>JAANYP010000176.1:0-128408 GCA_020465985.1 Centrapalus pauciflorus
TTGCAAATTCAGAATCAGCAACTGAACTTAGATCTCTGATGAGTTGTTTTACTTGTGGAAGATCAGATCTGACTTGAGAAACAGACCCTATGTAGTACATCTTTATTAGTTCATCCCTGGTCAGCTTATGGACCATCTGCCAGAATGTATCATACTCCTCTTCTGGTCCAGATTCTCTCCTTATCACAAACTTGATCCTTATATTTCTTTCATCCAGAGACCTGGCAAACCAGTAGTTGATTTCTGGCTTTGTGAAGTCATGTTGATCAATCAACTTTTCTATTTCCATAGCTTTTTGCAAATGGTGCTGAAAGATCACCCTCTTAACAGATGATGGAACAGAAACAGTAGGTTGATCAGTGGGAGCAGGTGCACTGGCAGCTTCAGTTTGGACTGGTTTTGTTGATGGTTGGACTATTGGGACGGTTGAACTTTTGGTACTTGCTGAACTGCTGAAGAGACTCTTGTTTTCTTTCTTTTCTCCATTTCTTTATCATGTATTTCCTGCAGCCTTTCAGTACTCATGGACTGAGCAATTTTCTTTGGAATGTCTGCTGCAACGGCAAAATTGATCAAGAATCTTCTATTTTCAGCCTTGGTATGCCCAGTTGGCATCTTCCTCTTCCTTTCACCTTGCTTGACCACAAACCCTCTTAGGTAATCTCCTAAGGTTTCATCATCTTGCATTGGGGCATGGGTTTGCTGGTCTAAGACCTGATCTTGTTCTTCTGCTAATTTTCTGGCAATCTCAGCATCAAAGGCAATCTGGGCTTTTCTGGAAGAAAACTTGTGCTTTGGAGACTCAATGAGAATATCCTTGCCCTTATCTTTTGTAGCAGAAGATGTAGCTTGGACTGAACTGGATGGAGCTTGAATACCTTCTCTTATAACAACTCCAGTTGCTCTTGTAGAAGCAGCTTGAGTTTCTAGGCTAACAGCTTGAGAAGCTGTTGGGACTGCTAGCCTAGAAGATGGAGCTGTTGATGCTGCTTGGACTGTTGGTGTTGGAGCTGCTTGGACTGGTTCAGGAACTTCCTGATTCTCCCCCTTTTTGGAAGCATTTGTTTGGTCAGAAGGACCTACAACCTTTGCCACATGGGTTTGAATCAACTGCTCTAGTTTGATGAGCTTATTTCCACAAAGAGTAAACCCTTTGTGTAGATTAGCCAGTTTCTGATTGTGAGCAGCTTCTGCCTGTTTGAGTGCATGAATTTGTGCCCCCTGTGCAGCAATGATGGACATTTGGTATTCCAACATTGTTACAACAGGTTTCAGCTTTGGATCCGTTAAGAGCATCAGTTGCAGACTAGTCTCAAGATCAGATAACACCAGGGGTGTTGGTGGTCTATCACTGACATTAACACCAGAAGTAGGAACCTCTGGGCCCCTCTTTTCTTGGTACTGGGGACTTCCAGCTCGTGTTTGCACACTTGCTGTTGCCATGGGTGTGGTCTTAGAGATGTTGGCCCTGTCCTGTGCCTCTTGTGCAGAGACATCAGTAGTGCCAGCCACAAAACCCATATGAACAGTCTCAGAAGAGATGTTCACCTCCTGATTGAGGTTGGGAGTGTCCTCAATTGGTTCCCTTTGGATATTCTGTGCAGAAGGATCCTCCTGCACAGGGATATATGGCTCTTGTCTAAGGGAGGAGGAGGAAGGAGCTCCTCGTCCCTTTTTCCTTTTATATAAGTATTGTAGTGGGCGTGTGGGCTGTACAAAAGGATCAGTGGGAATATCTGTATCATGAGGAGTGGGTTGGGGTCCTGGGGTTGAAGCAGTAATGTTAGGCTGTGTCTGCTCAGGCCCCTCTCCTCTGTTTCTTGTGATGATGTTCATCATTGCAGAGGGCAATGGAGCATCAATGCTAACAAAATTGGCACTTGGCTTTATCAGCCTTTTGATTGAAGATAGTGAGTGCCTATGGGAAACGTATATCCTCTTATGTAAATTTGAAGCAGTGCAGGTGTGTGCAATTATTTTTGCCAAAAATCGAGGATACATCAAAAATTTCCCATGCTTCAAGGAATGATGCCTTAACATTCCTTGAAAGATCATATTTGAAAAATTAAACTGTTGGCCAGTAGAAAAGCACACTAAGGCAGTGGCAATATTTGAAGAAAATTCGGACCAACCAGTTCTTTTGGGGCTTAAACATTGCTGAATAATATGCACAAGGTATTTCCATTTAGGAGAAAAAATGTGCTTTCAAGAAAGTAAAAGAATCAGCAGGACCCCTATATCCAATATTTTGAAGACCAAAGTGTAAAGCAGTAAGAGATAGGTCTTTTATACCTGTGGCATCTTGAAGATGCAGATGATGTCTGATGGACTCCTCGGTGATATTGATGGTAGTACCATCGATTTTGGAAGTCAGGGTAGGCACTCCATTGATGGTTTGAACATAGGCATGATTCCAGAATTGCTCAATATGAGATATGTATATAGTGGGGTCAATATTGAGTGCATAGTGTATATGGGAGTGCCTGAGGAAGTCCATCATCTCATGGAACGGTTCAAGGTCAGTGTGTTTCAGGGTGTATGGGAGGCAATTGTGCTCTTTTACGAACTCCATTGGTCAAGAAACGACGGTTTGGGGTTTAGGGTTTGAAAAGAATGTGTGTATCGTTCAGAGAGAAAGCAGAAGGCCGTGGAAGAAGAATATGTAACTGGTAGTTACAACTGAACGAAACTGGGACCTTTAAAGGTTTTGAAAGGTTGGGTCCCGCGCACACATTTTGAAGATTACCCAAATACCCTGCACACTTTGACAGATCAAGTGAAAATAACTAGCAGTCCGAGAAAATGAACTAGCAGCATGAGAAAAGACTCATGCTGTTAGTGTAAATTTGTGCAGATTTTCAATGGAACAGTGTCTCCCCCTTAAATTAGCATATTGAGTTGATAATAATAAAAATCAATTAATCCATGTTTACCATACCAATGTTTGATATTAGGAAAGTGAACCTTCCTACATCAAAAGGTTTTGTAAATAGATCAGCTAGCTGATCATCAGTATGTATTTTGATAACTTGGATTAACTTCTTTTCATTACAATCTCTGATGAAGTGAAATCTGATTTCTATATGCTTGGTTTTTGGGAATTTCACTGGGTTTTGCACAATGCTAATGGCACTTGAATTGTCAATATAAATAGGAGTGGATAAGAAAATCATACCATAGTCTCTTAGCTGATTTTGAATCCACATTACCTGGGAGCAGCAGCTTGCAGCTGCTACGTATTCTGCTTCAGTGGATGATGTGGAGACAGTTGTTTGCTTTTTGCATTGCCAAGAGACCAGTCTTGCTCCTAAGTATTGACATCCACCAGTTGTGGATTTCCTGTCAATGTTGCATCCACCATAGTCACTGTCAGAATAAGCAGTTAGTTCAAAAGGAGAGTCTTTGGGATACCATAAGCCTAAATGTGGTTGGCCTTTAAGGTATCTGAAGATTCTCTTAACAGCAACCAAGTGAGAATCCTTTGGAGAGCATTGAAACCTAGCACACACACAGACAGCAAACATTATATCAGGTCTAGAAGATGTTAGATACATGAGAGATCCTATAAGGGATCTGTATAGATGAATGTCCACATCTATGCCGTCTTTGTCTGTATGAAGCTGTTTATGAGGATCCATTGGAGTGCTTGCAACCTTTGTGTCTTGATAGCCAAACTTTTCCAGTATGTCTTTGACATACTTTGATTGACTTATGAATAGACCAGTAGGCTTCTGTTTGACCTGCAGCCCTAGAAAGAATGTGAGTTCCCCCATTGAACTCATTTGAAACTTTTTGTGCATTAGGGCCTCAAAATCTTTGCACAACTTATCATTAGTTGAGCCAAAAATGATGTCATCAACATAGATCTGGACAAGAAGAATCTCAGCTTTGATGGATTTAGTGAAAAGTGTTTTGTCCAGAGTGCCTCTCTTGAATCCATTCTGTAGAAGATATGATGACAGTGTGTCATACCATGCTCTGGGGGCTTGGTGAAGACCATAGAGAGCTTTGTCTAGCTTGTACACCCTGTCTGGATACTTGTAGTCTTCAAAACCAGGAGGTTGACACACATACACTTCCTCTTCAATTGTCCCATACAAGAAAGCAGACTTAACATCCATTTGATACACTTTAAAGCCTTTGAAACTTGCATATGCTAGAAATAGTCTGATGGCTTCAATTCTTGCTACTGGAGCAAAGACATCATCATAATCTATTCCTTCTTCTTGAGTGTACCCTTGTGCTACTAGTCTTGCTTTGTTCTTGATGACTATCCCTCTCTCATCCTTCTTGTTTCTGAACACCCACCTTGTACCTATTGCTCTCTTACCTTTAGGAAGATCCACCAGAGTCCATACATTCTGAATTTTAAACTGTAAAAGCTCTTCTTGCATAGCTTCAATCCAGGATGAATCTTTTAGTGCTTCTGATGCCTTTTTGGGTTCTAGTTGAGACATGAAACAGGCATGTTCAAAAGCAGCTAGGCTGAATTCTGGAACTGCTTGTTCAGCAACAGCAGTCTCATTGTGGACCATCTTCCTTGTTTGAACAGGAGTGCTTGGATCACCCAGTATTTTGATTGAGAGGGTGATACTTATGAACTCTTAGTGTGGGCTCTCTCTCTGTTTGGAAGGATGTTCCAAGGTTTGTGTCATCTCCATCAGAACCAGTGAATGGTTCAGTTTCTGGAACAGTTTGAGTTTCTAGGCTAACAGCTTGAGAAGCTGTTGGGACTGCTAGCCTAGAAACTGGAGCTGTTTCCTTTTGTGTTTGAGCTGTGCTGTCAGGACTTGGAAATGGCACTTCAGTGTCTGGATTTGCATCATGTTGAGTGCTCAGGACCCCTGGAGGATCACATGACAGAAGTGGTAGAGTGGTGAAGTCATCCCAACTTGTTGAATCTGCAGCAGTCTGAAACTTTGTGCCAACAGCATGAGAAATTGTATTGGCAGCATGAGAATGTGTGTTAGCAGCTTCAACCCTGTATGCATCAGCTTCTGCAGTAAACTCAGCAAAGCTCAGAGAATTTGTTAGAGAATCTAAATCAAATAACCAATCAGGACCAGTGCCTTTGATGTTAGCAGTATTTTCATTAAATTCAACATTGGCACTTTCTTCAATTGTTTTAGACACTCTGTTGTATACTCTATAGGCTTTGCTTTGAATTGAGTATCCTACAAAAAATCCTTCTTCAGCCTTACTCTCAAACTTCCCTAAGTGAGTCTTAGTGTGAAGAATAGTACATGGGCATCCAAAAGGCTTGAAGAAAGCTATTAGGGGACTTCTGTTGTGGAATAGCTCATAGGGAGTTTTTCCTTGTGATTGAACTACTTGAACCCTATTTAGAACATAACAGGCTGTATTAACAGCTTCTGCCCAGAAAGTCATTGGCAGATTTGAATCAGCTAGCATTGTTCTAGCAGCCTCAATTAATGTTCTATTCTTTCTTTCAGCTACACCATTTTGCTGTGGTGTTCTTGGTGCACTATATTGTCTAGCAATGCCTTTGGACTCACAGAAACTGTTTAGAATTTGATTTTTAAATTCAGTTCCATTGTCTGATCTTATCACCTTAACTTTGGAATTGGATTGGTTTTCTATCTTAAGGATAAAAGACTTAACAAGCTCAGCAGTTTCATCTTTGGACCTAAGAAAGTAAACCCAAGTAAATCTGGTGAAATCATCAACAATGACTAAACAGTATGCCCTTTTATTCAAACTCAAAACAGATGTTGGACCAAATAGATCCATATGTAACAACTGAAGAACAGATGAGATTGAATTTACTTCTTTGGCCTTATGAGAAGTTTTATGTTGCTTACCTTTAAGGCATGCTACACAATGATCATCACAAATGAACTCCTTTTGTGGTAAACCTCTTACCAGATTCTTTTTAACCAAATCATTCATGGACTTGAAGGTCATGTGACACATCCTTCTATGCCAAAGAGCAGACTCATTTGATGATGCTTTGGATATTAAACAGCTTAAAGTATTTGATTTAGTCAAAAGAGCTGTGTCTAGGCAGTAAACATTGTCCTTTCTTGGTGTTCTAAGTAAAACAAGATTTTCAGGAATTTTGAAATCCTTTGAAAGAACAATGCACTCAGAATCTGTGAACAGAACAATGTTTTGTTTGTCACAGATTTGAGAGACACTCAATAAATTGTACTTAAGCTGTTCAACATACAAAACATCATGGAATGTCATGTTGCCTGCATTTACAGTACCTTTACCTGTAACCTTACCTCCTTTTGAGTTGCCTCCAAACGCAACAAAACCTCCATCAAATCCTTTGAAATTCGACAAGCATTCAGAATTGCCTGTCATGTGCCTAGAGCATCCACTGTCCAGATGCCATCTTGTCCTATGAGGAGACCTATGGTTGCCCTGCACAAATAACAGCTTAGTTAGTAGTGGAGTAAACCCAAACCAAATTGGTTTTGGGTTGGCCTTGTACATTGACATAACTAAAAACTGTTTTTGACTTCTTGTATTTGGTGAGATCTACTGATGGAGTCTTTGGAGAGTATTTAGTGATGATATGAGGTATCCAATTATTTTGATCATCTTTTCTTCTGACAGTCTCAGATGATTCACTAGCAGCTCCAGTTTGGTGCCCAGCAGCTTGAGCTGTGTTAGTAGTGCTAACAGTTTCACTTTTTGCACTACCAGCATCAGATTTTGACTTAGCAGTCTGATCTTTTGCATTAGCAGTTTGAGCAACAGATTTGTCCTTGACACACCATATTTGTTTAAAACTTGATTTAGGCTTTGCCAAAACTTGTTTTTGATGTGTGGACTGTTTTTTATTAACTTTTGAGAATCTGTGATCAACTGCTCTCTTTGGAGCTGCTGTGGAAGGTTTCACTTTTGAGGGCTTTGCCTGTTTAGGATTTGATTTTGTGTGATGCACAGGCTGTTTTGCAACAGCTGGTTTGTAAAAACAATCCTTAGCTAAGTGATTCTTCCTTCCACAGTGAAAGCATCTTTTGACAGTTTGAATTGGAACACCAGACTTTTCTGTCAATTTCTGGTTCCTGTTTCTCTGGTTTCCTCTTACCTGCTGTTGTTTAGGAAACTTTTGAACACCATGCTTTTGGCATGTGCAGATAGAAACAGTTTTACCTTTTTTTGTTCCTTTTGATGGAGATGCAGTGTTACAGTTAGAATGTACAGAAACTTGTGGAGTAGCATTGCATACACTCAACTTCTCTTTTCCTTTCTTACTGGGAACTTTGACTTCTATGGGTGCACTCTTTGTGTCACAGTCTCTATTTTGACTCTTATCTTCCTTTGGTTCAGGACTGCTGTCAAGGATAGGATCTACAATAGTCATAGACTCATCTAATGGTTCATTGACAAGTCTATCAGCAACTTCACTCATTGAATGAATGTACTTGTTATTATATGGAGGTGGAGTAGCTCTGTATCCTATTCCTTCTTTGGGATTGACCTGAGATTTGACTCTATCTTTGAATTGAACTTCCATTAGGTGTTCTAGCTTTTGATTTGCTAACTTGAAGTTACCTAAATCTATGTTAACAGATTCCAGTTTCTCATTAGCCTCTAACACCTTCTGTTCAGATTCTTCTACCTTTTTATTCAAAGATTCTATTTTCTTATTGAGTTCCTTTTTCTCCCATTCATGATAGTTTCTATCATACCCCATTTGAAGCTCATTATCCTTATAGTCATTGATCTGTTTTTCCAGATCTTCTATGGCTTGCATATATTCATATCTCCTTTCTTCCATCTTAGCTAGAGTTTTGCACATGCTCTCATTATGATCTCTGTACTTTTTAACCATATTTTTGCATGATTGAGAGCAGAGTTTAGAATTTACCTCAGATGGTAGTTCAGTTGAGGAGACATTTGAGGTTTCTGCCATCAGTGCTTGATTTTGGAATTCTTCCTCTATCTGATCACTCCAGTCAAACACATTGTCTTCTTGAGAGACAAGTGCTGTTGATGAGGAAGCTTGGATGGGCTGTGAAGTCCTTGATGGTTGTTGATCTTGAGATCTACATTCTCTAGCAAAGTGACCAAGCTTATGGCATTTATAGCATTCCACTTTTGATTTATCAAAAGATGGTTTGCCATCTGTTTTGGCTTGAAAGTTGGTCCTTCCAGTTCTTTTCAGGAATCTTTTGGCTCTCATGGTCAGCATTGCATGTTGCCACTTTAAATCCATCTCTTCAAGATCATCAGGATGGATTTGTTCCAAGTCTTCAACATTTAGAGCAAATAATCTATCATTGGCAACAAAAGCTTCATAATGAGTTTCAGCAGAATTGCCATCACCACCTGAAAAAGAATCACAGTTATTAGATTTTTCAGAGGACAAAAGAGCAGTGTTGTGATTATAAGAAAAGGATTTCTTTTTAGCATCAATTTCAGTCTCAAAAACTCTTAGACTGTTGTATAGATCATCCAATTCTATCTCATCAAGTGTGTCTTTTGTTCTCCACTGTGCAGCATAGACTGTCCATTCTTCTCCAAGAGATCTGAGAAACTTTCTGTTGACCTCATCTTGATCCAGATTGACCCTTGCACTTTCCAGTTCACTTATCAGTTTGTTGAACCTGTCAAAGATATGAGTGAGGTTTTCATTCTTGCCACCAGAAAAGTTTTCATACTGCTGTTTCAAGAGGTCCTTTTGATTTCTCTTGGTACTTGCATTACCAGCAACCCTCTTCTCTAAGGCATTCCAAAGAGAGTGAGCAGTATAAAACTTTTTAAACTGATGTTGATAAGCATTAGGAATGGCTATTTGTAATAATGTGAGTGCTTTCACTTCATTCATTCTAGCCTTCCTTTCAAGTTCAGTTTTTGGAGGAGTTTTTACTGGTTTTCCCTCAGCATCAAGTTCTGGATCAACTGCAGGAGGAAATTCAACAGCTTCCCATATGGCATAATCAATGAATTGAATATGCTGTTGAATCCTGAGTTTCCACATCTCAAACTCAGTGGGCTTGAGCATAGGCACTTTGAGTCCTTGCCCAGATCCACTGCTGCTATTTTCAAATTCCATTGAAAAAGATTAAAAATTTGAAAGAAAGTTTTCGACTTTGAAAAACAAAGAACGACCTGTGGCTCTGATACCACTTGTCAGGATCTATAACTTATGAAAATTATGAATAACCAAGATTAACTGATTTGAATTTATCAGAGTATAAATCAATAATCTTGCTTTGAATCAAAGTTTAATTAAGAAGTTTGCGGAATAACACTTAATTATTTTGACAAAAACTTTCAGAATCAATAATAGCATAAAACATAAGAAGTAATCAAGACTGTTTGTATTGTTGAATTCACTGATTACAATCACCTCTAATCTGTTTTGATTAGACGAAGAACACAAACTGTTCTTAGGGTTTTACAACCTTAGAGGCTTAAGAAAACTTGAACAATAAAGCAATTACAGACTCAAAATATGCAGAAAACTCTTATTCTATGCGTATATCTTCTATACAATCTTCTGTCTATTTATATTGCTTTATGAACGTGTTTCCTTGAAGAACTATGACTTCTCTGATAGTAGATATGCTGGAATCTTCTTGTAGATATCTTCTCTGAAAATCAGCACATTCTGTTTATGAAACTGTTGAGCAGCTTGAATGACTTGGCAGCATGAACTGAGCAGCTTGAGTTATTTTGCTCTGGCAGCTTGAACTTTTATACTGGCAGCTCGAGTTTCTTCAACTAGCAGCATGAACTTTGTACTTACACAGAAATTCTACTAACAGTATGAGAAGTCTAACTAACAGCTTGAGTATACTTAAACTATTTCCCAACAGATAAGAAGAGACCAAAGAGATTGAAAGATAAGATCAGTATTCTTGAGTTGTTAAAATCGAAACCCTGGCCAGAGGATTCTTTATAAATAAATAACTTTAATTTTATTTTATTAATGAAAATTATAAGATACACATGACGTATCTTCGTTAATCCAAATGACAGTCTATTTAATCACCAAATGACATCCAAGAAAAACTCTTTTAATAAAATAGACAGATAAATTTATAGATATTATACAATATATAATTGTATAATTATACTAGTTCAGTAAAAAATTGTTATATACAAATCATTTCTTATACTTAAATTTACCATACATAAAATGAAATGAAAATTTGATTTTAATGCTATAAATTTCTGAATCGAACATGTCCTTGCTATACAATCATCGAAAATAAAAGATATATTAAAAAACCTTAAAGTAACTGTCGTTTTTCCATCTAAAATAACAACTTTGTTGGAGAATAGAAAGTTGAATATTGGTTGTTTGTTCCTGGGATTAATCATACGAACTCGACATATATTCCCTTTTTTATGACAAGAACAAGATTACTTGAATTCGGATTATGCCGAAATAAAATTCGTGTAACATTTAACAATTTATAATTAGCGTAATATTGTATTTGAGCCTTTTATGTTATTGAGCTTTTAAAATTTTGTATTTGCTTTTCTATATATAGAGTTACTGTTACATTTTTTTCTATTCATCATTTTGTGTTGTTTTTTTAGTTTTAATAAAATCCTAGTAATTAATTCGTTCATATTTATTTCATCATTTATCATATTTTTTATGATATTTGATTTCATACCATATATCCAAATTTGTATCCATTTTAGGGTGCACTAGTTGGACCATTTTTGGCTGGTGTAACTCAACTTATGATATAATTCCAAATTTTGCAATTTAATATTTTTATTGATTGGTCTATTGTCCATCATACAGTTTTTGTGACATAATAACATGTTTTCTGTTATTATAATATATAGAAAACCATAAATTAAATAAAACTTTAAAAATATATAAACTTAAAATATTATTAAAAAATAATTAATACTGATAGTACATTGACATACTGAATTTATTGAAATTTTGTATAAGATGAAGCATATTATAAATTTTCAAGCGTCAAAATAAAATTTTTATTATTATTGATGGTGAATTTTAATCATTGAAGAATTAAGAACATCAACTAAAATTATTTAGTTAAATTAGATAAAAATAAACATTAGTTATAAATTTAATTAATTATTATTAATGAATTACATGAAAAACGTATTGTCAAATAGGATTGGTTTTATTTTAGGAAAAATAGAAGAAAACCTAAAAGATTATGTATTAAGGAGTAAGGACATGACACGTGACAGTACAATGTCATATTTATTTTCTCACTGCTCCGTCGGCAATACATTTATATAATGTTTTACTAGTTTATTACGTGTGTACTACACATGATACTTATTACTGGGTTTAACCTGGTAGTTGGGGATGAAAGCTTTGATAAAACGCTAAAAAAAAGGAGAACACAGTTGGATAAGAAGAGAGCAAAGAGATTGAAAGATAAGATCAGTATTCTTGAGTTTTTAAAATCGAAACCCTGGTCAGAGGATTCTCTATAAATAAATTACTTTAATTTTATTTTATTAATGAAAATTATAAGATACACATGACGTATCTTCGTTAATCCAAATGACAGTCTATTTAACACCAAATGACATCCAAGAACTCTTTTAATAAAATAGATAGATAAATTTACAGATATTATACAATATATAATTGTATAATATACTAGTTGAGTAAAAAATTGTTATATACAAATATACTTAAATTTACCATACATAAAATGAAATGAAAATTTGATTTTAATGCTATAAATTTCTGAATCAAACATGTCCTTGCTATACAATAATCGAAAATAAAAGATATATTAAAAAACCTTAAAGTAACTGTCGTTTTTCCATCTAAAATAACAACTTTGTTGGAGATTAGACATTTGAATAATGGTTGTTTGTTCCTCGGATTAATCATACGAACTCGACATATATTCCCTGTTTTTTTACAAGAACAAGATTACTTGAATTCGGATTATGCCGAAATAAAATTCGTGTAACATTTAACAATATATAATTAGCATAATATAGTATTTGAGCCTTTTATGTTATTGAGCTTTTAAAATTTTGTATTTGGTTTTCTATATATAGTGCTACTGTTATATTTTTTCTATTCATCATTTTGTATTGTTTTTTTAGTTTTAATAAAATCCTTATAATTCGTTCATATTTATTTCATCATTTATCATATTTTTTATGATATTTGATTTCATACCATATATCCAGATTTGAATCCATTTTATGTGCACCAGTTGGACCATTTTTGGCTGGTGTAACTCAACTTATGATATAATTCCAAATCTTGCAATTTAATCTTTTTATTGATTGGTTTATTGCCCATCATTCAGTCTTTGTGACATAGTAAAATGTTTTCTTTTACTATAATATATAGAAAACTATAAATTAAATACAACTTTAAAAATATATAAAGTTAAAATATGATTAAAAAATAATAAATACTGATAGTACATTGACATACTGTATTTATTGAAATTTTGTATAAGATGAAGCATATTATAAATTTTCAAGCGTTAAAATTAAATTTTTATTATTATTGATGGTGAATTTTAATCATTGAAGAATTAAGTTCATTAACTAAAATTATTTAGTTAAATTAGATAAAAATAAACATTAGTTATAAATTTAATTAATCATTACTAATGAATTAAATGAAAAATGTATTGCCAAATAGGATTGGTTTTATTTTAGGTAAAATAGAAGAAAACCTAAAAGATTATGTATTAAGGAGTAACCACATGACACGTGGCTGTAGAATGTCATATTTATTTTCTCTCTGCTCCGTCGGCAATACATTTATATAATGTTTTACTAGTTTATTACGTGTGTACTACACACGATACTTAGTACTTGGTTTAAACTGGTAGTTGGGGATGAAAGCTTTGATAAAACGCTAAAAAAAGGAGAACACAGTTGGATAAGAAGAGACCAAAGAGATTGAAAGATAAGATCAGTATTCTTGAGTTTTTAAAATCGAAACTCTGGTCAGAGGATTCTTTATAAATAAATTACTTTAATTTTATTTTATTAATGAAAATTATAAGATACACATGACGTATCTTCGTTAATCCAAATGACAGTCTATTTAATCACCAAATGACATCCAAGAACTCTTTTAATAAAATAGATAGATAAATTTATAGATATTGTACAAATATATAATTGTATAATTATACTAGTTCAGTAAAAAATTGTTATATACAAATCATTTCTTATACTTAAATTTACCATACATAAAATGAAATGAAAATTTGATTTTAGTGCTATAAATTTCTGAATCGAACATGTCCTTGCTATACAATAATCGAAAATAAAAGATATATTAAAAAACCTTAAAGTAACTGTCGTTTTTCCATCTAAAATAACAACTTTGTTGGAGATTAGATAGTTGAATATTGGTTGTTTGTTCCTGGGATTAATCATACGAGCTCGACATATATTCCCTTTTTTATGACAAGAACAAGATTACTTGAATTCGGATTATGCCGCAATAAAATTCGTGTAACATTTAACAATTTATAATTAGCGTAATATAGTATCTGAGCCTTTTATGTTATTGAGCTTTTAAAATTTTGTATTTGGTTTTCTTTATATAGAGTTACTGTTATATTTTTTCTATTCATCATTTTGTATTGTTTTTTTAGTGTTAATAAAATCCTAATAATTCGTTCATATTTATTTCATCATTTATCATATTTTTTATGATATTTGATTTCATACCATATATCCAGATTTGTATCCATTTTAGGGTACACCAGTTGGACCATTTTTGGATGGTGTAACTCAACTTATGATGTAATTCCAAATGTTGCAATTTAATCTTTTTATTGATTGGTTTATTGCACATCATACAGTCTTTGTGACATAATAAAATATTTTCTTTTTATTATAATATATAGAAACTGTTATTTGGTATAAACTCTCTTGACCTTTTCTCATTAATCAACAAACATATAAATAATACAAAGGGAATAATGGGCCTCAACCCAAAATACAAAAAGACATCTATTATAAAGTCCGTTATTATAAAAGTCCGTTAATAGTCCCCCGCAGTTTGAGGGGGAGGACGAACACTCAAACTGGAACGAAAATCTGCAAAAAGCTGATACGGAAGCCCCTTAGTGAATATGTCGGCATACTGAAATCTGGACGGCACGTGTAAGACGCGAACATGACCGGCAGCTACTTTATCCCGAACAAAATGAATGTCAATCTCAATGTGCTTGGTTCGCTGATGTTGTACCGGATTTGCTGACATGTATACGGCACTGACATTGTCACAGTAGACTATGGAAGCCGTTTGGAGGGGAAAGTGAAGTTCGCAAAGAAGATTCCGTACCCAAGAGAGTTCAGCAACAACATTAGCAACACCTCTGTATTCTGCTTCGGCACTAGATCTGGATGTGGTATCTTGGCGTTTGGTGGACCAAGAGAGAAGATTATCACCTAAGAACACGCAATATCCAGATGTGGATCGACGAGTGGCCGGACAGCCTGCCCAGTCAGCATCAGTATAAGCGGTTAGCTGGGAGGTGGTCGAACGGAAAAGCTGAAGCCCAAGATCAATTGTTCCACGTATGTAGCGCAAGACACGTTTCATAGCATTAAGATGTGGTTCACGAGGGTCATGCATGTAGAGGCATAGTTGCTGAACTGAATAAGCAATATCCGGTCGAGTGAATGTGAGGTACTGAAGGGCCCCGGCTAGGCTACGATAAAGAACTGGATCAGACACGGGGGGGCCTTCAGGCCCTAGTTTGCTGTCAGTATCAATCGGTGTGCGACACGGATTGCAGTTAGCCATGTGAGCCCGTTCTAAAATTTCCAAAGCATACTTGGATTGAGACAAGAAAAGATCTGAAGCTGAACGAACCACTGAGATTCCAAGAAAGTAGTTAAGTGGACCGAGGTCGGTCATAGAAAACTCACGATGAAGTAAAGCAATGACTTTCTGCAAAAGAGGCGAGGAGGAAGCGGTAAGAATGATGTCATCAACATAGATGAGCAAGTATGCAATATCTGATCCCCGACGAAAAATAAACAGAGAGGTATCGGTTTTGCTGTGAGAGAATCCAATGCGAGTGGCAAAATTCGCAAATCGTTGAAACAAAGCACGGGGGGCCTGTTTAAGGCCGTATAATGATTTCTGTAACAGACAGACATGATCAGGATGTGTGATGTCTTTGAATCCCGGGGGTTGATGCATGTATACCGTTTCGGATAAATGCCCGTTGAGAAAGGCATTTTTCACGTCAAGTTGGTGAATGGGCCAGTTGTTACAGACCGCAATGCTCAGAACGGTACGTATGGTGGCTGGTTTGACAACCGGACTAAATGTTTCGTGACAATCAATACCCTGTTTTTGACTTCGACCATTGGCTACCAACCGAGCCTTGTAGCGATTAAGGGAGCCATCTGCATTAAATTTGTGTCGAAATAACCACATGGAGCGAACTATATTAACACCTTTTGGCCGAGGTACAAGTTTCCACGTACTGTTTTTAATTAATGCATTAAATTCATCTGTCATAGCATTGTGCCAGTTGGGAATTTGAAGAGCTTGAATATGAGAAGTAGGGAGGGGAGCAATGTGAGACGCAAGGAGGTTCAGACGTTGAACAGGTTTATGAATGCCGGATCGAGAGCGGGTGACCATGGGGTGGGAGGGGTTTGCGGGTGGTGGGGGTAGGGTGGTTTCAGGGTGAGGAGAGGAAGAGGGGGAAGTGGGGTTGAGTTGAGGTTGAGTTGGAGAGTTATTGAGAGAATCGGTGGGAGGAGTTTCAGCGATAGGTGATGTAGGGGGTTGTATGACTGTGGGAGGTGGAGGTTGAGTGCTTTGAGGAGACGTGAGAATGGTACGAGCAATAGGGGAAGGACTATCGAGAAATGAGTATGATGGGGGGGTAGAGGTAAGTGAGGTGTATGGAAATTAAGATTCATCAAAGGTTACATGACGAGAGATTATGACTTTGTTGGTGTTAGGTTGAAAGCAGCGATAGCCACGATGATCAGTGGGGTAGCCGAGAAAGATGCAAGGGGTGGATCGAGGTTGTAATTTATGAGAGGGGAAGGTGTGAGGGTAACATAGACAGCCAAAAATTCAAAGATGGTTGAAGATTGGTTGTTTGTTGAATAGTTTAATGAAAGGGATTACATTATTGATTGCAGAAGATGGTAGAATGTTTAGTAAGTGAACAGCCATAAATAGGGCCTCAACCCAGAAATTAGGAGGCAGGGAGGCTTGGAAGAGGAGGGTGCGGATATGATTGTTAATTGTGCGAATCATGCGTTCAGATTTCCCATTTTGTTGAGAAGTTTTTGGGCATGAAAAACGAAATTGAATGCCATTATTTTTGAACAAGGTGTGTTGTTGGGAGTTATCAAATTCACCGCCATGGTCACATTGGAAAGCTTTTATTTGTTTATTGAATTGGGTTTGCACATATGCTCGAAATTGAACAAATTTTTAAAACGCATCTGATTTTTGCTTAAGCGGATAAACCCAAAGAAAATGAGTATAGTGATCAAGAAAAAGAACATAATAGTTAAAACCACCAACACTCGGAATTGGAGAAGTCCATAAGTCCGAATGAATAATATCAAAAGCATTATCAACCACAGTACTAGAAGAAATAAACGGAAGTTTAACATGTTTGCCAAGTTGACAAGCATGGCACAAAGTCAAAGGCTTTGTATTATTACAACGAATTAAATTGCAAGAAACAAGACGACGTAGCACGTCCTCGCCGGGATGACCGAGTCGTTGGTGCCACGTGGAATGACTGAAGGAAAGAAAAGCAAGCTGGGTATTGGTGGTGAACGGGTACAGATCTCCATTACTATCACAGCGGTGGAGTAGCTTCTTGGTCAGGTAATCCTTCACAGAAAAACCAAACTCATCAAATTCAACTGTACATTTATTGTCACGAGTAAAACGACGAACAGATATAAGGTTTTTGACTATTTGGGGAGTGACAAGGACATGTTTTAAGTGAAGGGGACGAGGGGAGGATGACAAGATGCTATGACCAGTATTAGTAACAGGAATGGATGCTCCGTTACCAACAAATATAGATGAAATTAATGCATTATAATTAAAAACAGTAGTAAGAGTACTTGTACCTACCGAGAGATGTGAAGTAGCGCCCTTATCCATGTACCATCCAGAGTCTTCACCCGGGGAGGGTGGCTGCAATGTCATCGTGCTAAAGGCTTGGGGAAGAGTAGTGGGCTGATGAGTGTAGTGAACAAAGGTCCAGTAACCATGTTGAGAGGGTAGTGGTGCAGATGAGGGAGGCAAAGGGGGTCGTGGGGTAAGAGGAGTGGGGCCGAGAAGACCAGGGTTATGAGCCGCAGGGGGTGGGGGTTGGGGCCTTGGGGTATGTGGTCGTGGGTGGGTGTTATGTGGTGAGTATGATGGGTTGGGTTTAATATGGAGAAATCGACACTTGTCACCAAAGCGACACGGGCCACGTTGGTAGTTTCTACATATTTGTTTCGGAGCCGGGTTAGGGGAGGATGAGGCAAGTAGAACTGTTGGAGCGGAAGGGGTATCATGGTGGTTGGCTCGAGTTTGTTTGCGGTTTAATCGGGATTCTTCTAGGGTGAGCATGGAGCGGGTTTCAAGAAGCGAGGGTGGGGATTTGCTATGGCGAATAATACTTGCAACATTATCGTATTTATCAGCCTAAACCAGCCACAACATACATAACCAAAGTTTTTTCTTCTATGGGTTGGTCAATATTTGCAAGAAGATCAGCAGCTATTTTAATTTTCTTAAAATACTCAGCAATAGATTGATTACCCAATTCGAGAGAGCGGAGTTCTTCTTGAATTTCCAAGGCACGAGCTTCCTTGTTATCGTGGAAAAGGTTGTGTAGATCGGTCCAAACAGAATGGGAGGTCGCGTTCTTTTTCAACACCGTTTGCAGTAGAGAGGTCGAGATCGAGCCATAAATCCATACTTTTACCAGGGAATCCAAGCGTTTCCATTCAGCAAGTGTTTCGGGGTTGCTAGTTATAGTGCCATCAAGAAAACCGAGAACCCCAAAACTATAACAATGAGAGGTAAATAGTTCACACCAAGCATCGTAATTAAGTTGATCAAGATCCAAGACTAGGGGAACGTGAGTTTTGATGTTGGTAACGCCAAATGCTTTGTCGGCATCGAACGCGGAGGTGGGAGAATTTGTTTCTGACATTTATGTAGGCTAGGGTTTGGGTAGGCGACGACTAGGGTTCTAGTGATTAGGGTTTAGGGAGGTGACAGCTAGGCTAGGGTTTGGGTAGGCGACGGCTAGGGTTCTAGAGATTAGGGTTTAGGGAGGTGACGGCTAGGGTTATTTGTATGGGCGGCAGAAAGATGGTGGCCGCGGATGGTTTGAGGAGTCGGCGGCAAAGAAAGGATGGACTGTGAAGGAGAAGCAGGAGGGAGCAGGTGGTGGCCGCCGACGGTGAGCAGCGGTTAGCGGGTTTTCAGGCGGCCGATTAGGGTTAGAGTAGGCGGCGGCTGTGGGAAGGGATTCAGGCGGCAGCAGTCGGTTTGCGATTAGGGTTTGCAGTCGGCCGATTAGGGTTAGTGTAGGCGGCGGCTGTGGGTGCGATTCAGGCGGCGGCGGCAATTTAGAAGGGATGCAGGCGGCAGCAGTGGGTTTGCAGCGATGGGGGGGGCGATTTAGGGTTGCTTAGGACGACAGAGAGGGAGATACTAGATAGGAAGATGAAGCGGCGACGGCAGCAGAACGGCGGCGGCGGCAGCAGGTCGCCGGCCGGCCGGATTGGGAGAATTAGGGTTATGAGAGGGGAGGAGAAGAGGATTAGGGTTAGGAGAGGATTAGGGTTGCTCTGAAACCATGTTATTTGGTATAAACTCTCTTGACCTTTTCTCATTAATCAACAAACATATAAATAATACAAAGGGAATAATAGGCCTCAACCCAAAATACAAAAAGACATCTATTATAAAGTCCGTTATTATAAAAGTCCGTTAATAGAAACCTATAAATTAAATATAAATTTAAAAATATATAAACTTAAAATATTATTAAAAAATAATAAATACTGATAGTACATTGACATACTGAATTTATTGAAATTTTGTATAAGATGAAGCATATTATAAATTTTCAAGCGTTAAAATTAAATTTTTATTATTATTGATGGTGAATTTTAATCATTGAAGAATTAAGTTCATCAACTAAAATTATTTAGTTAAATTAGATAAAATAAACATTAGTTATAAATTTAATTAATCATTATTAATGAATTAAATGAAAAATCTATTGCCAAATAGGATTGGTTTTATTCTAGGAAAAATAGAAGAAAACCTAAAAGATTATGTATTAAGGAGTAAGGACATGACACGTGGCAGTAGAATGTCATATTTATTTTCTCTCTGCTCCGTCGGCAATACATTTATATAATGTTTTACTAGTTTATTACGTGTGTACTACACATGATACTTATTACTGGGTTTAAACTGGTAGTTGGGGATGAAAGCTTTGATAAAACGCTAAAAAAAGGAGAACTTGGATAAGAAGAGACCAAAGAGATTGAAATATAAGATCAGTATTCTTGAGTTTTTAAAATCGAAACCCTGGTCAGTGGATTCTTTATAAATAAATTACTTTAATTTTATTTTATTAATGAAAATTATAAGATACACATGACGTATCTTCGTTAATCCAAATGACAGTCTATTTAATCACCAAATGACATCCAAGAACTCTTTTAATAAAATAGATAGATAAATTTATAGATATTATACAAATATAAAATTGTATAATTATACTAGTTCTAGTAAAAAATTGTTATATACCAATCATTTCTAATACTTAAATTTACCATACATAAAATGAAATGAAAAACTAATTTTAATGCTATAAATTTCTGAATCCAACATGTCCTTGCTATACAATCATCGAAAATTAAAGATATATTAAAAAACCTTAAAGTAACTGTCGTTTTTCCATCTAAAATAACAACTTTGTTGGAGATTAGACAGTTGAATATTGGTTGTTTGTTCCTGGGATTAATCATACGAACTCGACATATATTCCCTTTTTATGACAAGAACAAGATTACTTGAAATCGGATTATGCCGAAATAAAATTCGTGTAACATTTAACAATTTATAATTAGCGTAATATAGTATTTGAGCATTTTATGTTATTGTGCTTTTAAAAATTTGTATTTGGTTTTCTATATATAGAATTACTGTTATATTTTTTTCTATTCATCATTTTGTGTTGTTTTTTTAGTTTTAATAAAATCCTAATAATTTGTTCATTTTTATTTCATCATTTATCATATTTTTTATGATATCGATTTCATACCATATATCCAGATTTGTATCCATTTTAGGGTGCACCAGTTGGACCATTTTTGGCCGGTGTAACTCAACTTATGATATAATTCCAAATCTTGCAATTTAATCTTTTTATTGATTGGTTTATTGCCCATCATACAGTCTTTGTGACATAGTAAAATGTGTTCTTTTATTATAATATATAGAAAACTATAAATTAAATATAACTTTAAAAATATATTGTAGGTCCCAAAAGGTTTCCCTAGTGTATTGTTCTAAGCTGTAGAGGGGGATGAATACAGCAATTTAAAACTCAACACTCTTTTCTCAATGTTTGTGTATATTATCAACAAGTGTTAATTACAAACAAGCCTGAACTGTGGAAAGGTTCAAGCTGAGATGACAGATACAACAGTTGTTCAACTAATCTAAGACACACTCAGACTAGATACAATGACTACACTCACTTAGATTCACTCACTGATTTTACAAGACACAGATGGACAGCTTGAATAAGAACAGCTTAGACACACGTACTGTTATATTCAAGCAGACTTGCATGCATGAAAAAACACACTTCAATGCACGATCTGATTTCACACTCTTGATTATCTCATAATTTAGAAACTTCCTTTTATACTCTCACTGAGAATCTCAGTGAAGCTTCTTCATTGGACAGATGAGATAGTGGGATGTCTTTCCAAAAAGAGAAGACACATTTTCTGCACATTCTGATAAAGTAGATTTGTCTTCATATGGCAGAATCTTTGTCTTTTTCTTTTTGTCACTGTTGCATAAGGCTTTAACCAAAAGAAGAATGTCAACTTTGCATCTTTCTTCTTTTGCTGAGGCCATTTTGATATAAGAAAAGGTCTGTCACCCTTTTCAGATATCCGTTTGTCTTCATGTAACAGAACAGCGTAGGCAGGCAGTGCAGTTTCTGTTTTCCACTTTGTCTTCGACTAGTAAACTGATCTTGTAGCCAAAAACAATACATGAGGACTTGGAAACATATTTCATAAAGTGTTTAGCCTGTTCACAAGGAACAGGTTCTATTCACAAAGAACAGAACACTTAGAATCTGTCCAAGCTACTCAACAGAATAGAGCAGCGTAGACAGTTTTTGTCCAGCCTGTTCAGCAGACAGAACAGCTTGGACAATCTGCCTTTGTTGCAACGAATGCAATCAAGATAAACAACTTTGGCTGATATTGCAAATCACTTTTCAGGTTTCAATAAGGCATAAACAGGCCTTAAATTATACCTACAAGTGCATCAAACAGGTTTGATTAAAAATCTCCCCTTAAGATGTAGAGCAGGTTTGACTGAGGCCTTTTTGTGCCTAACAATCTCCCCCTATTTGCAATAGTCAGTCTAAGCTGATTTAATCAATAATCACTATACATGTTACAATACATCTTGCTGAAATAAAATTACAACATTAAAGTAAAGTAAAAGATCAGTTTATATATACTGATTTTTGATTACATAAACAACATATGTTTTTACAAAAGTACAACTGATGTACTAGTGTATATTACAACTGATGTAAAAATAAAAGTTACAACTAATGCAACTAAGTACAACTTATGTACAAGAAAATTCAACAATTTGGACTATTGATGATGGGAGCAGATAATGGCAAGCATGTCCAACAGATGGACAGCTTCCATTCTTCACCTACTCAGACAGTAGGTGGACTTCATGACAGTGGTGGTGGCAAACTTTCTTCAAACATTCTTTCCAGATCCTCCCTGGTTTCCTCCAAGTCTTGTATTTCAACTCTAAGGAACATAAAATTGGGATGTTGAAGCTCCCCTCTTTCATAAAAGCCTCTGAGCTGATCCCAGATGGCTTCTCTCCACCTACTGGATTGCCTGAAGGAGTTTGCAAGTTTGAATTTTACAAGCTGCTTGAGACCAACTTTGTGTAGGTATGATGCTCTCTGAAAGCACTTCTTCTTTGTTAGGGGATCTACAAAAAATGCACCCAACTCAGGTTCCTCAATCAGCTTGCCTTCTTCAAATTCTACTCCTTTGGGCAGGCTGTAGTCAACTCCTTTGATCTCTACTGCATAGTCACCTTGTTCAATTAAGATCAGGAGTTCCTCCAGCTCTGAATCCTTTCTATTCCTCTTGGCCTTTATTTTGGGGTAAGCCACAGAGACACCCTGAGATTGTTCTTCTGAGATTAGGCCAAGGTCTTTCACTCTCTCCATCAGCTTCTTGACATATGCCCTGATAGTCTTAGCCGTTTCAGACTTAGACTGGCTCAGGGCAACTACCAACTCAACCCATTCCCTGTACCCCATTTGTGCTACATCAGTGTAGTCATAAATTTCCAGTTCTGGGCCTGTTGCACCCATTCTGGTTATTTGCAATTTCCACTGCTTGCGTTTTCTTGATATGGGAACAGCTTTGACAATAGATTCCTTGGCAAGTCTTCTATCAGCAACATCAAAGAACTTCATCCTTGCCAGGTTGTCAAAGTGGAACTGAGCTCTTGCAGAGGATGCTTGTTTGGATTTAGTCACTGAGACCAGAGCACCTTGTTCCTTATCACCTTCCTTTTCAGTTGCTGACTCCTTAGCAGCTTTAAGCAGTTTCCATTGCACCTCTAAAGAAGGCATTTTAATTTTGCTTGCCTCTTTGAGTGCAAAGGATCTGGCAGCTTTGGCAGAGGCTTCTTCTTTTCTTAATTTTTCCAGGGCTTTGAGTTGTTCATCTCTGAACTCATGATATTTCTCCATAGAGACACCCATTTCATTAGCCCTTGCCTTGTCAAACTTTAGCTGCGCTGCTTTCTGGTGATCAGGGTCAGCAATTGCTTTTTCTTTTCCTTTAGCTGTTGTGACGGGAACAGCTTCAAGAATATCTTCCTCTTCTTCCTCTTCTTCTTCTTCCAGAATTAGCTGCCTCCTTTTACCACTTGGCCTGTCCTCAGGAATGGATTCCTCCCCCTTAGATTGTGCAGGGATTGGAGATTCAGCCTGAGTAGGCTGAGCAGTTTCAGCTTGATGAGAGGCACCTTCAACTGGACTTGTACCTGTTACAGATGCACCTGCTGTTTGACCAGTAGATGTTGTTTTCTCCTTAGAAGAAGAGGTTTTCTCCCCCTTAGACTTAGTCTTCGAGGCAGACAACTTCTCCCCCTTTGAAGGAGATGGTACAGCACCTTCAACAGCTGGTCTGCCTGAAGAAACGAATTCAACAGGCTTGGCAGCATTTTTGGCAGCAGGCTTGGGGCCAACCAGGATATTCACTAAGAAAGCCAGATTGTCCTTCACCTCTGCAAGTTGGGAAAGACAGGTTTGAAGAGAGGAGGATTGGGAATCAACAATAGAGGACAACTTGAGAAGATTTTCTCTGTCAGAAGCTGTGAATAGCAAACTTTGAAGCTGTGCAAGATGTAACTCAAGAGAGTCCTGCACATCATCAAGATTTGCTGACACAGAATTTGACATAGAGATAATTAAAGAGTTTAAGCTGGCCAGTGTATCTGGAAGGGTGGTAGTGCAAGAAGTGAGGAGAGTGGACAGCTGTTGTGATATGGCTGTCATTGAGGACACAGAGTCCTGTTGGTGTGAAAGAATTGAGGAGAGGGAAGTGGAGATAGTTTGCAGCTGTGCAGTGAGTGCAAGCAGCTGTGAGGATGGTCAGCTTGGGGAGTGGATGGAAAGGAATTCTTGAACAAATCAAAGAATCCCTAAAGCTGGGCAGACACAGAGTCTGAGATGATGGATGGTAGAGCAGTCATGGAGTTTTCCAAAGATCCAACTATGTTGGTCAACAAAGAAAGTTGATCCTTCAAAGGAAGATATTTGGGGGAAGGAGGAGTGTGGGTAGACTGTTTGGATTGAGTAGATGGGGACGAATGAGATGATGATGATGAGGCAGGAGTTTGGGGATGTGATGGAGAGGGAAGGGTGACTTTGGACAGAAGCTTCATAGCCTGGGCAAAAGTAATCTGGCGCAGCTTGGAGGGGTCAATGGGTCCCTCAACAGTGGTTGTAGCTGCTTCATCAGGAGAAGGGGTAGAGGTTGGTAGCCTTTCAGATGTTGCTTGTGTTGCAGCACCTTCATTAAGGCCAGGGGTTGTTCCCTCTGTAGCACCTTGGTTTAGAGGTGCCTCATCATGGGGAGATGGAATGTGCATTTCAACATCAGCAGTGGTGAAACCTACTGATGGAGTTTGAATATGAGGTGCAGCCTCACCAGAGGGATGGTATGATCCCTGAGGTTCATCAGCTTGGGATGTTGGTCCTTCAGCAACTGTTGGGTGTACAACAGCTGTATCACGAGGAGCAGAAGTTGGAGGCTGATCTACTGGATGGTCTAATCCAGCAGGTTTGGCACCTCGTGCAGACTCAGGGTGTAAAGAAATATGGGGAGGAGACTGTGTGGACTCAGTATGGAGTGGAGTGAACTCCTGTCTTTCAATATTCTCAGCCTGTTGGGAGGCTGGAATAGTTGAGGTGGTAGTCTCGTTTTTTACAACTGGTTCATGTTGGGAGGAACCAGAGGGCCGAGGCTGACTCAGGGTAGACTCTTTTTGGAGTGAAGCACGCTCCAAATGCTCTGAAGCTTCTCCCAAAATAGGAGAAGCACCAGTGGTTGCTTCTTTTTCAACTGAACCCTGTTGAGAGGGAACAGCGGGGCTGGTTTGGGCTGTTGATTTCTTTCTGGCAATGGATTTGCGTTGGTATGATTTGAGAGATGAGGTGGATGATGGATGTTGTGGTGAGGTGATGAGGGGTTCTGTTTGGACTGGTTGTGAGACTAGGTCAGAAACAAGTGGGATGTCTTGTTCCATAGTCTCAGGTACCACAAAGGCACCAGCCACAGAGGCTTCAGGTTCAACAAATGAACCAGGGTGAGAAGTCTGCTCCCCCTCAGCCACAGAGGCTGATGGGGCAGACTTTGACTTGGCTGTGTTAGCCTTCTTGCGGACAGGCTCAGCTTCAGTCGACAAATTTGACCCTAGATTTGGATTTTCCCTTGGGAGCAGTCTCTGGATCCACCCTCACAGCAGAGGGTCCTTCCACCAATCCTAGCAACCTCCGCATTGGTGTTGACAGAGGAGGTTCATTTGGGAGAACAGGAGTATAGAAAACTCTATCCCCTATTACAGGGAATGCAACAGTACGTAGTAGAGGCTGAGAGTTATAGAGTTGTTCACCACAGATGTGCTTGAAAATAAGACTTAAAAAGCTGGGATATCGAACAGCAGCTGGACGTGTTTCCTGCTGCACCAGGTTTCTCAGGTTCATGAAAATTCATCTTTCCATGTTGATTGTAGTCCCATCCACAAGCTGTAGGACTATTGGAATTTCATCACGGCTGAGTTGGTCGAATGAACCAACTTTGCTACTGAAGCACATCACCACTGAGGCAAACAGGAAACTGTAGGTTGGAGACAAATCCTTCCTAAACAGAGTAGCTCCAACTTTGGGTTCTGCTACACCACAGAAGTGTAGCAGATTTCTAATCTGTTCATCTTCAGGTTGTGGCTGATCATAGGTTTCAGCCACAGGGAGACGAAGAGCTTCCCTGATCAGACAAGTGGTGATCTCAATGGTTTGAGTCCCATTGAGTATGGTTCCTCTAATGATTTTGGTAGCATGGTCATTAGAACAGGTATACCAAAATTCATAAATCATCTCCTGGTACAGGACACCAGGAGATGCAGTCATTGCATAGTTCAGTGGGTGAACCTTCAGAAACTCCACCATGTCTTCATAGTCTTTTCCCACATAATTTTAGGGATGGTTAGGTTTGCAAGGTAGTTGGTAGGTTTCAAGGTCAGCATCGTGGTAACAGACGAGTGTTTGTGCATATCGTTACCAACGAAGACTGGAAGAAAGGGGTTATTTCGGTGAGCCATTTGGAAAGTGGTGAAAGTAGTAGCACAGGACACTTAGTCGAGGTTTAGGGCTCTTTGGAAGTTATGGAAGTAGTGAGGAAAACGAAGATGAAACAGTAGATGGGTATTTATAGGATTCGAATGTGAGTGGGTATGAGGGAGAAAAACTTTGGGCGGTTGATTTGAAATGTTCGTTAACGGGAAACGGAACGGTTGTCCATGTCAGAACGGTTGTCAGACCACTTGAGCCCTTTTTGATCACTAACACAGGTTAACTCACATTATCCGCAGTAATTAAGTTAAATAAAAACAAAAATTAAGTAACTTAATTATGAAGAAAGGTAATTAAAACTTATGGTCTAAGCTGTTGGTCAAACCTGTGATGAGCAGGGTCATCACAAGCTGTTCATTCTTCAGGCTGTTCATTCAACCTGTTCAGCTATGTGAGAACAGGTTTTGTGCAATAGCTGATCAGGTTACAAGACAATGTCTTGTATGACAGTTTGAGAGAGTGAGCAGGTTGAATGTTTGATCATCAGACCAGGTTTGAAATAAAAGCTGATATTGTCAAACCTGTTATGTGCTCAAGCTGTTCAAGTTTTCAGAAACTAGCTAAGTATAGAACATGTATAACCTGTTCTGTCTAAGCTGTTCTAGGAAACTTGAGCAGGGTGAGACATATAATAACTTAGAACATTTATGACACTTAGTCACATTTATTTAACATGCACAGCTTGCTAACAAGATAGTTAAATCTATTTTCATCAAGAGGCTTGGTGAGAATGTCTGCAAGCTGTTCATTTGTGGAAATAAAACTTACCTCCACATTACCTTTCTGGATGTGATCCCTGATGAAGTGATGTCTGACTTCAATATGCTTTGTTCTGGAATGAAATACTGGATTGTTGGAGATAGCTATGACACTTGTATTGTCACACAGAATAAGAGTCTTTCTAGATACAAGTCCATAGTCTTCTGATGCTGCATCCACAGAATATGCCCACAGCAGCTTCCAGCAGCAATATACTCAGCTTCAGCAGTAGAAGTAGAAACTGAGTTCTGCTTCTTGCTACACCAACTTATCAACTTACCACCAAGAAGTTGACACCCACCTGTTGTGCTTTTTCTGTCTAGCCTGCAAACTCAGAATCTGAATATCCTGTTAGTTCAAGGCTTGAGTCTTTAGGATACCAAAGACCCAAACCTGGTGTACCCTTAAGGTATCTGAAGATTCTTTTTACAGCAGCTAGATGTGATTCTTTAGGATCAGCTTGAAACCTAGCACATAAATAGGTAGCAAACATAATATCAGGTCTACTAGCAGTTAAATACAGCAAGCTCCCAATCATGCCTCTATAAGCTGTTACTGAAACAGCTTTGCCACTAGCATCTGTATCCAACTTTACATTGGTTGCCATTGGGGTTTTGATAGGAGAACTTTGATCAAATTTAAACTTTTCCAAAAGATCTAAAGTATACTTTCTTTGATTTATGAAAATATCATTTGGGGTTTGTTTAACCTGCAATACTAAAAAGAAAGTAAGTTCTCCCATCATACTCATTTCATATTTTGATTTCATGAGTAGTGAAAAATTATTGCATCACTGCTCATTAGTAGAACCAAATATTATGTCATCCACATAAATTTAAAAAAGCATAATATCATACTTCACCTTCTTTATGAACAGTGTGGTATCCACTTTACCTCTGGAATACCCATTGCTCATAAGGAAATCAGTAAGAGTGTCATACCAGGCTCTAGGGGCTTGTTTTAGACCATAGAGAGCTTTGTCCAACTTATAGACAAAACCTGGATGATGTTCATTTTCAAAACCTGGAGGCTGCTTGACATAGACTTCTTCTTGCAGCTTACCATTCAAAAATGCACTCTTCACATCCATTTGAAATACCTTTATGCTCTTATGAGCAGCGTAGGCTAGAAATAAACGAATTGCCTCTAGCCTGGCCACAGGAGCAAATGTTCCATCATAGTCGATGCCTTCCTCCTGTCTGTACCCTTGAGCAACTAGTCTTGCCTTATTTCTAATGACATGACCTTGCTCATCCATCTTGTTCCTGAAAACCCATTTGGTGCCAATTATTGTTTTTCCTTTAGGAGCAGGGACCAGCTTCCATACTTTGTTTCTCTCAAACTGATTGAGTTCTTATTGCATGGCAGTGATTCAGTTGGCATCTTTAAGTGCTTCATCCACTTTCTTAGGCTCCATCAGGGACACAAAGCTAAAAAACATACAAAAGTTTCCTAAGCTATCCCATCTTGTTTGCACCCCTTTGTTGATGTCACCAATTATTTGATCATTTGGGTGACACCTGATCCACTTAGGATCATGCTTCAATGAGGATTCTCCTGAGTTGTTTTCATCTTCAAAAGGTCCTGTTGTGCAGCTCTCAAGATTTTCAGACACACTGATATCTTGAGCCTGTTCACTTGTTGAGCATGACTCTCCATTGTTGAACATATCAGCAGAGGATCCAGGAAAATCAGCATTGATTGGTTCAGGACATGAAGTTGTAATTAAGTCAGTACACTTATTCACACAGGGTGTATCAACATAATCATCATCATGCCCATCATGATTAGCAGGTTCCACTCTGGATGTAGTGGAAGCTTTTGAGTCCTTCTCTTCACTGTTAGAAAGCATAAGATCATCAAAGCTGAATTCTCCTGAAACTGATTCAGGAACAGCTTTGGTGGAGGCACTCCTGGACTCTTCAAAGGTGACATTGATAGATTCATCTATCACCATTCTCTTGTTGTTGTATACTCTGTAGGCTTTGGAGATAGTAGAATATCCAACAAACACACCTTCATCAGCTTTAGGTTCAAACTTTGCCAGTTGGTCCCTTTGATTCAGAATGAAGCAGGGACATCCAAACACATGGAAATAGCTAATGTTTGGCCTTCTCCTTTTGAGCAGCTCATAGGGAGTCTTGTTGAACCTTTTCACCACCAAGGATCTACTTTGGGTGAAGCAGACAGTGTTTACAGCTTCAGCCTAGAATGATGAAGGTAAACCAGATGCACACAGCATGGTTCTAACAGCTTCAATGAGGGTTCTGTTTCTCCTTTTAGCAACTCCATTTTGTTGTGGAGTTCTTACAGCTGAAAAGTTTTGTGAGATCCCTCTTTCTTCACAGAAGTCCTCAAGAGTACTGTTTCTGAACTCAGTACCATGATCACTTCTAAGATGTTTTACTTGAGCAGAGTTTAGCATTTCCATCTTCTTGATAAATCCAATGATTTCTCTAGTAGCCTCTCCTTTGCTCTTCAGAAAGATCACCCATGTAAACCTGGAGAACTCATCAACCATTACTAGAGTGTATCTTCTTCCTCCTAGACTTGGGACACTGACTGGTCCAAAAAAGTCCATGTGGATTAAGAAGAGAGGAGTATCAATAGAGAAATTATGCTTAGATTTAAAAGATGATTTTCTCTGCTTGCTTTTCTCACAAGCTGTGCAGAGTTTATCCTTAAAAAAGGTTATAGAAGGCAAACCTGTTACCAACTCTTTCTTACAGAGTTTGTTGATATTCTTGAAGTTCAGGTGTGAGAGCCTTTTGTGCCATAACCAGTTCAGATCTGCATTGCTTCTTGAGATAAAGCAGGTTTCAGTTGTGGGATCAGCTGAATTCATGTCCACAACATATACACCTTTCTTTCGTTGAGCACACAACACAACTTTGCCTTGGGGATCCAGTATGTAACCCAGGTGCTCATCAAAGTTAACCTTGTAGCCAGCATCACACAGTCGACTTATGCTAAAAAGATTATGTTTCAGCCCAACCACATAGGCTACTCTTTTGAACACTGCAGCACCAGCTTGAAGAGTTCCAAAACCTTCTGTGGATCCCTGTACATTGTCACCAAATGTGACTTTTGGCCCTTTTTCAGGCCTGAGATCACTAATCAGGTCCTTGCAACCTGTCATATGTCTTGAGCAGCCACTGTCCAAGTACCAAACCTGGGATGGTTGTTTGTCTTGCAGAGTGTCATGAGAAAATATTAGTTATTTTTAGGGGAACTCATCATAGGTTTGAGTTCTCCTACTTCATCAACATTTGTTGATGGACTGGTGATATCCACACTAATATTTCCTATTTGAATGGTATCAGTTTGGATACCATTCTCATTGACTATGTTACTTCCAACACTGCTTCTTTTTGCAATGATGGAACTAGCAGAGTCAACAGGCCTCATGTCCTCAGTTTCAGGACAGTCTTTGGCCATGTGTGTCTTCTTCCCACACTTATAGCATTTTCTCTTTTTAGCCTTTTGGAAGAAGAACTTCCAGAAACATATTCTGAATTGTTTTTGTTGATTCTGTCAGCAGGTTTAGCAAACTTATTACTATTTTTGGATGAATCAGCAGTTTGGGTGGAAGACACAATAGCAACAGCTTTGCCTGTTTCTTATTTCCTCTTTTTGGGAGGACAGATATCAAACACTGGAAGCTTGATTGGTTTTTGACCTTCCACAGGTTTGGGAAACTTATTCCTAAATTTTTCAGGTTGAGCAATGGCTTTGCCTTTGCCCTTACTGAGACGTGATTGATGTTGCCTATCAACATGATCACTGCTTTTGGTTCTGAAAGACTTACCTTCATTTATTACCAATTTTCCACTATGATTTAAAAACTTATTTGAAACCACAACAGATTTGCTTCCACCATGGGACTTACCCTTGTTGAAAGCAGGCTGCTTACTTTTTGAAAACTTTTTCTCAAAATGATTAGCATCAAAAGGATTAACAGGTCTCTTACCATCAGCTTTGGACCCAAGGCCTGTTTTGTCAACAGGTTTAGTGTCCACAGCTGCAGTTTAAGCATGTTTTCCTTTCTTCTGCTTGTGTGAATCAGCATAGCACTTAGCAGGCTGATTAGATGGAGAACATATTCCATCATCAGCTTTTGGAGCTTTTTCACACAAGCTGTCAGTATTTTGAGGCCTGACAAACCTGTTTGTTGAGACTAGCTTACCATTTACTTTCTGGATGAAAGTGCTAGGAAGCTCACCAAGAGTGGATAAGTCGTCTTTCAGATTATTTATCTCAACAACAGAAGTTGCTTTGTCAAGATCCCCTCCAAGATAGGCTTGGATTTGTGCAGGGATCAGTTGACTAATGCAATGGCTGACTTTTTGTGCAGATTGGCACCAAAAGTCAATTATCTTTTGAAGCTTTCCATGTTTTACGTCTGTCTCTCTCTTTTCTTCCAGTAAAATGGAGTTGATGTGTTTTAATTCATCGAGCTCAATTTCCAACTTATGGAAACTGACAAGTTTACTGGATTTTATTTCAAGATCATTTTTAAGCTTAGAGATTTCAGACAGCAAAACATTGTGCTTCTCAACAGTAGCTTTTAAATCAACAAGCATGTATTCAAACGTTTTTACCTTTTCATCAGAACTGTAAGCCATAAAGTTTTGTACCTTGTACATCATTGTAGGATTCCAGTTCTCTAAGCTGCTGAAGGCTTCAGCTTCAGCCAGGTCCTGTTTGAAGTTGCTGGTTGATGGGACATCAGTGTTGGCCATCAGACAGTTGTTGTCTTCTTCATCTGAGGATGAATCAGACTCCTCCCAATCATATGTCTCAGCCATGAGTCCATTTTTCTAGTTGGAAGCCACTAAGTTTTCCAACTTTTTCAGCTTAGCCATGGCCATAAGGTACTTAACCCTGTAGCCATCGTCCCTGTTAGTCTTGGATGGTTTGGATGACTGACCAACAGCTTTTGACACACAGTCAGCAGCTATATGGCCAGTCTTGCCACATTTGAAGCACTCAGCCTTAGATTTATCAAATGCCTTCTTTTTTACAGCATTTGAGTTCCCCTGCAGCATTCTTCTTCCAAACCTTTTCTTGTTGAACCTTTTGACAAGCATTGCAATCATTTGCTCATCATCAAGTTCAGCAAGATCTGCACTGTCTTCCTCATCAGACATTTCTTCCCTTTCATCATCAGCCTGTTGATCAGGTTGTGAACACATCACATACCTGTCCAACAGGTTGTCTCACGCTGGCCACTAAGGCAGCACCTCTCTTAGACATTTCCAAGGCATTTCTTTTCTGTTGCCTTGACTGCTCATCATTCAGTAAAGATCCATATAAGTTTACAAGATCCATACCTTTGATGGTACCTGAATTTCTCAAGATGGTAGAAAAGTAGTTCCACTCTTCAGGCAGGATGTCCAACAACTTGTTCACTAGAGTCAGGTTGTCCTTTGTGATCCCAACAGCTTTGAGATCATTAATAAGAGCAGTAAACCTGGTGTAGGTTTCTGTGAGTGACTCCTTTAGTTTTGCAAAGAAGAGTTCATACTGTCTAACAAGATTGTTAATCCTGTTATCCAGTGTGATTGTGGGACCATCATAAACGGTACACAAAGTATCCCGCATCTCCTTAGCAGTCTTCATCTTCTCAACCTGTTTGAACACATCGTCAGGAAGAGAGATGACCAGGTTATTCCTGGCTTTTGCATCTAGATCAACCAGTCAATTGTCTTCATCAGACCATTGAGCTTTGGCCTTCTCAAAGGTTCTGATTTCAGTGGCATCTCCTTCAACAGCAGGAGTGATAGTAGTAACAAAAGTTGGCACATAGAGACCTTCCATTACTATCTCTGGCAGTTGTACATCCAGATTCCCTAAATAGAGCATCATTCTGCACTTCCAACTAGAGAAGTTCTGATGATTAAACTTGGGGGGTTTGGCCATTGACCCATTGTCATAGTAAGAGGAGGAACTTGCAGCACTGTTATCCATGGGAAAGTAGGGAGAATGAGAGATCTAGAGTTGACACACACTCTATCTGCTCTGATACCAGTTGTAGGTCCCAAAAGGTTTCCCTAGTGTATTGTTCTAAGCTATAGAGGGGGGGGGGGGGGTGAATACAACAATTTAAAACTCAACACTCTTTTCTCAATGTTTGTGTATATTATCAACAAGTGATAATTACAAACAAGCCTGAACTGCGGAAAGGTTCAAGCTGAGATGACAGATGTAACAGTTGTTCAACTAATCTAAGACACACTCAGACTAGATACAATAACTACACTCACTTAGATGCACACACTGATTTTACAAGACACAAATGGACAACTTGAATAAGAACAGCTTAGACACACGTACTGTTATATTAAAGCAGACTTGCATGCATGGAAAAACACACTTCAATGCACGATCTGATTTCACACTCTTGATTATCTCATAATCCTTAGAAGCTTCCTTTTATACTTTCACTGAGAATCTCAGTGAAGCTTCTTCATTAGACAGATGAGATAGTGGGATGTCTTTCCAAAAAGACAAGACACCTTTTCTGCACATTCTGATAAAGTAGATTTGTCTTCATATGGCAGAATCTTTGTCTTTTTCTTTTTGTCACTGTTGCATAAGGCTTTAACCAAAAGAGGAATGTCAACTTTGCATCTTTCTTCTTTTGCTGAGGCCATTTTGATATAAGAAAAGTCCTGTCACCCTTTTCAGATATCCGTTTGTCTTCATGTAACAGAACAGTGTAGGCAGGCAGTGTAGTTTCTGTTTTCCACTTTGTCTTCGACTAGTAAACTGATCTTGTAGACAAAAACAATACATGAGGACTTGGAAACATATTCCATAAAGTGTTTAGCCTGTTCACAAAGAACAAACACTTAGAATCTGTCCAAGCTGCTCAACAGAACAGAGCAACGTAGACAGTTTTTGTCCAGCCTGTTCAGCAGACAGAACAACTTTGACAATCTGCATTTGTTGCAACGAATGTAATCAGGGTAAACAACTTTGGCTGATATTGCAAATCACTTTTCAGGTTTCAATAAGGCATAAACATGCCTTAAATTATACCTTCAAGTGCATCAAACAGGTTTGATTAAAAATCTCCCCCTAAGATGTAGAGCAGGTTTGACTGAGGCCTTTTTGTGCCTAACATATCTAAACTTAAAAAATTATTAAAAAATAATAAATACTGATAGTACATTGACATACTGAATTTATTGAAATTTTGTATAAGATGAAGCATATTATAAATTTTCAAGCGTTAAAATTAGATTTTTATTATTATTGATGGTGAATTTTAATCATTGAAGAATTAAGTTCATTAACTAAAATTATTTAGTTAAATTAGATAAAAATAAACATTAGTTATAAATTTAATTAATCATTATTAATGAATTAAATGAAAAATGTATTGTCAATAGGATTGGTTTTATTTTAGGAAAAATAGAAGAAAACCTAAAAGATTATGTATTAAGGAGTAAAGAAATGACACGTGGCAGTACAATGTTCTCATTTATTATAATAATTTATTATAATAATAGTTTATGACCCACGTATTACGTGGATATTTTTAATTCAAATTTATTTATATATATATATATATAAGTAAAAATAAAAGCATACAAAAATAATTATAGTGTTTGTCTTTTATTATTTGTAGATTAAAAAATAAAGAAAATTTATCTTTTTTTTAAAAAATTATAAATTGTATTTATCTTTTATTTTTCTTATAACAATAAAATGTAATTATCTTTTTTGATGAAACGTAAAGGTGACACGTGACATTTGATAGTTTCCTTTATTATATATAATACTAATTATGAATTTACAGTTTCTATATAAATCAGATAAACATTCAATATCAAGAACAATAATAGAAATCAAAACTAACTGAATGATTCTATTTCTGAAATGTCGATTACAAAATGATATGATCTTCACACAAATGTCAGTAACCGTATCTTCCTGAAATCTAGGTGTGCAAAAGTAATTGTCAGATCTCTCTATTTTAGAAAGTCAAACTTCCTATTTATACACAACTACACAACTATCAACTATTTACACAATAAACCCTTTAAACTACATTCCATCAACCAAAATATATTCTAACAATCTACCCCTTTGATGGAATGTACAGAGTCTTTAAATTGCTAATCAAAGCTTTTGTTCAAATCTTCTTATGCTTTTTCGATCAGAGAGTCTTTCTTGTATAGTAGTCTGAGTTTTTGACTACTGGAAGTCTGCATTCACGAGGATAATGACCTGGTTTTCCACAGTTATAACATTTCTGCTCTGAATCTTTCTTTGCTGACTTGTCTGATTTTTCATATTTGTCAAGCTTTCTTCCACTGCTTTCTCTAGATTTTTCATATTTGTCCTTCTTCTCAATTTTCCGCGAGCCAGTCTTGTAGTGCATTTTATTGTTGGTTGGCTTTCTGTAGAACTTCTTTTGAAACGCTTTGGTTAGCAGTGCCATCTGCTTTTTCATTTCTTCAATCTCAGAATCTGCAGATGAATCGGAGGATTCTGATTCGGAAGAGGTACTACTGACTACTGCTCTTTTCTCCTTTTTCAACTTGTATTTGTACTTCTTTTCTGCCAGTAGAGCCAATGGGTCAGCAAATTCTTTCTCGGCTTTCTTCTTTCCTGCTAATTTCCTAAACATAACCTCCTGGTAGTTATTGAGGTTCTCAAATATCATATGAAAATCCATTTCTTCTATTTCCTTTGTCTGCTGGATGATCATGGCATATTTCTCCCATTCAGGATTCAGGACGTTTAGGAACTTGACATTTATGTCCAGATTGGACTTTGTCACTCCATTTCGTTTCATTTCACTTACCAAACTCACAAACCTTAGGTAAGTGTTTTCCAGTAGTTCTCCTTCACAGGCTCTGAAATTTTCAAACATCATCAGGCTGTTTCTAGCTCTGTTTGTTGCAGCTCTGTCAGATCCCCTCGTCAGTTTACACACTTCATCCCATATTGATTTGGCAGTTTTTGTGTTTGTGAGGCATGTGTAAATATCATTGGGGATGGAGACCAGAAGTAATTTCCTGGCAGTTTTATCCCCTAGTTTTCTTTTCTTTTGGGCCTCAGTGAGGTTTGTAACCTCAACTGTCCTTGGTGGAATCGGGGGATTACCGGTGGGTACTCCAGGGATTGTTTCCAAGAATGTGGCTGGTCCTTCTGTTAAGGATTTCGGCATCTCTTCTGACAGATCGTGAAAGCTTATGAATTCTAGAAACCTCTCCCTCCATTGGACGTATTCTCCTCTGTAGAGAATTGGGGGGTTTGGTTTCTGATCCAATTGCTAGAGCGTCCTTTGACATTTTGACTGATATTTTGGAAACTGTCCAAGATCTGATGAACTTTGATTGAAATTGAAATTGTTGATCAACAGTTGAAAGTTGATCAACCTTTGAAACAAAGATTAGTATCAAATGATCAACTGGAATCTATAACAAAATAACTTGTTAGTAGCAATAATCAATCTCGAATTAAACACTGATGAAACTCGAATGATGATGTTTAAAACTTGAATGATGTGTTGTGAAACTTGAATAATGTGTTGCAAAACACGAATTGTGTGTTGCAAAACTCGAATAATGCTTGTATGAATCTTGAATTAAATTGAGTGAAACTCGAATTACTCTTCTGTAAACTCGAATGAAGTTTGGTGAAACTCGAATAAGGCTATGTAAAACTCAAATGAGTTTTGTATAAAACTCGAATGAGCTTTGTATAAATCTTGAATTGGCCTTAGTGAAACTCGAATTAGTGTGAAAAAACTTGAGTATTAGAGTGAAACTCGATTAACTCTTATGTGAAACTCGAATTGATCCTTTGTAAAACTCGAATTACTCTAATGTGAAACTCGAATTAAATTCGAATTCTTAATAAACTCGAATGAAATTCGAATTTACTTATTAAACTCGAATGTAATTGAGAGTAAACTCGAATTGACTAAAATCCAACTCGATTGATTAATCAATTCAACTCGAATCAATTAAGATCCAACTCGATTGATTAATCAAGTAAACTCGAATCAAATTAGATCCAACTCGATTGACACTTGTTGTCAACTCGATTGACACTTGTTGTCAACTCGATTGATACTGTTGTCAACTCGATTTACAAAGGTATTCAACTCGAATTGCACATAATCTATGTGTATTTCGAGTTTCTTAATTTTTCATATTTTAAGTCTGAAATTCAAATTAATTCAAAAATTTAGCCATTTTCACTCAAATTGAAATCGAAGGTGAGGATTTTGATTACAAACACTTTTTGTGAAACACTTTTGTCCAAATATAGATCTAGAGTTGACTTTTTCATTGAAACAGTGAAAAACTTTGAGTTTTTCAAAATTTCATTAAAATCTCTAAATCTTTTGATGTATTTGATGAATCAAAACAAGTGTATATTCAATTGATTCGTCTATTGATCCTATTCCTTCGATCCAAATTTCATAGTGTAAGATCAACCGATTGAAAATCCTTGATGATTTTAGGGTTTTTCGAAAAAAAAATTGAAGAACAGTTCGTAAGAAATCACTTTCAGAATCAAAATTCACCCCTAAAGGCTCTGATACCAATTGTGAATTTACAATTTCTATATCAATCAGATAAACATTCAATATCAAGAACAATAATAGAAATCAAAACTAACCGAATGATTCTATTTCTGAAATGTCGATTACAAAATGATATGATCTTCACACAAATGTCAGTAACCGTATCTTCCTGAAATCTAGGTGTGCAAAAGTAATTGTCAGATCTCTCTATTTTAGAAAGTCAAACTTCTTATTTATACACAACTACACAACTATTAACTATTTACACAATAAACCCTTTAAACTACATTGCATCAACCAAAATATATTCTAACAATAATAATTTTCACAACTATTTCAAATTATATGAATTTCTTTTCATTTGAATCCAAATTTTTACATTTGGTTCTAACTATTATCATTAATGATAATAATGATAGATATTTATTTTAGATAAACATTAATTTAATATGTTGTAATATCTAATTTAATATTAATTCATTAATGAAAAGAAATTAAACTCAAAATTTAATGTAATAAGATTAATGTAGTAAATTAGGAAAAAGAAGCGGTAAGATGAAATTTTCCTGCATTGTGGAAACGACATGTGTCATCAGTTGTTTTGCTTTATTATAGTACTAGTTTATTAACCCGTGTATTACACGAAAATTTAATATTTATCTTTTCCTTAAAACTATATAAACTTAAAATTGAAAAAAAACTAATATGTTCATTAATAACTTTTAAATTTATTATTATTATTAAAATATATTTTAAATGTTGTTTGTTGAGATTTTAATGGATATAGATTTAGATTTATTAATAGTAAAAATAGTAATGTACACTTGGCAAATCCTCGTTAAGCCAATTGGCATTCTATTCGAATGACACGTGGTATTTAGTTACTCCTTTAATAGAATAGATAGATAGATATAGAATATATAAATATAGACTAGTTTATTACCCATATAGTACATGAGGTATGTTTAAAAGATATTTATTGTTTTAAATAAATATAATCATAAAATATCATTATAATTTATATAATAATAATAATAAAATATTATTACTAAACTTGAATAGATGAAGCATTCAAACGACATTAATTATAATCCTATAAAAAACGTGATATAAAAAAAAAAAATTAATATTTGAAATTTTTTTATTTGTTATGTTATTATCAACCCATATGATATTAAGTTATTAACAAAAATAATTTTTTTTAGGGAGAATTTCTTATATACCCTTGCAAAACTTCATAATATCATATATACCCAACCTAAAATTTTAATATCATATATATCACTCCTAAACATCATAATATCATATATACCCAATTTTAATTATTAATATCACATATATCCCTCTTAAACATCACTAATATTATATATACCCAAATTCATTAATTTTATTATTTTTAAAACATTTAAAACTCATAATGAATATTGCTTATTAATTAATGACCATTATACCACTACTCATTTTTTCTTTCAACTAAACTTCAAAATATCATATTTATCCAAATTAAATTAAAATATCCATGTCCCTTTTAATAATTTTATATATTTGATTTTTGTAAACTTTACTAAATAAATTCTTCAAACTAAAACAGATTAACATTAAAAATAAAAAAATTGTATATGTTTTTGCTCGTTTGTAATCAAATTGTATCGTCTTATTATATTTTCTTATTTGTTTTTTTTTCTACAGTAATCTATATAAATATTATGTTCTTTTTTATTTTTCGAACTTTATAGTTGCATCACATTTTGTTTTTTTTTTTAATTTAGTATATATTTTTTTTGTATTTTATACACTAGTTTCTATTTTTTTCAAGTTTGCATTCGTTGTATAACTATCGTTTATTTAGTTTACTTTTTTTAATTTTTATATTTAGTCCGTAATCTGAGTTATAACTTGTTATCTGATGTAATTAGTTGTGTATATTTTTTGTTAACTACAAGATTATCGTTAACACAAAATATACACAACTAATTACATCGGATAACAAATTATAACTCATATACTAGATTATATATGAAAATTAAAAAAAAAGTAAACTAAATAAACAATAGTTATAAACGAATGCAAACTTGAACAAAATTTGAAACTAATGTATAAAAATACAAAAAAAAAATATATTTACTAAATAAAGAAAAACAAAATGTGATACAACTATAAAATTCTAAAAGAAATAACATAACATGTAATTAATTGTGTATAGATTACTGTTGAAACAAAAATAAATAATAAAATATAATAAGACGATACGATTTGATTGCAAACAAGCAAAAACATGAAACAATTTTTTATTTTTATTTTTAATGTTAATTTGTTTGAGTTTGAAGAATTTATTTATTAAAGTTTACAAAAATCAATTATATAAAATTATTAAAAGGGATATGGATATTTTAATTTAAGTTGGATAAATATAATATTTTGAAGTTTAGTTGAAAGAAGAAATGAGTAAGAGTATAATGGTCATTAATTATCAAGCAATATTATTTATGAGTTTTAAATGTTATAAAAATAATTAAATAAATGAATTTGGGTATATATGATATTAATGATGTTTAAGAGGAATATATGTGATATTAATAATTAAAATTGGGTATATATGATATTATGATGTTTAGGAGGGATATATATGATATTAAAATTTTAGGTTGGGTATATATGATATTATGAAGTTTTGGAAGGGTATATATGAAATTCTTCCTTTTTTTTTACATGATAATTCTTTTATGTTATTATTTTTGAAAAATTACATAATATATATCATTATTATCATTATAAAGTTTTCTTTTAAATCAATAGGAGATGACAACTTTTATTTACAAAAAAGTCAATAATGAACCTTCAATCGACAAATTCTGTTAAAAGAGATAATTAATATAGGATAGATCCATGCATAATTTAAAAAATCAAAAAAAAATGTATGAATATATTTTAAACCATAATTTAGATAATAATTGATAAATTTTTATTTAAAACCCATTATTAGTTGTATTTCGACATATTATTTTAATCTTCGAGGATTAACCTAATATGTTTCATCAAATAATTCAAAAGAAATCATTTTGAACTAAATTATGGGTTAAATCGAAAAGACATTAATATCCTTTTGTTAATTTTCTATTTAATGATTTTTTTTATAATAGCTAAATTTAGATGATAATTAAATGTAATTTGTTTACAAATTAATTAGAAATAAATCGGGAATGTTTTTGTCAAGACCGTCCCTTACGGGGCAGTCCTGAATGACTAGGTCCCATAGAGCAATACAACATCAATCAAAACTAAAATAGATTAATATAGTGCGGAATTAAGTCATTACAGAAATTACGATTATCATACAATAAGTTCAAAACAAAACCACAAAAGGGCACCAGGACACTAATCTAATACATAATCACAACACATAGCACTGATCTACCCAAACCACCACGCTTATTGCCTTCAATCAATACCAATTGCAGATTCAGTAGTGGTCTAATGAATTCAAATTCGAGCGTGCAGATCCTAAAGACTTGGGCCAGCTGGACTTTTTCCTTTGAACTTTCCTGTAAAAAGATTCAACAACAACTGTAAGCGGTGCTTAGTGAGATTATAGATTTAACAGTTAACATGCCATGACAATTTTAAGCGGAGACTTGACTTTTGAATTTCACTTTGAGCTCTGACTTTGACTTTAAGCGCGATTTTGACATGACTGCCGCTATCAGCCAGACATTGTGAGACATAGGACTTAAGATCGGATGATGTTTAATCCCACGCACACGCTTTTAATTATGGGGGCCAACCACATACTGGGCTAGCTACCAGTAAGACAACGTGGCAAACATCAGAGTAGACTTAATCATAGACTGACATGGACTTTCTCAGACTTGAATTATGCGGAAGCATATGAAAGCATTGATATCAAGGCAAATGACTGAAATCATTCAAGTAATGAATCAAGATAGCAACAATAATATATTCAAGACTACTTCAGAATGTAACGATAAGTGTGCATGATGATATATTAAAAGCTTTCATGATCCACATGGCATCATCGTACCAAGGTGTGCACATGTCACATTCTAGCTGAGCATATAGACTTTCAAATAAAGCTAGAACAACAATATGTCTCACAGGAAGACAAGCATGTATACAGTTATATCTATAACTCACAATTACTGATTTTAAGGCATGGCTTGTTGACTTTGACTTTTGCAAACAGATTAAATCCACCACCTGAGTTATCTCAGGATTTGACTTTAGCTTTACAGACTTTAGCTTTGACTTTACTGACTTGCTTCTCTGACTTTGACTTGGCTTGACTTTATTGACTGAGCTTGACTTTAATGACTTTTAGCTTGACTTTTCTGGCTTGAATTTACTGACTTTGGCTTTATAACACAGTTCAGATTAGCTGAACCTGTTCAGTGTTCGGAAATCAATTTACATAAGCTCATTGACTTTACACAATTTAATTGTGTAATTCTGTTTAATTCTTTGACTTTCTGAAGCTTTTGTACGGACTTATTGCATTTATTGACTTTTCGTGTCATCTCAGACTTTGTTGAATTCATAACTAGGCTTGTAGCTTATCTTGACATGATTTTAATGACTTTATGCGCTTTTATGCATTTCATGGGCATGTGTGGTCTATTAGGTCATTCTTTTGACTTCACTTGCAATTTAACTTATATATGGTCATGCCAATTACACATTGTGCATTATGAACCTCATTATACTTTTAAATGTATTTTATCTCATAATGTCTCTATTTAAGATGTAACTAAGTACTGTGACTTGTAAGTCTTGAATCTATTGAACAATAGCATATGTTTTGATGATATATTATCACACGCATATGTATGTGTATTAATTATACTGCTGCTAAATCACAAACATACACACATAAGTTCTTTCATCTATATTTAATGTCATTGGTGAATATATGCAAGTACAAGGCTGCTATAAAGGATACAAAAATATGCTGCTATCTCAGATACATTTTATGCTTTAACATAAAAACCCACAAACACAAGTGCTACATGATAATTTAAAATTAAAGTGTTAAGGTGAGACTATCCATAATCATAAATCACACACACTCATGTACTACACATATACACACTTTTACTTCATTTTTATGCAATACAAGGAAATGATAAAAAGGTTATTGTGAAAGGTTGTTGTCACCTACACACCCATATATATATATATATATATATATATATATATATATATATATATATATATATATACTTCTCTGTTTCAAAATAAAAATGATGATGATTAATACATCGACTCACACATCTGAAATTTGCAGCAAAAGAACACAAAGGTTGATGTTGCTTTTTACCCAAAATCGAGATTTACACAAAGAGGGAAAAGAAATGCTGTGACTGTTTTGTTTCGGTATAAAGGAATTATTTTTCTGTTTCTGTTCTATAAAGTCGACACACACACATTATAAACCGAAAAGAACAAAGAAAGTATCATTAAAAAGGGCTGTTGTTTCTGTTTTGGGTGCACACACATACATCTTATAAGCTTAACAAAGGGATTAAAAGGCTGCTGGGAACTGTTACATACATCCGAAAATGACAGGAAAGGAAATGCTGATTTCTGTATTAATCATGTATATACACATATTTACATTCTCACCTATGCACCCTGCACTTTTATCTTTCTGTTTTCTTATTTCAGCAGCAAACAATTATATTTATATGAAGATTGATGCTTCTATTTGAGGCTAAACACACACACACACATGCATATATCAAAGATCGAAGGCCAAATGGCCATTCTTGGCCATCGCATTCGACTAAACAGAAAGAAGAAATCCTGGACAGCAATTTGATCTTCAAATTCAACATTTAAAATGCTAGAATCATTAAATTGATACATAATAAGGACATGCATGTAGTTTAATTCAAGTTTTAAACATGCTTTGGTGATCAATTTTTTTTGAGTTTTAAAGATCAATGAACATATGTAATTTTTTTTTTCCAGGAACCGCTAATCATACAAAGGAACAATTGCAAGATGGAAATTTTACCTTGTATCTTTGTAGATAATGCTTTGATGATCTTTCTTCCAACTTGAAGTCTTGATTTTTGGTTGAAATTTTGATGAACACAAAGGGAAGAACCGTGGCTTTAGAGTGAGAGATTGAGAGAATTTCTAATGTCATTAATTTGATAAAATGAGCTGATGCATACATTTGAGGGTTTTATTAGGTTAAAGTTTCATTTTTATAATTTTGACCCCAAAATTGTTTATTTTTCATTTCTTTTATTTTATCATCAAACTTTATAATTAAAACTTATAACTTGATTGTAACTTTTATTAACTTTTATAAAAATACATAGCTAATAAATGTAATTAAAATTACATTTAACATATTATTTAACCCTAAACTTGTTAATTATTGCTAATCATGTTTGTTGTTGCTGATTGACGTTAATTAAAGTTTAGGTTGTTACAGTTTTAGGCGGGAAAACACAAATATGATGGACTAATAAGATGACACGTGACACTACACATTTTCTTTTATTATTATATATAGATAGATACTAGTATATTACTCGTGTACTACACAGAATAATTAACTAACTGGTTATTTTAAGTTTGTATAAATTTACAAAATTATTATAGAAACAACAAATAAAATAGCAATATTATACTCCTAAAGAGATTAATGAAAAATATATAAACATGTAATTAAAAGTAAAATATATAACTAAGAATTAAATAATAATGATAATAATAAATTAGAGAAATTATCTTTTCCAATTATCACAGTTTGTTTTCTTTTAGGCTCTATTTTGACCTCAGTTATCAATCCACTTTGACACAATAAGACCACGAATTCCTTTGATGTCAATATCGTTAACTCGTGATTGACATCTATTTGATAGAGAATAAGAATTGGTATATGGCATTCAATCAATCTAAACTCATTTTCAAAATTGTTGCATAAGTTAAAAAATTTATTTTATTATCTGAATTGCACGATATCAAATATACCGTTTAAACTTCGATGATCAAATCACATTATAAATAAATTTAAATCAGATTACATGTAATCTACAAGTGAAATAAGGATTAAAATTCGGTATATTACCTTGTGCCTTCGTTTGAATAATATGCGGAACCGAATCATCGAATAATGAGAAACAAATTATGATAAGAACAAACATTCTTCTTGAAGGGATTTTCGCAATCCGATGATGATAAAAATTCTTAAAACCGTCGATGATTTTGTTTAGGATAATATGACATAATGATGATCATCAAATGGAGATGAACAAAATATGATTGACTCTATATCAAACTCGGTTGATAAAGGGTCAAACCCGGTCAATGAAGGCTAAAACTCGGTCAAAGAATGCTAAAACTCAGGCAAAGAAGGCTCAAACTCGGGCAAAGAAGCATAAAACTCGGGTAAAGGAGGATCAAACTCGGATAAAAAAGGATCAAACTCGGGTAAAAAAGCATAAAACTCAGGTAAAGAAGGATCAAACTCAGGTAAAGAAGCATAAAACTCGGGTAAATAAGGATAAAATTCTGGTGAAGAATGATAAAACGCGCACAACATTTGAAAAAACTCGCACACTCAAAAAAAACTTCTCCTTGATCCAAATTACCTGCAAAAAATTAACACAAACAAGTTTTAAACAAGTTTTAATAACAAAAATGAATTAAACAAAAACGGTTACACTTGAAATCACAAGAAATGACGAAGAACACAAAATCAACAAAAACGTAAAATTGATCGATCAAATGTTTGAGTTATGAAACAAATCATATACCAATCAACTCTAAATCAAAAACCAAACTCAATATGTTCTCATGCATCAAAATGTATCTGGAATTCATCATCTAAAACTCAAACTTCGAATTAAACACATAGTGAAAACACCAAGAACACACACGGTGATGATTTTCTGAAATTGATCGATTTCTCATTTAATTCTTGGAACTAAAATCTGAAATTTTATAAAAATAAACATGTATATTATACGCACAACATATCCAAAAATCAGATCAATTGGATCAACAGAGAATTTTCTATGAATTTTCAAAGGTTCAGCTCTGTTTCGGTTAGAAAAACGATTTCAGCAACTTCAAAATCAAATTACTCTCAACGTATTTGGAATTAGGCTTTGAAATTTTCAATAATTGTTTGTTATAATAACCCTTAGAGTCGTTTAAATTTGTAGCCTTTAACTCCAATCCAAAAAAATTCCAAAAATCGATCTCAAGAACGTAGAAAAACGAATTTCAGAAATTAAAAATTCAATTACTCACTGCTCGTGTCAAATTAGGACTTGAAATATTTACTGGATCTTCATCTTGTTGATCTTCAAAACATATCCAAAATTCAGCTCATTCTGTCAAAGTAGGAATGTTCTAAAAATTCCAGAAGATCACAGCTCAAAATTTGACTTTTTCGGTTGAACTTTTGTTGATTTCTTGCAAGATTTTTTTTTTATTTTGGTTCAACCCCTAAGCTCTGATACCAATTGATAATAATAGATCTAGGTGAATCACAACATTAACACACAAATCTCTTTTATTGAATGATTGAATTTGCTCTCAACATGAAATACAAAGATGAAAATGACAAACTCTTAGAAAATTCCTATGAAATTTTCCTATTTATACTAACCTAATATTTAACTATCATCTAATTACATGATTGACCCTAGACTTCTATACTTACAATTATAATTGTTCTCATTTCTATATATTTGTTCCTAACAATTTGTAAAAAAAAAAAAAACTAAAAAGGTATAGGAACGCGGAGTCGTAAAAGAAATCCTAGTCTAGGCAAATTCTTCAAAATTAATTTAATTTATTAATTTTAAAATGCTTATATAATAAGCTAAAGAAAGATACACATAACTCTATTTTAAAACAAAAATCCGACACACAGTCAAACCTTTTTTTCTGAATTAATTTAATTTATTTTAACATTTTTAAAAATCTTGGATAATAAGCTAAGGAAAGACATAGGTTGTTACTCAAATTTGAAATAGAAATCAGTGATGATAGGCGGACTTTTTTTCTAAATTAATTTAATCAATTTAATTATATTTTAACATAGAAATTACAATTTATTACACGTGTTGTATCCAGATTATACTTTGTGATTAAACGTGGTGGTAAGACTTGACATTATTTATTCTCTTTAACTTTATATATATTGGTATCTTTAGTAAAAACTTTATTATTTTTTAAAATGATATAATATAATATATGAAGAATTATTTATTTTTAACGAATAATGATTTTTATATATGTAAGATTAAAATATAATATTATAGACCATAATAAAACACGCTATCATGTACATCCAAAAAACTAAAGTCAAGCGTTTGGTGGTTTGACACTTTTTCTTTTATTAAAATATATAAAATTTTAATAAATAAATGTTTATTTACAGTCATATAAAAAATGATTAAAATAAATATTTTTTAATAAGAAAACAAACATAAAACTTTAGATAATTTTTAGATTTATCATACTTATAATTTAATCTTTATCATTTTTAATTTTTTTTATTATTTACTAAATGTGAGACTAAAAATAAAAAATTATCTCATGAAAAATAAATTAGTATAAACATTGTGTTAAATTTTCTAAAATAACATGTTGTTAAGTTTGTCACGTATGAACTATTATAATGTAAATAAGTATCATCAATATTTTAAAAAGTTTTAAATGAACATATTATTAATTATATTTTTTTTAAAAATAAAATTTAGAATCAAATAAGTTCAGTTAGATAAATCTAATACATAAAAATTATAATTTTATAATTAAAATAAATAAAATGTTAAAGGGATATAAATTATAGTAATTGAAAATAAGTTATATACAAATGGTTGTGATCATTTAATAATATATGTCATATTAATTTATTCATTATTTTTTAAATTAAAAATATCTATATAAAAATTATATTCTATAAGGTTAAAATATTAAAAGTTAATTATTTAATTTAAAAAGATATTAATTTTTATATATTACCTTAGTTATATTTGATTAAATAAAGATATCACAAATTAGTTTTTTTAATTTTTAGTGTACTTGTTATAGATGCTCAATCTAAAATTCTATTGAAAATAGGTCGAAAACAAAAATAAATACGTACAAGGTGATTGACATGCGACATGAGTTATTCGCTTTCTAAGAATATAAAGTTTACATAAAGTTACACAAACAAATATTTATTTTTCTATAAGAAAATCCATTGAATAATATTATTTTTTTTGTATTTTCAAAAAATTATGAATAGTAATTATTGTGTGAATGTTTTTGTTTATTTAATTTCTATCTTTATAATTGTTATAATAAAGAGTTTTATTGGTACATGGAACACAATGTAAATAATTTTGTTATATAAAATATTTATTACTAACACAATATTATTTTTACTTTTTTAAATGCATGAAATACTAATCTAGTTTGATAAAAGTAATTAAATTTGAAACTTATTAAATCATTTAATAAGATTGCCTTTTATATATTGGTGTTAATTTAGGTAGTAATTAATTCTATATTGTATTTAACTTTTAAAAATAAATTAGATAATTAATTTAGGAGAGTTATATTAGGAAATGTGGGGCGGGAAAATGAAATTATGAGTAGCTTAAAATATGACACTTGACACTAATTGTTTTCTTTTATTATAATATACTAGGTTAGAGACTCATGTATTACATGGGTTTGTTCAAAAATACATACATTTTATATTTATAATAAATTATTATAAAAATGTGTATATTTGTTAAAATAGTTAATCATTTGTTATATTGACAAGTGACGATTGACAACATTAGATGTTTATATTTATTAAAATAGTTAATCATTTGTTATATAGAAGTTTAAAATATTTCATTGTTAGTGTTTTTTAAATATAAATTATCAGGATTATATGAATAAAGAAAACTTTATCTGTTTAAAATGTGCGACTATATTGAAAAATTTATAATAGAACTTTAAAATCATAAGAACATTCAAATGATAGATTTTAATAATCTATTTCAAACTTCAATTTAATTATCTAGTTTAAATTTTGTTAACACAATATTCGTACTTTTGACATTAGCGATGAAGTTTTACACTTTAATTTAGTAATAGTTATTAGAAATGATAATGTCTGATCTTTTATTTTAGGCAATAATTACATTAATATGTCTCATTACGTAATTTATAATTTATTTATTGAGCACAGAAAAATAATTTTGTAAAGAAAATTAACATAATTAATTTATTCAATGTGTTAAATTAGGAAAAAAAGTTGAAAGATAAAAAAATATTGTGCATCCAGGAGATGACATGTGACATAAAATGTTCTATTTTAATTTTATAACAGATATATTAATCCAATCATTTATTTTGAGTTAATTTATATGTTTCATGTGTATTACTTTTTATTGATAATTTTTTCATAATGTAATATAAAATAAATCATTTTAGGTAAATTTGATGATGTTAAGTTAGGAGGTAGTTAAAGTTAAACCATTTAATTGGATTGATTTTCATTAATGGAGTTTTTCTATTTAAATTTAAAAATCAATTAAATGAGTAAAGTAAATAAGTTATATTATCAAAAGTATAATGTATAGATAACTACTATTTATTATTAGTAAAATACTTTAAATTTTATTGTTAGCAAAGTCTTTTGAACAATAGATGATTTTTACTCTAAGATAATGGAAGAGAAAACAAATGATTAATGCAAATAATATCATGTTAATATTTATTTTTTGTTAGTTTATTTTATATACATATATATATATATATATATATATATATATATATATATATATATATATATATATATATATATATATATATATATATATATATATATATATATATATATATATATATATATATATAGAATTTGGTTCCACAGCGTCCCTCATGAAATCGTGCGTATCCAGTGTCCCCACATAGGGTATTTTCGTAATTGCAGCGACCATTCACATTGCTTAAATTCATCATTCACATTAATGATCATTCACATTAGTCAATTGATCATTCACATTACTTAATTGATCATTCACAACACTTATTTAACTTTTTATACTTCTTGTACACTTATTTGATCATTCACATTACTTAATTAACCATTCACATTACTTAATTGACCATTCACATTACTTAAATGATCATTCACATTACTTAATTAATCATTCACATTAGTTAATTGACCATTCACATTACTTAAATGATCATTCACATTATTTAATTGATCATTCACATTACTTAACATTGATGGTATGTAGAAGATGAAGTCTGACATTGCTGTTCTCGTCATTCATCAAATGTGAATGGACATTTACCTAATGTGAATGACCATTCACATTAGAAGATTGATCATTCACAAAACGTAGTTGACAATTAACAAGACTAATGTAAGATGCTGATATTATTTCACCAATGTGAATGGTGAAATTTACTAATGTGAATGGTCATTCACATTAGCTGATTGATCATTCACATTAGCTGAATGATCATTCACATTGGTTGATGTTATTAATGTTTGATAGATTTGAGAATTTAAGCGTTACATGAATGACCATTGTTACTGTTTGTCATTAATCTTGTTACTGCTTGTTAGTAGTTGACGATGCACAACATACATGCTATGCTGATATGGTAGAACCAATGTGAATGGTAAATTTCCTAATGTGAATGGCCATTCACATTAGCTGAATGATCATTCACATTGGTTGATGTTATTAATGATTGATAGATTTGAGAATTTGAGCGTTACATGAATGACCATTGTTACTGTTTGTCATTAATCTTGTTACTGGTTATTAGTAGTTGACGATGCACAACATACATGCTGTGCTGATATGGTACAACCAATGTGAATGGTAAATTTCCTAATGTGAATGACCATTCACATTAGCTGAATGATCATTCACATTGGTTGATGTTATTAATGTTTGATAGATTTGAGAATTTGAGTGTTACATGAATGACCATTGTCACTGTTTGTCATTAATCTTGTTACTGTTTGTTAGTAGTTGACAATGCTCAGATTCACATGTTGTGCTGATATTATTTTACCAATGTGAATGGTTAAATAAGCAATGTGAATGATCATTTAAGTAAGGTGAATGATCAATTAAGTAATGTGAATGATCATTTAAGTAACGTAAAATGTTAATTAAGTAATGTGAATGATCATTTAAGTAATGTGAATGGTCAATTAAGTAATGTGAATGATCAATTAAGTAATTTGAATGATCAATTAGTTAAATAATTATTGTGAATGATCAAATAAGTGTAAAAGAATTGTAAATAGTCAAATAATTCTTGTGAATGATCAAATAAGTGTTGTGAATGAATAATTAAGTAATGTGAATGATCAATTAACTAATGTGAATGATCAATTAATGTGAATGATGAATTAAGTAATGTGAATGGTCGTTGTAATTACGAAAATACCCTTCCAGCCAAAAAAGGGGGGGACGCGCATGGAATTGCATTTTTTATCACAACCATTGATTTATTTAATCTTGTGGCTTTGGATGGGTACCCTTGGTACACTGGATTTTTGAAGGGACTCTTTTGAACCTAAATCTATATATATATATATATATATATATATATATATATATATAATAGTAATATTTTCAAATTGAATATATATAGTTTTTAATTCAATAAAAAAATTTAAATTTTAAAAAGGCTCAATTCAAATGAATAAAATCAAAATTTTTTGAATGATTTTAATCTATTAGTTAAAATGAAATTTAAAACACTTTTTTTCTTTGAATTAATATTTTATTCTTAATAATTAAAGGTTCAAGAATGAAAGTCTTATTTAACATTAATAATTTAAGAAAGTGTAAAATATGAGCTATTTTAGGAAAATTAGGAGGAAAAATGAAGATGAAAATGCATGAGAGATTGACATGTGACATAAATTGTTCTTCTTTATTAATAAGTTTATATAGATAGATAGATAGATATATAATTGTATATTATTAGACCAGTTCAGTAAAAAAATTGTTATATACAATCATTTCTTCTATTTAAATTTACCATAAATATAATGAAATAAAATTTTGATTTCAATTCTAATCAACGAAAATGAATGATATATAAAAACCTTAAAATAACTGTCATTTTTCCATCTAAAACATCTTTGATAGAGAATAAACAGGTGAATGTTGGTTGTTTAGTCCTGGATTAATCATATGAACTTGACATATATTCCTCTTTTTGACAAGAACAAAATTACTTAGAATTCGGATAATCCGAAATAAAGTTCGTGTAACATTTAACAATTTATTATTAGTGTAATATATTATTTGAGCCTTTTATGTTACCGGGCTTTTAAAAATTTTGTGTTTTGTTTACTATACGTAGTGTTACACACTTACAGTTATATTTTTTATTCATCATTTTGTATTGTTTTTTTTTTTGTTTTAATAAAACCCTAATTAATCGTTCGTATTTATTTCATCATTTATCATGTGATAATATTGTTTATGATAATTGATCTCATACCATATATGTTTTGATTTCTATCCATTTGAGGGTGCACCAGTTGGACCATTTTTGGCCGGTGTAAATCAACTTATGATATGATTCCAAATCTTGCAATTTAATCTATGATATGCATGATTCCAAATCTTGCAATTTAATCTTTTTATTGATTGGTTTATTTATTGCCCATCTCTTTGTCACATAACTTCTTTTGTCCAGTTTATGTACATTCAAAAATCACCCAAAAATTGTTACTTGATGCATAAAGATCCAAATATGTATTAGAAAAAACAGACCCGATTGATCGCGAAGCCGAAAGGCGGTCAAGAATCTTTACATTTTCGCTAAACAACGTCTCGACGTGTCCTTTCTTGTAACGAAAGCGCTGTTATGATAGTTCAGTACAACGTACGTTTGCTTGCAAAAGATGACCGGAGAACTCGAACTCGTGTATAGAGAGTCTGTGAATGATGACGACGAGTACAAGACGATAAGAACAGGTGATCGATCGAAAAAGGATAACTGTTTTCGTTATGTTGTTTTTTAATCGTTGAATGGTTTTTGTGATGAGATTTTCTTGAATCCAGGGACGCTATGCAGCACGGTTGCGCATATTATAACGGCTGTGATTGGTTCTGGTGTACTGTCGCTCGCTTGGAGCACTGCGCAGCTCGGTTGGATTGGAGGACCGTTTGCGTTAATCTGTTTCGCGTTTGTAACGTATGTGTCTTCGTGTCTTTTATCAGATTGTTACAGGTCTCCTGATCCCGTTACTGGCACTAGAAACCGATCTTTTACAGATGCTGTTAGAGTTATCCTTGGTACCAAGCATCGTAAAATCTTTCTAGCGTGCGTTCTTTCGCTTTTTATTTGTGTGTTTCGTGAGCGATGCTGCCTTTTTTTAGGCGTAAAACAAGCGTGGATATGCGGTTTGCTTCAGTATGTGACCTTTTACGGAGCTGGGGTTGCGTATGTGATCACTACCGCGACTTGTATGAGGTAAAACACACCTTGAATTGAATTCAGTGAACTACTATACTGTTGGTTTTCTTGATTCGTAAATCAAACGTTGAGTTTGCGGTCTGGATTACTGCTTGATCAGGGCGATCCAGAAAGCCGATTGTTACCATAAACAAGGACGAGAAGCTCGTTGTGAATTCGGGGGAAACGTTTACATGCTGTTGTTTGGAGTTGTGCAGATTGTAATGTCACAGATACCGGATATCCAAAGCTTGGTTTTGGTGTCGGTTGTTGCAACCATTATGTCGTTTTGTTACGCTTCTATTGGTTTCGGGCTTGGTTTTGCTCAAGTAATTGGTATAAACAAACACCTTCGTATATCAATCTCGATTCGGTTAACAAGCCAAACATTGTGATCTGATCACTAGAAACCTGCAGAAAACCGTAAGATCGCTGGGAGCATTACAGGAGTTTCGACTTCTAGTATACCTAAAAAGTTATGGCTAACTTTCCAAGCACTTGGAGACATAGCATTCGCTTATCCGTACGCTCTTATTCTTTTAGAAATTCAGGTTCGAAAGTTCGTTACTCATTGTATGTAAGTATATATACATATAAAAGCAGAAGTGTTTGATATATTTTTCGTGAGTTGAAGGATACTGTGAAGTCACCGCCGCAAGAAAGCAAGGTTATGAAAAGGGCTTCAGCGATTGCGATTCTTATAACGAGTTTCTTCTACCTTGGATGTGGATGCTTCGGTTACGCAGCCTTTGGGGACGATACGCCCGGAAATCTCTTGACTGGATTCGGGTTTTACGAGCCTTATTGGCTTATCGAATTCGCCAATGCCTGCATTATAATACATCTAATAGGAGGATATCAAGTAAACCTTCTTTACTTCAACAAGAACATATCACTCCAGTTTGACTTTTTAAGGTCAAAGTTATAACTTTCCAAAGCGAAATTGACATCATTTTTAGTCAAGATTTTTTAAATCAAGTTTTCTCACATAATAGTCTGATTGTATAATTAATAATAAATCAATATTTTAAGTAAAAACCGTATGTTTACAAACTAAAATCTCTTTTCTTCAGTTTTGACCATTAAACTGTTCTTTCATCAGCACAGAGGTCAATTTGACTTTTGGGGTCAAACTTATAACGTTTCAAATAGAATCCACATTTATTTTTATCAACTCTAAATACCAATATTTTTTTTATATAACCGGTTTTATATAATTTCTTTTCACCTTAACAAAGATTCCTCAAAGATGTAAGAGGTGCATAAAAGCAATATAATCTTGAATGTCTAGTTGACCTTAAAAAAGTCAAACTGTTACTTTTGTTTAGAATGACCAACAGACTAACACAAATCTTTTCTAATTGAAAGCTTTACAGCCAGCCAATATTCGCATTCGCGGATAGATGGTTAACCGAAAAGTTCCCCAACAGTGGTTTTCTGACGAATTTCTACGACTTAAAGCTGCCATTGTTGCCTGTTTTTCGATTCAATCTGTTCCGGCTATGTTTCAGAACATCATACGTTGCATCAACAGTCGCGATCGCGTTCGTGTTCCCTTATTTTAATTCGATACTTGGTGTTTTGGGAGCATTGAATCTGTGGCCGTTAGCGATATATTTCCCTGTCGAGATGTACATACTGCAAAAAAAGGTGGAATCTTGGAGCCGAAAATGGGTGATTCTTAAATTATTCAGTTGTGTTTTGATGGTGGTATCAGTTGTTGCTCTAGTTGGTTCAGTTGCTGGACTTATTGAAGCAAAGATTAGCTAGTTAGTCTCCCTGTAGTTCGTTCGGATGTTTTCGTATGTTTCGTATTAACTGTTATGTTAAAGATCGATTGTATCGTATCGCTTAGTAACTGATATAACCAACGGCTCGTATTCAAGATTGCGTCTTTCCAAACTCGAATAATCAAAAAGTTTGATGTCAAATCTGATCTCAATGAACCTCTGTGTCCTTTATATGTTAGGAAAGCATGTACTTTCCTTTAATCTATGAATATTGTAACATGAACTGTTTCTTACGTATACAATTATGATGAATTTTCCTACATAAAGCCCGGTTTGTCATGCCAACTCAGGTTTTTCAATCAGGCTCTACGTAGAACTGTGTCGTATTGAAATTGAAAGCAATACATTTATATAATATTTTAGAGTAGCCGGTGTACCGACCCCTCCCCGGCTTCCTCTCCCCGCGCGACCCGCTCTCTGCCACTCTCTCCCTTTGTCTTTTTGACCATTCAAAATAAAAAAAATTAATAATATTTTCACCCTATAATACTTATCTCCATACTCATTCATCTTCACACCTTCCACATATCTCTCTATCTCTATACACTTTCATCTCTTTCAATCTATACAATTTTCATTCTCTCTAAAATTATGGATCGAAATACCGACAAACAACCCGTCTCAAGTCGACAACGCGGTAAACAACCGGCTTCTCGAACAAACCCTCCATTCCACCCACCGCAAAATTATCCACCGAATTTAACGGAATATTCTGCACCATATGTACCACACTTTTCACCATATCAATCATCGTCACCCATTCCACAATACCAATCATCATCACCCATTCCACAATATTCTCAACAATATTACCAACAAAATTCACTCTTTCCACAATATTCGTCGCAAGAATTTAATAACGGTTTCGAACCATTTACTGCTTACCGGGATCAAGCATCCGTCGACGAGGACGAAGTAGAAGAGATACCCGAAACTTAACCTGACGACGACAACGAGACGATTCCCGTAAACACCGCGGTGGCGGCAAGCGGATCTACAAAAAAGGGTCAAATGAAACAAAAAATGCGGACCTCGCAAGAAGAAAAGGCTTTGGCGAAAGCCTGGATTGATATTTCCGAGGATCCAACTACCGGAAACAATAAAAAAACGTTCATGTTTTTGGGGACGAATCCTCGAAAATTTTGATAGCCGAATTGGTGGAAGTACCTGCACCACCCACCAAGTAAATTCAAAGTGGAAAGACATGAACCGCAATTGCACAAGATTTGGCGGCATGTTTAACAACAACATGACGAATCGGCGAAGCGGCGAAAACGACTTCGACGTTTTCAACACAACCCAAGAACAGTACAAGACACTCATTAAAAATAAGCCGTTTCCAAACCAATCGACTTGGGAGGTACTTCGACGTCATCCAAAGTGGAACCCGTTTCACAAATGGATAATTTTGTTGAGCCACAAAGAAAGCGGTCTAAAACTTCGAATTCTAACACGATCGGAACACCGTCTTCGGATGCGGTATTTTTAGGTGTTCACGATGAGGAAGATGACGAGGACGATGAGGATATACATGAGCTTGAAAGACCACGCCGCAAGGCGAAAAACCAGCATCAACATCAGTCGACCCAGAGATGCACACACAATTCGAAAGGATTTCAACTTCTCACGTAGACGATGTTGAAGATAAGAAACGTCACCCGAAAACGACTTGAAGAAATGAAACAAAAAAAATGGACTACGAAAAGGAAATGAAAGAGAAAAATATCAAGTGACGTAACGGCACTGAATGAACATCAACAAGAACGGTCACAAAAATATCAGGCGTACATAGCGTCACTGAATGATCAACAACAAGATTGAGACTTGGAGTTTTTCATTCGGCCACACGACCATTTGCAAGGTACCGCTTTGCAAGCCGTATTACAACGCAAACAAAGAATTGCAGAGCGTTGGGATGACAAATGTAGTTTCGTAATTTTTTTAGTTTTTAGTTTCGTAATTTTTTTAGTTTTGTAATTTTTTTAATTTTTAGTTTCGTAACTTTTTTATTTTTAGTTTCGTAATTTTATTATGTAAGCTTTTAAATATTTATCAAATTAATTATTTTAGTTTTAATAATTGTTATGTTAATTAAAATGAATTTATTTTAAAAAAATTAAGAAAGATGGAAAGTTATAGAAAGATGTGTATTTCCAACTTAGAAAGATGGAGAGAGAAAAGCTGATGTGGCGCTGAGATGTACAGAAAGATGTGTTTGGGAAAGACACTCATACCCACCACTCTTACTAGTTTATTGCACACGTACTACACGGGGTACTTAAATTATTAGGTTTAAACTTAGGTAGTTGGGGATGAAAGCTTCGATAAGAAGCTAAAAGTAGGATAACACAGTTAGATAAGAAGAGACATGAGAAATTATAATAAAAGAAGCAGTATTCATGAGTTTTCAAAATAAAAACATTGGTCAGATGAATTTTTATAAATAAATTACTTTAATTAAATATTATTAATGAAAATTGTAGAATACACATGAGAGATCCTCGTTAACAAAATGACAGTCTATTTAATCGTCAAGTGACATGTAGTTACATTTTTAATAAAATAGATAGGTAGATGAGTTTTTATATATATTATACAATATATAATTGTATATTATTATCAGGACGGCCCAAGGGGGCGAACCGGGCCTTGGCCCAGGGCAGCAGCTGCGAAGGGGCATAAAATATTTTATAGTCCAATAGATGGGATTACAAAAAAAAAAAAAAAACCCTACATACGCAAAGCTGCAGGGGAGACTAAGAGACGGACGAGCGGGACGGCGCTAGCCGCTAGAGCATATGAAAGGGCAACAATTCAAGAGTCAAGAAGATGAAGACCAATCGACCCATCCACACCTCTTACCGTTCTCATGTTGAATTAGATCCCAAAATGCTTCTTCTCATCCTCTCATCAAAAGAAAAATGACATCTTTTCTCTCCTCCACATTCTCCATCAACCATCGACGCCCACCAACTCAATCACAACGAACAAAGTAACGACCATCCCAACCCCGTTGAACACCGCCGTGGCGCCGTCCTCTCTGCAACCCTTCGTTGTTTTACCTCTATTAGAACACCCCCAATGATAAGCCACGACCAACGACCATAACGTAGGTGGCATTAGCAAACAGTTGTCATAAATGTGAAAAGGAAGTGAAGAAGAAAGAAAGAAGTGAAGAATAAGGAAAGAGAAATGGGGGAGGCGGCAGCGACTGGAAATGTGAAAAAAAAGTGAAGAAGTAAAGAGGGTAGGTATTAGGGTTTTTAAAGTGAAAGTTTTTTTAACTTTTATTCACATTTAACTTTTTAATAATAAATTTAATAATGTGCAAATCTCCTTATCTCTTTGCATTGTCTTTGTTGTTGTACTCAATATGTAATTTTAATCTATTTATTTTAAGATATAAATAATAGAATTTTATCTTTTACTATTTTAATTAATAAACTTGATAATCTTTATCTTTGCGTGAGTATATATCAAAATGAAAATCAAACTTCTTGAAATTTAAAACAAAGAAAGAAGCTTGATTTTGTGATCAGGCTGTGAGTATATTTTTGTTGCATATTGGGATTATTAAAATATGTTTTTGCTGCAAATTGAAAGTTAAACAAAGAAAGAAACTTGATTTTTTGTTGCACATTGGAATCAAACTTCTTTGAATTTAGAATCAAACTCACTGTGTGAGTATATCTCTCTCATCATCTCCCTCTTTTTACTTAAATCCAATATTAAAAAATTATCAATGAGTTAATTTTTTTTGATGTTTTTGCTTCAACCATTTAAGATCTATTGGTTATAAAATGTGTGTATATGTGAACTCCTTAAAAAATTAGCATAATATATGTTGAAAAAAAATTAGAGGGCACTACTCTATTTCGCCCTGGGCATGCAAATGCTCAGGTTCGGTCCTGATTATTATACTAAATCAGTAAAAAAAATTGTTATATACAAATCATTTCTTTTATTTAAATTTGACATACATAAAATGAAATGAAATTTTGATTTCAATTTTATAGATTCCTGAATAAACATGTTCTTACTATACAATCAACGAAAATAAACGACATATAAAAAAACCTTAAAATAACTGTCATTTTTCCATCTAAAATTACAATTTTGATGGATAATAAACATGTTAAAGTTGGTTGTTTGTATATTCCCTTTTTGACAAGAACAAGATCACTTGATTTCAGATTATCCAAAATAATTTCGTGTAACATTTAACAATTTATTATTTATTATTAGTTAATAATAATCAATATTGAATATGAGTTTTAAATGGTCATTAATTAATAATAAATATTAAATATGAGTTTTAAATGTTATTAAAATAATTAAATTAATGGATTTGGGTATATATGATATTAATGATGTTTAAGAGATATATATGTGATATTAATTATTAAAATTGGGTGTGTGTGTGTGTGTGTGTATATATATATATATATATATATATATATATATATATATATATATATATATATATATATGTGTGTGGGTTCAATGGAGAACCTCCATGCATCGAAGAACCTTGAAGAACCTCCATGCACCACCACAAATGCATCACAGTGCATCATTATTTCCACGTGATGTATCAAATTCTTAAGTGATGCATCGATTTTTACATTATTTCCACTTGATGTATCAAATTCCCTCGTGATGCATCGATTTCTACGTGATGCATTTCAGTTTTTCTAGCGATGCATTGTGGTTCTCCAAGGTTCTTCGATGCATAAGGTTCTCCATTGAACCCACCCATATATATATATATATATATATATATATATATATATATATATATATATATATATATATATATATATATATATATATATATATATATATATATATATATATAGATTGAGGTTCAAATGAGAACTTTTATGCATCGGGGCACCTCGGGGCACTTTTATGCATCAGATAATCTAACAAAGGTGCACAAAGGACATTTTGGGAAAATTAAATATATGAAATTAATTAATTTTTAAATATCATTAAAAGATAATTAGGAGTTACATTTTGAATTAAAATATCATATTAACTACATTCCTCATTTTCCTCCCCATTTCTCTCTATCTCTCTCTCTCTCTCTCTCTCTCTCTCTCTCTCTCCCTTTCTCTCTAATTGTGTTCTTCATAATTTTCATAGTGATGATGATTTGAAGACGAAGATTAACGATGAACAACGATGATGATGAACATGAACAAGAGATGCAACCGATGATAAATATGAAAAACACGATGCATAGATGGATGAAGAACGATGAATAATGATGAAGCATAGATGGAAGATGAACAATGACGATGCATAGATGAATGATGAACGATGAACAACAAAAAATGATGATGCATAAATGGATGATGAACAATGACGATGCATAGATGAATGATGAACAAGTTGAACACAATGCATAGATGAATGATAAATATGAACGACGAATACGATGCATAAATGAATTTGTCTATTTTTTTGTTAAATGTGTCTTTTTTGAACACGATGGATAAATAAACACGATTAACAATGAAATGAATCGGTCTCCATCATCTTTTTTGAATTTGTGTAATTTTTGTTGAGTTTGGAAATGTATCAATTGAATTTATTTAACATTTATTATTTGATTATTTGTTGAAATATTAAATTTAATGAGGTATGCATATTCCCTAAAATGTCATTCCTTATTTGTTTTCATAATGCACAAGATGCATAAAATTATCCAACTATTTACCATTTTGACATCAATCTAATCCATACAAATTTTTGATGTAATGGATGATATAGGTACTTTTGTACCTCGAAGTATAAAAGTTCTCAATTGAACCTCCCTCTATATATATATATATATATATATATATATATATATATATATATATATATATATATATATATATATATATATATATATATATATATATATATATATATATAGGTTCAAGATCTATGGAAAACCATCTTTGACTGGAAAACCATATTAAATGCACATGTTCATTACGGTAAAATGTTAAATTTAATGCACACTACAATATACATATGTTCAAATGTGCATTATTATTGACTAGTTCACATAATTTACATGTTCATTAGGATAAAATGTTTCATTTCATTCAAAATAACAATATGCACATGTTCAAATGTGCAATATGCATGAACATGTGTATATTACGCATTTTTTAATGAAATTAAAAAATTGTCTTAACGAACATGTAGATCATATGAATTAGTTAATCATAATGCAATTTTGAACATATGTATATTATAATTTTACATGAAATTTAACATTTTATCATAATGAACATGTACATTTGATATGGTTTTCCAGTTTTCCAGTCTAATATAGTTTTCCATGGATCTCGACCCTATATATATATATATATATATATATATATATATATATATATATATATATATATATATATATATATATATATATATATATATATATATATATATATAGAGTCAGGTTCAAAAAGGTACCTCTCGAAATCAAGTGCACCCGAAGGTACCAACCTTAAAAAACTTTTTTTAAATTTTTTTTCTCATAACCATGTTTAAATTAATGTTATACACATGATATATGAATTTCACATACATTTACACTTTCTGTGTCCTTGAAAATTATGTGAATGCTCAATGCATATTTATGTGAATGGTCATCCATGTGAATGGTCATTTCAGACAATGTGAATGGTGTGAATGACCATTCACATGATATTTCTTTACCATTCACAAGATTTATGATGTTGCTCCTTTTAAAAAAAAAGTCTTATAATGTTGTCTTATACATGTCTATTCAAAAAAAATATATGTGAATGATCATTCACATTAGGGTACGCTGGGTACGCTGGAATCTCATAGGTACGCTGATGAACCTGATTCTATATATATATATATATATATATATATATATATATATATATATATATATATATATATATATATATATATATATATATATAGGGTCAGGTTTTATGAGGCACCTGTATCCATTGTGCACTTTGGAAACTTCAATGCACCGTTAGATCTTGAATTTTAATGGTTCAGATTGTAGTGGCAAAGAGTAATAAACTTGAAAATGGGTGCACGGGTGCATAACTTCTCGCGCACGGAAGGGCAAAATCGGAAGATGCATGAATTCAGAAAATATTCTATCCGAATCTAAACAAACATGATGCATCTTCATCCAATTTCTTGGATTCGTCTTCAAACACGATGCATCTTCATCCAATTCAATTTCAAACATGATGCATTTTGACCATATTCATCCTCGTCTTTGTTCCATCATTATGCATCACCAAAATCGTGATGCATTTCGACCATATTCATCCTCGTCTTTGTTCCATCATTATGCATCACCAAAATCGTGATGCATTTCGACATTTAAACGTGTTAATTTCGTGATGCATCTCTGAAATTTAAACGTGTTCATCAACGTCTTCAATGTGTTTATCATTGTCGTGATGCATTGCTGTTGTGCATCATGTTTGAAACAACAGCGATGATGGTGCTGGGTCTGGCGGTAGTAGTAGTGGTTGTCTTGTGAAAACTGGTTGAGGGAAAGAGAGATGGAGAGAGACTAGCCATGAAAAAGAAAGGGAACGAGAGAGAAAAGAGGATGAATTTATGGGAAGGTGGTTGATCATTTTATTTAGTTTCCTAAATAAATGATAAATATTATAATTTAACAATATATTATTTAGCATTCCCAAAATGCCCTTAATGCACACTTTGTAAACAAGCAATGCATTTTTGGTTCCTATTTGGTTTCCGATGCATATGGTGCCCCATAGAACCTCAATATATACATATATATATATATATATAGAGGGAGGTTCAATTGAGAACTTTTATGCATCGAGGTACAAAAGAACTCATATCAACCATTAGATCAAAAAATTGTATGGAATAGATTAATGGCAAAAGGGTAAATAGTTGGACAATTTTATGCAACTTGTGCATTATAGGAACAAACAAGGAAGGGCATTTTGGGGAATGTGCATACCTCATTAAATTTAATATTTCAACAAATAATCAAATAATAAATGCCAAATAAATTCAATTGATACATTTCCAAATTTAACAAAAATTACACAAATTCAAAGAAAAAGATGATGGATATCGATGCATTTCATCGTTAATCTTGTTTATCTATGCATCATGTTAAAAAAAGACGCATTTAACAAAAAAATACAAAAATTCATTTATGCATCGTGTTCAACTTGTTCATCATTCTTTTATGCATCGTGTTTGTCGTTCATATTCTTCATTGAGCTATGCATCATGTTCAACTTGTTCATCATTCATCTATGCATCGTCATTGTTCATCGTCCATTTATGCATCATCATTTTTCGTTGTTCATCGTTCATCATCCATCTATGCATTGTCATTGTTCATCATCCATCTATGCATTATCATTATTCATCGTTCATCATCCATCTATGCATCATGTTCTTCATAATTATCATCGGTTACCTCTCTTGTTCATGTTCATCATCATCGTTGTTCATCGTTATTCTTCGTCTTCAAATCATCATCACTAATAAAATCATGAAGAACATGATTAGAGTTAGAGAGAGAGAGAGAGAGAGAGAGAGAGAGAAATGAGGAGGAATGAATGTAGTTAATATGATATTTTAATTCAAAGTGTAACTCCTAATTATCATTTAATGATTTTTAGAAATAAATTAATTATCATGTCTTTAGTTTTCCCTAAATGCCCTTTGTGCACCCTTGGTGGATTATCCGATGCACAAAAGTGCCTCGAGGTGCCCCGATGCATAAAAGTTCTCAATTGAACATCAATCTATATATATATATATATATATATATATATATATATATATATATATATATATATATATATATATATATATATATATATATATATATGTATGATGTTTAGGAGGGATATATATGATATTAAACTTTTAAGTTGGGTATATATATGATATTATGAAGTTTTGGAGGGGTATATATGAAATATTCTCTTTTTTCAAACGCATACCAATATGATACATTTTTCTACATAAAGCCCGGTTTGTCATGCCAACAGAGGTTTTTCAATCAGGCTCTACGTAGAATTGTGTCGTATGGAAACGGAAGCAATACATTTATATAATATTTTACTAGTTTATTACACGCGTACTATACGATATACTTAAATTATTAGGTTTAAACTCAGGTAGTTGGGGATGAAAGCTTCAATAAGAAGCTTAAAGTAAGACAACACGGTTGGATAAGAAGAGACCAAAGAAATTGTAATAAAAGAAGCAGTATTCATGAGTTTTCAAAATAGAAACACTGGTCAGATGATTTTTTATAAATAAATTACTTTAATTTTATATTATTAATGGAAATTATAGAATACACATGACAGATCATCTTTAATCAAAATGACAGTTTATTTAATCGTCAAGTGACATGTAGTAACTCTTGTATTAAAATAGATAGGTAGATGAGTTTATATATATATCATACAATATATAAGAGTTAAGGTCTTACAATAGCAACCTACTTTTGAAAATGTATCGATATGGTACGTCTACTTTTTTAATTGTCTATATGGTACGTGTACTTCAATTTTCTGTATCGATATGGTCATTCTACATAATAGAGCCCGGTTTTTACATACGAAACAGGGTTCTAATGGTATGAAAAAACAGGGGTCTATTACAAATATGATCATATCGCTATGAAAAATTGAGGTACAGGTACCATGTCGACATTTAAAAAAGTAGATGTACCATATTGATAAATTTTCAAAAGTAGGTTACTATTGTATGACTTTACCCCCAATATATAATTGTATATTATTATAAAAAAATTGTTATATACAAATCATTTCTTCTATTTAAATTTACATACATAAAATGAAATGAAATTTCGATTTCAATTTTATAGATTCATGAATAAACATGTATTTGCCATACAATCAACGAATATAAACGACATATAAAAAAACCTTAAAATAACTATCATTTTTCCATCTAAAATAACAACTTTGATTGAGAATAAAAAGGTTAATGTTGGTTGTTTGTATATTCCCCTTTTTGACAAGAAGAAGATCACTTGATTTCGGATTATCAAAATAAATTTCGTGTAACATTTAACAATTTATTATTAGCGTAATATAGTATTTAAGCCTTTTATGTAATTGGGCTTTTAGAATTTTGTGTTCGGCTTTCTCTAGCTCTATATATAGGGTTAGTGTTATATTTTTTTATTGATCATTTCGTATTGTATTCTAGTTTGCATTATAATAAAATCTAGGGTCGACTGTGAGCAAGGTCAACATGGGCAACCGCCCAGGGCCCATTAATCATAAGGGTTCATTATCAAAAAATCTATTATATCTACTTATGTCTATTAATGATTAAATAAGGTTGTCCACTTACCAAAGTTTTTAGTTTATATTATATAATTATAAATTTTTTGTTTTTAATTTATCATTTTTACTTGAATTTTGTTTATTTGAATTTACATATATATTTATAGAGCCTCTTTTAAGTTTTTGCCCAGACTTCGAAAATGATTAGACCGACCCTAATAAAACTCTAATCATCCGTTCATATTTATTTAATCTTTTATAATGTTATAATATTGTTTATGATAATTGATTTCATACCATCCAGATTTCTATCCATTTTAGGGTGCACCAGTTTAATCATTTTTGGTTAGTGTAACTCAACTTATGATATAATTTCAAATCTTGCAATTTAATCTTTTAATTGATTGGTTTATTGCCCATCATACAGTCTTTGTCACGTAATTCTTTTGTCGAGTTTATGTACATCTTAAAATTGTTACATAAAGATCCAAATATGTATTAGAAAAAAACACATCATTATATGATACACTTTTCTATATAAAGCCTAGTTTGTCATGCCAACAACAGTTTTTCAATTGGACTCTACATAGAATTGTGTCGTATTGAAATTGAAAATAAAGTACTGTAAGGAAAAAATTCAAATATCATCTCGATTAGGGGTGTTAAAAAATATCCGAATCCGAGTATCCGAAATAAAAATCCAAAAATCCGATCTGAAACTATTCGAAATTTCGGATATCTGAAATTTCGGATTCGGCTTCAGATAGTAAAATTTCATATTTTCTCGGATATTCGGATAATCCGATATCCGAAAATAAAAAAAATTTTAAATTTTTTTTATATCTTTAGTATGGATTATTTACATAATATTGAGTGTTTATTATTATTCTAATGCATATTTTTTGAGTTTTATCTTGATATTATAGATTTATTAACTAATATTTTATATATTTTAGTTTTTAATATTTTTTAAAGTCGTTTTGAGTAAAATAATTCCAGATACATTTAGTTTGTGATATACTTATTTTTAATATCTATTTGGATATATGAATTTGTATTTTAAATATTTAAATATTTGATTTAATTTTTTAAAAAAAATAAAAAATTTGAATTTTCGGATATTCGGATAGCAAAATTCATCATCCGAAATTCGGACATCCGATTTTGAACACCCCTAATCTCGATACATTTAAAAAGTATATTGGTATTATACGATCTTAAGCATGTTTTATATCATGCTTGTGCGGACCCAAATGGATACCAGAGGTCACATGTGTCACTGGTTCACCGGTAACTTTGTTTCGTGGTATAATCTTTAATGATTTTTTGTTTGTGCAACCGGTGGTTTTTTGAACGTGCAACAATGCTTTTCAAATATTAGAACAATTTAATCAAAAAAATGTTATAACATTCAATCAAATAAATAAATCTGTAGTATGATTAATAAAAAAATAATGAATTAATTATATAAAACCCAAAATACTCAATAAGTCATTATTATTTATAATTTTTGTTCATTTACGAATCTAATTAATAAAATTATAAAATCGAATACACGACTCAAATTTATGCCACCAACGACCGAAAATCCTGGGTCCCCCAAACCTTTTCTTTAATACTAGTAGTGTATCCGTACAAAGCTGCGGCAACAAATAGTTTCAATTTGACAACATGTTTTTAGTGGCACATAAATCTTTGACAGAGTCACAGAGATTAAAAAAAAAAAAAAGAAATGTTGGTTATGTGCAAGATGTCATCTTCGGATGGACTTTCTATTAGTGTTAGGTTTAAGTTTGAATATCAACTTATCATTTTTAGAAATGCTAAGTTAATCTGAGTAATTAGATTAAAAGTTAAAGAAAATGAGGAAAATGATAAATTTGATATATGGTTGGTTATAGATTTAATCCATAAATGCATATACAAAGGATTTAACAAGAAATACTACTTTCGCAAGAACCAGGGTTTCTATCACTTCCCATGCAACATTTAGTACACAATGCCTGGTACAAATCCTCGACGTAACCATGTTTTGCAACATTAAGAGTAAATGACACTGTTAAGCAACTTCTATCTACATAAAATACCGTTATTGTTATCGAACAAGTGGCCGTTGAAGGTAGCAGTAATGACAAGTACATGAAGGGGTCGAATGTAAATATGTAATTGAGATTTTGTCACAAACTGGACAAACAAATGTTGACCCTGAAAATATTGCCATCAGATTCAACCTGCAAGTAAAGAACAGTGTAATATGTAACAAGAACTTGAATCAGACGTGCTGATCAAACTATTAAAACACAATGAGCTCTTGGGTGGATACATATGCAATCCAATGTGTCATAAATATAAGGTAACTAATGAGCAATATGGGTGCATGTAACCATGCACCTGGAAGACATAAACTACAATGGAATCATTTCTTGTGATAACTCCAAAACTCATTTGCAACTTCCAAAACAAACATGCACCATCAGAGTCCTTTGTCTAAATATAAGGCTTTTGGAGACACCCAAACTTGATCGCACTTAGTACAACGAGACAAGGGACCAGCATTCTGAAACTGTAATGCTACAACTGTCTGACTTTTTAGGTTAAGAATCAGGGAGATGACACTCAAAGATAAATGGATGTAAATATCTGAAGAAATCAAAGATATATATGTTTTATCCTTTACAGAAGTATATCCCCCAGAGATATCCATTGGATCTAGGATTCTAAGTCCAGGACCAGCTCAACAGTTAAATCTTTGAGAAGAGCTTGAATCCATATACTTTTTTTTAACCAAAAGGCCTTTGGCCTGGCGGTAAGAGTGGGGAGTCGTAAGCGAGAGGTCACGGGTTCGATCCCCGTCGGAGGCAAGTTGATTTTCAGGTGGAGTAAGTCAGTCTGGTGGTAAATGAGTAGTTTAGGAGTAGGAGTAGGATAGTTTGCCGTTCAGAAAAAAAATATATCATTTTCTTTTGACGCAAACCTATTAAAACAGAGAAGGCATAGAACCAATTACATGAGAAATGCACGATCTAAATATTCCTTGCATTGCATATATTGGAAGTATACTTCCATTTGTGAGGTTAAATCGAGTCTCAAATTTCAAGATTTAATTAAAGTAAAAGAAAGTTTAATCGAAGAATCAAAAGTTTTCTCAACAATTTTTTTGCATTTTAAAGGTCTCGGTTCAATCGAAGAATCAAAAACTTTGTTAACTACAATGGCAAGTGCGAGATTAGGTAACGAGCAACAATGCAACATGGCTCCTTTTCAGGTTGGTGACATCCATGTACCACATTCATGTTCTTAATGATAATGATACCAAGAAATTAATGGACAAGTGCTTAAAGTCATATGAAAACATACAACCTTGGTAAATATAACTTATTTCATTTTGAAAACATCAAAATTTATCTAACTGGTTACTATTTCTAAATTCCAAATTAAATACGAGATAAAATAACATGAAATAGAATATCCTCTTTGCATACATAAGATTCTTTCTTCTATACAATTTATTTTCTTTGCCTTGTATGTAAAACTTATTTTCCTTGCCTTGTATTACACTAAATTAGCTTTTAACTTTTTTCATCATAGCCAGTACGTCACATGTGCTCATGGTGAAGATCCAATGCCTACGTTTAGTTTTTCTCTTTTTCTTTTCCTGCGATATGTGTCCAAACAAGTCAAAGACCGAATTTATAAGAACTCCAACTGTTTTGGTAAATCTTATTGCCATAGAAATGCAGTTACAAAAAAATTCCTGCTCCTCCGAGAACATGTAGGTATTTTTCCCTTAAAATATCAACCCTTGAACTGGATGGAAAAATATTAATATGTATAAAGAATTTCAGTTTAACAAAAGCAGTCTTAGAGAGTGTTTGGTTTTGCGTTATAAACATGATTATTAGCTTATTACGTTACAATAACGCAAATAATTGGTTTAAAGTGTTTGGATTGCATACGTTAATTAGTGATTATTTGCGTTTAAAGTTAATCCTACTACATTTTTTCGTAAGTTAAAAAATGTAGGTTATTTGCTTAATAAGTGATTATTTAGTCATTTTACAAGTAAAAACGCAAATCCAAACACTTTAAAAACTGATTATTTGATAATTATGATAGCAAACAGCAGAAGCGAAACCAAACACTACATTTCCGACAACACTTTTTGTTACAGATATTATCTGATTATTAGTTTCAAAACTTCAAACACTTTTTTGTTACAGCTCTTACATGAAGCTCAAATCCATTCTTGCACGAAGAAACTTTTCACCTAAAAGGAACCATCAATGAATGATTTGCTGTCATCATAAACAGTGAACTTGGAAGACACCACCTTGGTGTCATAAACAGAGATGCATCACACTGAGAAAAGAAACGGATGCATAAAGATTTTTCATTTTTTTGATGTCTTTCCATGAACATCATATTGGTAATCCATTATATAGAAATCGTACCATTATATACACATATCTATAACTTCAACGAAATCACACCGTAAATCTATTTGAATGTGAATGCAAAATGGGTAAACTGATAATGAAAAGAGCAAGAAGCATAATATTCCAATTGGCAAAGACGCTCACCATTTTGAAGCGATCCATGGACGATTACTAACAAACATTTGTTTGAGTTTGATGGTGAAAGAAAATTTGAACCTTCTTTAGGAGAATCAATCAGCGAATCTCGAGCATATGAAGTTGAGGGATCGAGAGCAGATGCCAAACAGAATGCATTAGGAGAGAGTTTTAGCTGAATAAACTCTCTAAACTTCGTGTAAGCAATTAAAGATCTTGTTCACGTTGCTTCTAATCAAGGTAACACAAACTCTTTAAACTTCATGATTTCATAAATCTTGTAGATGCAAGGTGTGATGGTCGTGGTGGTTATGGCGGCGATGACCGAGGAGAGACAGAGAGCGTGAGGGAGGGAGAGAGACCGAGCGAGTAAGTGAGAGGGAGGGAGGGAGGTGGAGAAGTGGCGGTGGCTGTGGTGAGGGTGAGCGGCGGCGGCTGTGGGGTGGTCGCCGACAAAACCTCGAAGAGAGAGCACATGGATTGAGTAGAGTCCCGAGGGAACATTGAGGGGGCGTTTGGTTCGCGAATTTGGGATTCACTGGATTTGCATTAAAAATCATGTGTTTGATTCACAGATTTCACTATGGATTTAAAATCACAAGATTTTATAAATCTTTTCCTTCTTTATTATTTAAAAACTCAGCCTCCCCCTTAAAATTTTAAATCCTAGCTACCTTGCATTTATTCAGATTAACAAATTTTTTTTATAAGATAATGCAGATTCATTAACAAATTCCTAACAAATGCAAATCTTACATAATGCAAATTATTTGACAAAATACATATGCCAGATAATAAAATCTGCTAATCAAACGTGAAGAGTTGCGTGGGGTTTCCAAAGAACAAAGATCGCATGCGTGGAGCGGTGAGGACGTACGACAAATTTTAAAAAAACCCTTTATGTAATAAACAGTTGTCCCACATGCAATAATGTATTGTATGATTTAAAATTCAAATTTATTGCTTTAATCGGTGGTACATTATGTATAAAATCTTTTTCTTTTTTGATCTACCTAACCAAATTGCTGTTTAAGTTGACCAAATTGTAAGAAACTAGAAATTTAATAGTTTGAAAAAGACTTGGATCTTGAAGTTTTGCTACCATTCTTAATCTCTTTAGATCTGTTTCGAAAAATAAAGTTCATATTTTTACCGTTTTCCATGAATCTTTATTCGTTAGAATCTGCATAATCGAAATCAAATGCTCCAAGATTCATCTCAAGTTTAAGAATTCGAAAACTCGAGAAAGAACTAACTACAAAACATGATTGTTGCCGGAGATGATTACGAAGAGGAGGAAACTCCAATGCTGCAGCTTTCCCCGTTTAACCAAACTGGTTTGATTCGATTCTGTTTCGTCTTTACTTTCTATAACTAGTTCGCTTGATCGATCATCTGATCGAAAACCATTCGATTTGATAGACATAACAGATGAACATGAACTCTTCCCTGAAGTTTCTGCCATTGATGATCATAAAAACATATTAAGAACAGGTAAATTTAAAGTCTAGACACCCTTTTTCGCCTTTTATTTTGTCATCAATTCGCTAGAAAAAGTTATGTCAAGTCCATGAATCAAAACAGGCACGCTAGGAACCACTTGACATGGATCAAGTGGTCACACCAAAGGTGGGAGGGGTTCCTTGGTTGAGGTCTCGAGTTCGAGCCTTGCCGAGGGTGTTTCTCCTTAGGTGGGTTTGATTCTCACCCTCAATGTGTCTAACATTGGTGCTAATAACTAGCTTCTGCTTTTAAAAAAAAACAGGCACACTATGAACCACTTGACATATATCAAGTGGCCACACCAAAGGTGGGAGGGTTCCTTGGTTGAGGTCTCGAGTTCGAGCTTTGCCAAGGGTGTTTTTCCTTAGGTGGGTTTGGTTCTCACCCTCAAGGTGTCTAACATTGATGCTAATAACTAGCTTCTGCTGTTAAAAAAAAAACAGGCACACTATGGAGTACGATCGCGCATATCATTACTGCCGTGATTGGATCCGGCGTACTTTCTCTTGCGTGGAGTTTATCACAACTAGGTTGGATAGGAGGACCCGTTGCATTGCTTTGTTTCGCGATGGTGACATACGTGTCTTCATCGTTACTATCGGATTGCTATAGATCACCTGACCCGATTACCGGAAATAGAAACGCTTCTTATACAGATGCAGTTAGAGTTATCCTTGGTATTACTATCTCTTCTCTAGACTCCTATTTACTTATAGTTTCGATGTATTTACGTTCTTCGATCGAGCGGTAGTATTCCAGGTGAAAAACAGGCGTTGTTATGCGGTTTGCTTCAGTTTTTGAATTTTTACGGGACTGGTGTTGCTTACGTAGTCACAACATCGACTTGTATGAGGTATTTCGATAACCCCTTTTTGGGAATGTTACAAGTAACAGATAACGAGTTCTTTACGTATGCTTATAGTAGCATCGCTTATCTTGTTATCAGGGCAATTCAGAAATCGGATTGTTACCATAAAGACGGGCACGACGCTTCATGCGATTCCGATGGAAATCTTTATATGTTTTTGTTTGGAGTTATACAGATTGTTATGTCTCAGATACCTGATTTTCATAGCATGGTGTGGGTGTCGATTGTTGCTGCGATCATGTCGTTTTGTTACTCGTCAATCGGTTTTGGACTTGGTGTAGCGAAAGTAATAGGTATGTATTTGTTAGAGTTAAGGTCGTACAATACCTGCGTACTTTTCCAAATATATCGATATGTTATATGAACCTTTTCCAAATATATCAAGCAGTGGTTTTTTATGCCAATAATGTCTGGTTCTGGACTATATAGAAATATGGGAAAATTACCTAGAAAGGTAATATAAAATTCAAAAATTGCCAATAAAAGTAATGTAAAATTTTTTAGGCCAAGAAAGATAACATAAAATTTAAATTTGACAAAAAAGGGTATTGATGACAAATTAAGAAGGTAAATTTTTAATTTTATGCTCCCTTTTTTGGTAAGCGAATAAAATTTCATTATCTTTCTTGACCTAAAATTTGAATTTCATGTTCTTTTTCGGCCAAAATAGAATTTTATATTACCTTTCTTGGCAAAAACTTTTTTACAGTACCTTTATTGTCAAATTTTGTATTTTATATTACCTTTCTTGATAATTTTCCCTAGAAATATACCATATTGGAATGGAAAACTAAAATAAGGAAAAAAAAAAGTTCATGTACCATATCAGTTTATGTATAAAAGTACATTGGTGTTGTGCGACCTTAACCCTATTTGATGATTCTTCAAACTGGAATCGTTAGATCGTATTTGACAGTATCTGATAACCGCGTATGCGGAAACATAACTGCAGAGAATGGTAAGATATATGGGAGCATCAAAGGAGTCCCTGCAGCCAGTTTAACTCTAAAACTATGGTTAATCTTTCAAGCACTTGGTGATATATCTTTTTCCTATCCATATTCCATAGTTCTTCTTGAAATACAGGTTAGATTCGATTTTACGATGAAACAAATCAGCCGATTCACGTATACGAGTGACGTGATTAGTAAAGTTTTGTGTTTTAAGGATACGATTAAGTCGCCCCCAGCAGAAAACGAAGTTATGAAAAAGGCGTCGGTTATTGCGATTTTAATAACCACTTTCTTCTACCTCGTGTGTGGATGCTTTGGATACGCAGCGTTTGGGAACGATACACCAGGAAACCTCTTGACTGGGTTCGGGTTTTACGAGCCTTTCTGGCTCATCGACTTTGCCAACGCCTGCATTATACTGCATCTAATCGGAGGATACCAAGTAAATAACTTCATACTTCATACCACATTTGACTTTTCGGGTCAAACTAGAACTTTTTGGTTGAAACTAATGCATATTCTACGTAAATTTTCCATAACATCTGTTTATTTTTCGAGTCCAAATGACTCGAACTCTGATCTCGTTACCAAAGTTTTCTCAAACGAAGTTACGATTCGCGAGTAACGGAATCTTGAGTTGTTTTAGTTTGACCTCAAAAGTCAAAAGAGTTTCTTTTGCTGTCAATGGAGAAACACCAATACTTTTCCTGTTTTTTTGTAACAAAAGCTATACAGTCAGCCGGTATATGCATATGCAGAGAGATGGGTAACCGAGAAGTTCCCGGAAAGTGTATTCGTGAAGAAATTCAACAGCTTTAAGCTGCCATTCTTGCCGGAATTTCAGATGAATCTATTCAGGCTATGTTTCAGAACGATATACGTTGTGTCGACTACCGGAATCGCAATAATGTTCCCGTACTTCAACGAGATATTGAGTCTGTTAGGGGGTTTGAATCTATGGCCGTTAGCGATATATTTTCCGGTAGAAATGTACAAAAAACAAAGAAAGGTGGAATCTTGGAGCAAAAAGTGGATGGCTCTACAATTTTTTAGCAGTATTCTGATGGTGGTATCAGCAGCGGCTTTGATTGGGTCAATCGCCGGACTCGTAGATGCAAAGATGAGCTAACATACAGATCCGGGATCATAGCAAAACCCGTATCAAAAGACAAAATGTTTACATCTTAGTTAAAGAATATTGCATCATAAATTCAAAAATTGTAACTAATGTGACGCAAGAATTATTATCAGAATGCAAAGTTTTGTATTGTGATGCGAGTTTCTACAATTTCTACGATATGTTTGGTTTTACGTGAACCTCACCCAACCTACGTGTGCTGAATGACCGAGCTCAACCAGGCCCTGGGCCGGCAGGACCCATTCGGCACACGAGAATTCTTAAGGTTAAAGACGGTTAACGTGAAATAGAGCAAGAATGTTGAACCCAATTGTATGCAAACGGCTTATTTTATATCTCATGCCAATAAGAAAAATCGATATCTTCTACTCGTTTAAGAATTAAAATAAATACAGTTTCTATCAAACTACTTATCGGATTTACTTGCTTGTAGTACTTCTATTTGTTCATCGTTCTGAAGCCGAGCATGATATAAATCAAGCAAAATATGACGATGAAGATGATGTATCCGCCAACACCTGAAAAAATTAACCAGATTTTGAGAAAAAATGGGTAATTGGATTGCAAATTTAGCTTGAAATGTTTCAATGAACTTTGATCTTTACCTCGAGTTGTTCTTCAGTGAACGAATCTTTCTGAACGCTCCAAGTATCTGCATGGGTCCGGCGGAACTCTGCAACCGCTTTTGTAACGGTGGACTTAACAGGCGATGGCTCCCCGACGAAACGGGCCAATAAGGTAGCATGATCAGGCAACCAACTAAAAATAAAAAACGAGAATTAACAAAGGAAACTAAAATTTGTAATGTAAAATGCAAAAAACGATATCCAGAAAGATTCATAAGTAGAAATACCTGGGCATATCATAAGGAACCGATAGAACACAAGCAACCAGAGCAAGAACACGACCATGTACAGAAGCAACGGAAGGACCCGCACTCGAGCTTCTGTAGGTTACAGTGACAAATGGGTCTTAGAATTATTATATCGGAAGCAATAATAGATTAAAATTTTATGAAACCCGTAGAGGGAGACCTCTGTTTTCTTCTCTTCTGAAGCTTCATAGCCTCGTTGTAAGCTCTTTCACGGAAATCCTTCGATAATGCTCCATCCTCGCCCTTCATTAGGCCGGCTAAAACTGCCGCCGCATGCTCCCTTACCTGTACCAAAACTCACAAATCTCAATAATATCACGATATCAAGAAGTATGATGTTTCGATGCCTGAGTGTATATCATAATTGGGATAATTGTATGAAAAGGTAATGTGTTTAGAGTTGATTTCTATTTTAGGTAATGAACTAAACCTTCCCTCATAGATAGGTAAGATACTTTAAGAGAACTTTAGAAAGGGAAATTTCTTGTTTTTAGTGAGATTAGACTTTAGATACTTTTAGGCTGTGTTTTTTTAAAAGGTTAATGTCTGCGGTTTGCAGGCTTGTCTTTTGAACTCTGTAGTCAGAAGAGATAAACTAAAAGACTGCTGGAAAATCGTCTGTTTTTTTTAATAAAAAAAGCTGTGGGCAGAGTTTCAAAGGGAAGAAACAATGCGGGCAGATGTTTGAAGACGTCCTCTTTCTTCTTCCAAAAAACAAACAAGACCTAAATGCACCTTTTTAGTGATACTTTATTAAAAATTATCAAATTTACCCTTTTTAAAATATATTGAAAGCATGTTACTTTCTTATGGGGACGAATTTAGCTTGTTACATAAAACAGAATTCAACCTTAAGCACGTTACCTTTTTATGCAATTAACCCATCATAATAGGGTTATTTTTATAATCAGATAATCAACTTTATAATTTTCATTGTTTAAGTTACCAACGCTTTTATCCTAGAAAAATGGATTTTTTACTTTTAAGAAGTTCCATTTAAGGCAACGAACTTTAAATATTGTCTATTTAAGGTAACAAACTTTCAAACCTTTTCTTGGCTAAGGTAACCAACTTATAATTTTTCTTATTTTAGTTGGTGACTCATACCAAAATGGTAGTTTCCACATCTATGTCAAATAGTCGAAGGTACTACTTACATACGTCAATATTATCAGTTATCCAACGTAGAAAAATTAAAAGTTTGTTACCTTAGATTAGCAATTTTAAAGTTGATTACCTTAAATAGAAAAAAAAAACCTGAAGTTGATAACCTTTTTATGAAAATTAGCCATCGTAATATCATTAATAATCCAAACCAAAAAACAAAAACGAATCAAGAAACATTGTGAAAGAAAAACTTGCCTCCACTTGGTTATCTGTAAGTAGCCTCTCGACCGTTTCCCAGATTTTCCGTTTCTCATCATTCGAAAGGATAAAAGTGTGCCTGTGCGAATGAGAAAGAAATATAACATCAATCGCCTTGCAGAAACCGATATTCAAAACAATTACAAACCATTCATGAAAAGAACTGCGTACCTGTACATAAAGCTCCGCAGAAAAGTTAGAGTTGCAGATCTGGTCCGCCAGTTAGGATCTTCAGCTGATGATAAAAGAATCGATACTGCCTTTCGGAGATGAGTGTCTGTAAATATTCTCCATTTTAACAACTCAAAAGCTGCCTTAGCAAGTATCGACAAATCTTTATTCGAAGTTTCCTAACAAATTAACAAAAATATATTGTGAAAAAGGATATTCGGAAACCAAGATGCCATCATCAGACGTGATTTTACACACCTGTAAGGAGATAACGGGGTGAAGAAAACCAACAAGAACATCCAGCAGGAATGCAGATCTCCCAGATTTCATTAACGAGATAATGAAATGGAACAGCTACATACAAAAAAGAACAGGTTTTAGCACGTTTGTAAATAGGGGTTTTCAAAATATTCCGAAACCGAAAAACCATCAGATTTTGAGGTTAATTGAACCGGTTTTTCATCCATAATTTTCAGTTCGGTTAACCTAACCGGAAAAAACCTACAATTAACTTTTCGGTTCAGTTAACCATCCATGAACAGCCCTAGCAATGAAAGAAACAGAAGCTATATCGATAAGTGAGACAAGTGATAAGTACCGTTTCCATCCATTGAACATCATCTGGCGAGTTGCTTTCAGACCCGGAGAGTGTGTTTGTCTCGGCTAAATTCTCCAAATTGTCGGAAGGATTTGCGTTCTGAATCGACGGCACGAGTTCAGATGCTCGTTCTTGTAAAAGCTGATCCCAACTATCTCCATGTTTCCCATTAACCGTATTCTTTCCCTTCTCCGACGAATAGTCTATATTAAACGATGCATGTAGTCGTATATTTGAGCACAAGACTGAAAGGGCAGTAGCAATTGCTTCCCGAACCTGTTGACATTTAGAATGCCGATAAACGGAGATAAGGGCATATGTATTTTGCTTCGAGAATAAGATTAAAAATATAAAAATACACTTACATGAGCAGTGGGATGGCTCATTTTATCAAGCAACTCCTGTAGTAATTTATGATGGAGCTGAATTTCCGACAAAGGCATTCTCGGTGGAGAGACCTCGATCAAAGCGGCAGAAAGGAAAGAGTAGCGTTTGGCAACTACGGTAGTAGTTACCGTTTGAGGTAACGGTTCGATCAAACAATCCAAGATTCTCTGCCTTAAAAGAGGTACTTTTGTTCCATATTTTCCCTTTCCGGTAACTGCGTAACGTATACAAGCTGCCCACTCCGGAATAGATTCGACCGATGGTGCAAGAAGGATATTTTGCAATTGGGCCATCATCCAACTATCCCATGCTTCCACAAGGCCGAAAACATCGGCATGCAACAAACCAGCAAAAGCTTCGGCAGCAACACACTGTTTCGACCTTTCTGTAGCACTTACAAACTCCTCCAATGCACTCTTTAGCGAGAGGAAAACCGGAAAACCGCATTCTTGAACTAAACGCTTGAATATCCGAGCAAAATTTGGATAGAAGGTGTCACTTCCAAAGAAAGAAATCCAACTAGGCGTACGTGGCCATGAAGATGAGAAATCAAAATAAAACCGGGTGATGGATTTATCGGCCAAACTTTGAAACGATGAATTCCCATGGCCTCCTCTTGAAGACGAGTTTTCGGTATCACTGATAATATGGACATTAGAAAGGCTATCGAAAGTCTCGCTAAAGAATCCTTCCTCCTGAAATATATTACTCAAAGTCCCTTCGAGAGAGGACTTGGTATTCTCTTGTAAATCCCGAGAAGTATCATCGGATTGTTCCTGGGCTGATAATTTATACGGTGATTCTTTGAGCAACATATTTAGAGCAGAGATGGCTAGTATTCTCGTCTGCGGAAGTTGACTTTTCAAATTCTTTAGAAAATGACCTGAAAGCCGTATATCACACAAGTTCACTTTCACTCGGAAAAAGAATAAACACGTCAACTTAACATGGGACCGAAAAACTAACCAGCAGCTTCACTAAGAATCTTTGTTGATAAATTGGGTTCGATTCTAGATGACATAGCCAACAACAGTAGAACCCTGTTCGCCATCAAGTTATACCTATACAAAACAAATTTAAACGAATTCACTAAACGTAAGGTAGATGAATCGTCGAACTTCAGGAGGACGGATTGTTTACCTCCAATGCAAGTTGGTCGACTCAAAACTCATAGAACCTATCTCTGAAACAAACGCTGCAAAGTCTGTCCCAGAAGTTTCATCTGATTTCCGGAAAATGTTTCTAGAGATTCCAGCAAAGTATATGTTGTATTTGACAAAAAGCTGTTGAAATTGACAAATAATCGGCATAAAGTTAGCAGGTATATGGTATCATACAGAAAATTAGGCTAGTAAATCATTTACCTCATTGATAGCTTTCTGGCATTTCAAGGATTCATGATGCGAACTACAAGCAAAAAATCAAAGAGAAAGGTAAGACAATGTCACACCAGTAGAGATGAACTCAGTTCCGGAACAGGTCCAAACCAGAAAAAAAAAACGCCCAAAATTAAGAGCTGAGAACCGGCCCAAAAATAAACCGGTCTGATCCGATCTGGTTTTTTCCCGACTTCTACAAAAAAACTAAAAAACCGGTTCATACCGGACCCAATGGAACAAAAAATCTAATTATAGAACTGAGAACCAGCCTGAAAATAAATGGTGCTGTCCAGTTAGGTTCGGTTCCGGTTCAGTTCAGGGTAAAACAAGTTTTTTGCTCATCCCTACACACCAGTACTAGATACGAGAACTATTAACTTAAATGATTGTATATGCACTTGCCTCAAAAGAATTCCAAGGAGGAAAGATGAAAAAGATTTTGGTTCCTGTAATTTAAAGGCAATAAGAAGAAATCGTGTAAGAAAGGAAAATGAAAGATAATAATCAACTCTTAGAACTCATAAATGGTAAGTTACCAATGTGAGATGCTTTAGAACGGTTTGAGTTCCAAGGACAGCACAGGAACCTAAGACCACGTATTCTGGTAAACTGGGAGTTCGCAAGTTCTCGGTGAGAGTAAGCACACATTTTGAAATGAGACTCGGCCATCGTTTGATCATTTTCACAAGAGATCTCCCAGCAAGTCTAGAGACCAATATAAAAAAGATTGTATGACTTTTCACCAAAGGAAAAGGAAGTTTTTTTTTTTTTTTTTCATTCGAGCAATATAATCACATCGAGATGAAGGATATAACGCATGAAGAGAACTCACGTGCGAACAGTGTCGTAGCTATGAACAGATAAATTAAGAAGATCCCCCATCAAAACATTCACATTTTCTGATGGAGATACGTTTTTACTTGTACGAAACAAATGATACGATGATTGTGATGTTCTCCATGTATTATGCATGTAAGCTTTGTCGATGAGTGCCCATCTCGGCCTAGAATGAAAGAATAAATCAAAATTAGGATAACCAAAAACCAAAATTTGACATTCAAAACGAGGTTAATTGCCAAAAAAAGCAACCAACTTAACCTTTTTTTTTATTGTTTAAGGAAACCAAGTTTGTTTGCAATTGAAAAAAGGATTATACTTTCATTTTTTATCATTTAAGGTAACAGTTTATTTGCAATAGGAAAAAAAAAAAATCAAACTTCCATCTTTTATTTTAATCATTTAACGTTACCAACTTTACATCTTTTTATCGTTTAAGGTAACCAAACACTCATGTTTTTAATCATTTAAGTAATTAAAATTAAATGATAGAAAAAATGAATGTTTGATCTTCGTTGCTATTGCAAACAAACTTGGTTACCTTAAACAATAAAGAAGGTAAAGTTGGTTACCCTTTTTGGCAATTAACCCTTCAAAACAGGTGTATATATATATATATATATATATATAGAAAACTTATTTACCTTTTCTTGCCTTTAGAATGAGATGGCACAATAAAGTTAACAGGAGGTTCTATAATGGCAACGGATTCCAATTTCCATGCCTGCCTATGGTTGGTCCACTCTTCGTATTCAGAACTTCCTGTACAGCAACTTAGTCAAGAAACGAGCGTAGACATACATAAAGCTAGACAAGAAAGTCGTATGGCTGCAATGTGCATTACCATAATTCGCCAAAGCCTCGATAATACGAATGAGGAGTAGCAATAGAATGCTGTCATCTGATTTCTTCTCAAGCAAGAATCTGCAAGTACCAAAAGATTTACGGTCTTTGAGAGAAGAAAACTCCGGAAAGAAGGGAAACACTTTACAAGTGGAGGAAAAGATTTACTGGGAGGCTATATGGATGATACTAGCAGCTTTTTCTCGCATTCTAGTGGTACCAACACTCGACCCCGTTGCACCAGCGATTAAGAAAGGTGGATTTTCAACTTTCCCGTTCTTAAATGATGGTACGAAATCAGGCAAACATGACAAAACACCTTGCAATGAAGAGTCGATGCGCAAAAGAGTCACTTTCAAGTGATCTTTCTCGTTTCCTGTGAAGCATAAGTGCATAACCAATGGGAAGTTTTAGACACCATTCAACCAATGGTTAACTTACTTCTTCATAAAAACCGTAATTCACACACAGGAACCACCCGAATTTTTTTATAATTTACTTTAGGTTTAGATAACGATATATTGCAACTTCATTAAGTAATCAGAAATTCTCTTGGGAGATATACCTGGATCAGAGTGAATTTTATCTCGACATATTTTCAGAAGCTCGTCCAGAGCTGATTCCAGATGAAGGTTTAAGAGATCATTGGCAAATTGAATTTCTTCACTGCTAGGTATATGCCACTTTGGGCCCGTAAAAGATTTGTCATTTGAAAAATCTTTATTACTAATCCATTCCTCGAGGGGGGTCAACGAAGAAAGGCGTGAAACAGATCTGTGAAAGGCAAAGACCATAAAAGCCTCTCAGTATAAACACATTCATGTTGTAATGAAGACTGGATTAATATTATTATTATGGGCCAATTTATAAAAAATAACAACTTATTTCTAGTTTACCGTTTATAGCAACATTACTTATTTTTATCATTAATAACATCAACTTTTATAATCTTTTACCGTTTGTAGCAAAAAGTGGGAAAGTTGATGCTATAAATGGTAAAAAAAAAAATATACAAAACTTGATGCTATTATTGATACAAAATATATAAAAGCCGATGCTATTAATCATAAAAATACAAAACTAGATGCTATTAATGATAGAAAAATAAATAAATGTTGCTATAAACAGTAAAAAAACAAAAAGTTGTTCTATTTTTAGCAATTGACCCTATTATCATTCATCATCGTTCTAATTGTAATTAGGAAAAAATCACAAGAAACATACTTGTACTGATCAACAGGATAATAGAGAACCAGACTTCCAAGGAGGGAACGAAGGACTTGATCACCAGCTATGTTAACCTGTCAAATTATGGAAGTAGCGATAAATTATATCCACGAATTACAGCAAACTAAACCAAAGATAGCCAAAAAAAGGGAATCAAAAAACAAGACTTATGACATTAAAAACGATAATTAAAGATTGTGCTTGGATAATATTATATTTTTCCTCTTGTTCTCTTCATTCTATTTTCTCTTCACCAACTCTGTAGCAGTTTTTTACACCTTATGCATGAAACATAACTGCATGACCCAGTTTAAGCCTTCATAAAGTTCTATATATTAAAGAGACATAGGACTATAGGAGTATATAATAGGGTTAAGTACACTTTTGACCATCCAACTTTCAGATTTGTCCCATTTAGCCACTAAACTATTTTTTATACATTTAATCATTGAACTTTAGTTTACGGTTCTACTATAAAAAAATGAATGAAACTAATGGCTACAAAATGTGCTAATTTAGTGGTCAAACGTGTACAAAATATAATAATTTAGTGGTCAAATGTGTACAATCTTTAATGGCTGAACGTGTACAAAATTAGTTTAGTGGCTACATGTGTACAAAAAATAGTTTAGTAGCAAAATGTGTATAAAAAATAGTTTAGTGGTTAAATAGAAGAAAACTAAAAGTCGGATGGTCAAAAACGTACTTAACCTTGTATAATATGGCCACAAGGATGATATTCTAAAGTAGCTTATGCTATCAGCAGTTAAGAGTGTTCGGAAGATTACTTTTCACAGCTTTGGCATCTGACTGAGTGTTTATATGGTAAAATACCAAATTACCAATGTACTTTTTCATTAGTCTCATTTTAGTCACTGAACTTTTCTTCGTGCATACTGCATCACTATACTTTCAATTGTCACACTTAGATCACTTGATCATCGGATGAGCAGTTTCACATGTTAAAATTTAACCTGACACCATAGGTGTCATCTCAAATTCTCAATAAACGATGTATCAACTACTTAGATGAAAATGATGTTGTCACTTTAATAAACCTTATTAAGAATCAAGATGTTCAAAAAGTTCACGGATCTATAAAGATATCCTCTAAAATGAAGTTGTTTTCATATAATTGGTTGATGACGGAGACATTAAGTATGATACGAGATATACTTTTAACCTGTGAAACCGATCATCCAGTTAGCCACTTAGCCACTTAGCCAGTGACTTAAGTGGTACAAATATCTAGAAGTATAGCGACCTACGAAAAAAAAATTTCCGTGACTAAAATGGGACATGAAGAAAACGTAGCTATTCTACAATATATATTTTGGTTAACAGGAGACATGTTTCTCTAGTCGCTTTGGCTTGTATCTAATTTATTTATATGGTATATGGTATGGGAACCCCCAAGAACCATTAAAAAACTCCTTAAATTAAGAACAACGAAAAGATGTCACACAAGCAAATTTGATTCAAATATACTATTTGAATGCATGAATTGATTCAAATATACTATTTTGAATCAACAGGTTAGAAATATGGAATCATCAGTTATTATTGTTCTAAAACTTTTATCTAGGTCTTACATATGCGATTAAAGATATTTAAACCACGGGTTCAATTTAACTATCACAATTCTATAATTTTATTATTGATTCAAAAATTTTTGAACTGATGATTCGAAAAATGTTGATGTTACTAAAGACGACAAAAAGCGATCAAAAAAATGATCTTTTTAATCAGACCTTAGCTTAAATTCTTATATGATTATCTTCAAGTGTATCGAAAGTAATTGCAAAGTACACTATGTCAACTAAAACCATCAAGACAAGAAAAAGAAAAAAAATAATAAAACCTTCCAAGATGGGGATTCAAAGGCAGAATGTATCGCCTCCTTAAATTGATCCTTGTAATGAAGAAGTGAAGGACCTCCATAGCTAATTGCAATTGACAGCACTTTCAAATGATAATCAATTGATGTTTCAAGGGCTGGAGAAAGTGTGGCTCTTGCCTACATATAAAAAAAGATAAAAACTTTAACGAACGACGTACATAAAAAATACAACAAATGATTAAAAGAGTTACGCAAGTAAAACCTTATTCGAAGATTGGCCAGTGAAATTTCCACTTCCCCCAAAACCTGTGAGCGGAATTCCTTTCAAAGATGATATAACAGAAGACAGAAGAGGTTCAACCAGGTGATTAACAGCAAGTTCTGGATTTGAGTGGATGCAAGCACAGCATAGGAGTCCGACTTCAGCAATAGCTCCGGGTAGAATATTCGTCTTCAGAAACTTTGAAACTTTTTTAATAGCCTGTTGAGCATAAATGGAAAATCTTACGACATCTGAACAAGATTAACTTAAAATAATGGACCCATTTAGAGTTCTTCGATCTGGAGACAAAAGATTGAACCTGGTTGTACAGGGATCTTGAAAGTCTCCCAAATAATATTTCCAACATGCAGAAATACTGAGGGCCATCCTCGACAAGGAACGTTCCGGAAGTCGCAGGTGAATGAACATCTTCGTTTCTGCAGCACAACATTATTTTCTTTTCGATATATTAATTGGATAATAATGAGGCTTACAGCAGTTAAAAAAGAAGAAACTTTTGTTTCCAATATGCTATTTATATGATGCGACAGTTTCCCGTAACATATTTCAGTTAAAACAAATTACGATAATTAAAAGAACGAACCTAACACACAACGTTAGAAAAAGAGGGAGAAAATCAGCAAACATGTAATAAAGCACTTGAAGAAATTACTTACAAAACGCTACTAGGTTCCAAATGTTGTAACAAAGAAAATAGGCGGCATAAGAACTCATCAAGCCATTCTGAAATGCGTTCTGCAGGCATGAATGATAAATTATCTGTATCATCATCCAATGTAGCCATCTGCAATTGGTAATTCAATTAGATGAACTGTTTTTCAAAAGTAGCACAATTTAATCATTTAAATTAATACTTGTGGTTACATTGGAAAATATGGAGCCAATCAGTTGCATGGTTGCTAAGGTCTTGGGTGGATCATTGGCATCCATCCCGAGTAACGCATTGGTTAATGATATCATCAGAAGATCACGAAACATATCAGCGTCGTTAACATCATCCGTTTCCATTGAAGAAGCAGATAAAGACATAAAAAACAGTGATCGTCCAGAAAACGCCACTGATGTCACGGCGGTCTTCAACTGATGGGTTGCTGTCATCTGACCAGATAGAAAGCAAGAAGAGTCGGTTAAATCGATCATACATCCACATTCCTAAAAAGAAAACCTGTTAGGTTATGTTACTAACCGTTTCTAATGCCATATGGAATCGAGACACCAAAAAGGGAAGAACCAATGATGGCTCAACGTAAGACAAAATGGAGGTTGCAGCAGCAACTGTTTCAGAAAGGTGTTCGTTTTTGCTGTATTGACCACGATCAATTAACTTTAAAACAGTACTGACAAAAGCTGCTCGTTCTGATTGTCCTAGACAGAATTCAGTCTGTTTGATACTATCTGGATTCCTGAATCAACAATTCCTCATTTATAAGATATTACATAAGTAAATAAGAGAAAAATAAAGATGAAACTAGAGTTAATATTGAAAACCCTATGGATTTTCATGGATTGATCAATAGTCACTGAACTTTTTTTTCGAGGGTTCAAGTGCCTGGACAATATTTCTCTTATTCAAAACTATATATTTGACTTGTTTAGTAGGTCATTGTAACACCTAGGCTTTTGATCAATCAAATTAAGCTTAATGAATGTCATTTAAGACCAGTATTAATTTTAATTAATGCAATTACGAGGATTAATTTCTTTGCAAGTTATTGATGTTAAATTATAAATTGAGAAATTGAAAAGCAAGGCTTTAATAAGAATAAGTGAGTAAGTGCAAGTTGAGATGTGCAAAAGAATGAGAAGGCTGCACAATTATCCAAATTCACTCTCTCTCTATCTCTCAGCTTTCTCTCACTCTCTCTCTCTCTCTAACAAATCTGAAAATTTTCAACGAATCAATTAAGAAATCAGTTTGCAAGCATCGTTGCAAGAAGCTAGTTAAGGATCTGTTGATATTTTGAGGTAAGGATTACATTTTATTTCGATTTTTTTGACAAAGAATGACTTCGGTCTATGAAGAACCGATTATGAACATGCAAGATGAAATATTTAATGCATGTGTTAAATTTCAGTTGCAAAGTGAAATTGGAAGTATATTGAAGCTATAGCAACAGATTTCAGCATTTTATATGCGTGCGTGAACTGTGCATTTCGCACAGTGAAGAACACGTCCCATCGTGGCCTAAATTTGAGCAATAAACACCAAAGTAGTGTTAAATAATAGCTTGTCTGATAGTGTATCGATAGATTTTACTCATAGGATAGATACAAAATGAATGATTGGACAAATTTGGAACTTTTTACAAACTGTATAAGTGATGAAGTCCGGAACTGAGGAACTTCCGAAGTTCGGCGGAACAACCAAACTTCCGAAGTTCGGATTGAACAAATGTTTAATGATAAGTTAAGTACCGAAGTCAGAATGATGACATGTTCCGAAGTTCGGAACATGCATCCGAAGTTTATGTGTTAGCATCCGAAGTTCGGATCATACATCCAAAGTTCACAGAATCATCTGAAGTTCACGAAAGCTCGGACCCTAGGTCCGAAGTACGGATTCTAAAGATACTACTGAAAGTTGAAATTCACAACATGCAGAATGAGACAAAGGCCAAAAAGGCTAAAAATGTCCAAAGTTTGCAAGTTCTTCCGAAGTTCGGATCCTAAGATCCAAAGCTCACTTCCGAAGTTCGCAAGAATATACACACACACACACACACCCATATATATATATCCTATGTTCGGATCTATCATCCTAACTTAAACAAGTTCCGCAATTAGGCTTAAATGCCTATGAATGCAACAAACTTTAGCAACATTTATATTGAGCCTTATATAAGTATAATTTGCGATGAGAAACAAAGCTAAAGCATAATTAAGCTAGTAACAGCCTAAGCAACCAAAGTCCACACATTGAGCTTGTATCATTGCACAGCATCACAAGCATAACTGTAAGTGGTGGATGTTACTTTTACCGTATTTTATGTAATTTGGACTTCTATTGCGTCATAGATATCATTGGCACTCTTTTAAATACAAGCAGCTTATTAAGCTGCACGACATAATTTGCCGATCAACTAAAGCTCACCATACTATCAGGTTATATAATTCAACATTCTCATCATATATAGCTAATTTATTGCAAACTTACCACCAACATTCTTGTACAGCGTTGGGTGGTAGTCTAAGTTATATAAAGTGCTCATTTACATGATGACAAGCACCATAGCAGCATAGCACTTTGATGATACCCACGTTGCTTACTGATAGCTAGCCCAGTCCGTGGTTGATCACAATATCATCATCTTAGATCTTATTGTTTTATGTCTTAATAGTGGCAACAGTTTTTATAGTTTAGCAAATCGCGCATCTTAGCAACATAATGACCGCATAGCAAAGCAGCACACCGCACACATAAATGCATGTAAACTGTATATTTTGCTTACTCTCGTTGACTTCAATTTTTCAGGCAAAGGTAAGAGTACAGCGGGACCTTCTATCTAGGTTAAAGCTTTGAATCAAGAGGATCTAGACCACTACTTCTAATTGGTATTTTTGCTTGTAAATTTGTGTATGGTTGGGTAGAATTTGTATATAGCACAAGTAGTGCTTGACTGATGTAGTATATATTACTTTAATTTATGCTGTAAAGTGTGGGTTATTTTAACTTTTAAGCATAGATAATTATATTTAGTTGTGCAATTGCTTAGCTTGATCTTGGGAGATGCGTGCAATTATGAGCAAGATGTCACAGTCATTAACCGGTAAACAATATAGTGACTTAAACAATAAAAAAAATCCAGTGACTTAATTGCAAAAAATAAAAACAATGGTTTTTTTTCAATATTAAATCAGTCGATGAACTATTTTTTACCGGTTAAACCCATAGTAAGTAAAAAACATATAGTTTTGAACAAGACAAATTATCCACACTAAAAAAAAAGTCGATAAATTCATGAAAGTTCATGGGGTTTTTTCAATATTAACCAATTTATGGTTCTTACTCTTTTTCTTGTTGTAAGCGTTTCTGGAATGTATATACCAAGTGATACAAAAACCTCTCTAACGAGTATGTCCAACGACCGCCGTTAGACGGATGGTAATATCTGCAAGAAGTAACCGAACATTTAAATATACATCCAAACCACACAAGTCATTGAAAATGCAAGTAAAAAAATCTAGAAAACAAACTGTTCTAAGAGGTTGACCAATTTCTCAAAGTGTTGTTGAACCGAGCTACCGGGCTTTAATAGATAAACCTGCAGCAACAAAAAACATGGGATCAGTAAATAGTTCTGTTAGGGGTAAAAAATGAATTAGAAGACACGATTTTTTAAAGTTGATCTTACAATCGACTTTGAAATGGCCTTAGCAGGAGTGTGTGATCTATTGGAAAACAGGAATCTTGTATTTCTTGGGACATCAATAGAGAAAGGGTATGATCCACCCCCACTTGCCACAGGCACCTGTAAAATTAAGTAATTTATGCTTTTGTTTTAAAGAATTGTCATTAAAGAGCTGAAGTGATAATTTCTATAAGACGATACTTCAAACATGTTGAGGAATCGACTGAAAATCTCAGGTAAAAGATCCTCCCAGTTCTTGAATTTGTAATTTTTAATAACACGAGCCATAATAGCTGCCCATTGACTGTTCCAAAACTGGCAATTCGGTATAGAATCCCACTGAAGAATACATGCATCGATCCATTCACTGTTATAACAAACGGAAGGTGATTCGTTAGCTTCACTAGCTAAGTGTGTACCAGGAATAACAGAATAAGAATTTATAAATTACCGTGAATAGAAGTCCTGGTTATCCAGATTTGTAGGAAGGAAGAGTCTCACAAATCCAGAACCTTCGAAAGCCGAATTATGCCATGGGTTTTCTAGAAGTGATCTGCAAGTGGATTTCTTAAAATATGATGATATCTTTATTCAAAAACTATTTCCAGTTGGCATTAATTTGCTTATTTGTCTTATGGCAAAGATTCTCTCACAGTTGCTAACAACTTGAAACTAAGATTAAAGAATTTACCTGAACTCAGACCATATCTCTTGGGCAGAACCTGGTGGGAAGAACCTGCGGCAGGAACGAACAAGGGAAGTGACTGTCTCGAAATGTCTTTGCCTTATCCTCCATCCCTCTGGTCCTGTATTCCTGAAGCGATATGTGACAAAATAACTCAAGATTACCATAAAAACGAGCAATCAATATCATGTAATTTATCCAGATCAACAAACACATTTCTTATCATTTGATTCATACAACAAGCTATATAATGAGCAAACCACTATATATGTGGTCATTTTATTTCTATCTTTCCATACGTAACCGAAGAATGGAAAAGATTCTTCAAGCGTCTCAGGCCCTAATAGTGCATGATAAATACCGCCACAGCCCAATACTGTAGAGGAATGAAGTACTCCAGATACAAAGTATATAAAAGTATCTATAACTTCCCCACCAATCTTAGCAATCCTAGATCACACCTATATGAAACCTGGCGGCATCTCTAACTTCCTGCCTCGTCTTCGGTGACAACGCCCAGTGATGAGAGTGGTGACATACGAGGATCTAACCTCGAGCAACGGGAGCTTAGCTGCTCGACCTCTATATATAATGTGATAGGCTAGATATATCTTGAGAAGCACCATGATTCACCATTTTTGTACATTGATTCACTTAATTTTGAATTTGCGATTTACTATTTCTAAATTTATACTATTTCTCGATATATTTAGCTTCAAAAAATTTGATCCTGAATTTTACACACACACACACATATATATATAATATAAAGTACCTAGTAAAATGTGTTTGAACCAATGTATCATAGAAAGGGCACCAGTCAACGTTCAAAGTCAACTTTTTGCGAAACTTATTCAGCAAGCTCACAAGAACATTTCCCCATCTCACCTGTCCATATACAGGTGATTCCAAATTCAGTACATCGGTATAATGGTATATAATGGATCGAACACACAAATTGAAGAAATAATCTGCAACAAGAAAGAACACCTGAGCATAAAGCTTGTCTTGTGATGCATGAAACACTTTTAGCCCAAATTCCACGAGAGCAGAAACATCTTCCAATGATACTTCACTCTTCGCCTTTATATACCTACATGATTGATTATAATTAACATATTCCTTTTTGAAAAGTTGATTCCATCCAATGTCTGATTACACTTAAACATCACAAAAACATGTTAAACCCCTAAATTGCAAGGGATATTCAATATACTAAACAAAAAAGAATCTGCTTACTCGATAACAAGATCACTTTGAAAACTTTTAACAAAAATTATACTACGAAAAAGTGGCAGCACTTGCACTTGTTTGCCTACTTATACAAAACTAAATAGAAGTAAAATAACAAAGAAAATTGAATAAATAAGCTTCTAAAGAAACACATCAAGATTTAGGTATATAAATACTCCTACAGAAATGCATTTTATATAGTTCATTTATATCAGTGAAAAACATATTGGATGAGATTACTATGCATTATTACATTATATGAGTTCTCCTAATTATACATAAACAAAAAAAAATTTAGAAAATGTACAGAAAAAGATTTTTTTTTAAAAACTAATCAAAATCGAAGTCTTCACACCACTAATAGTTAACTAGTCAAAAGTAAAACCTCAAAAGCACATCAAGATTTCTCTAAAAAACTCATCAATTTCAGCATACAAATACCCAAAACATCAATATTCAAGAAACCAGTAAAAATTTAAACTTTTGACAATAAAATTAAGTACAAACAAACGATCGCTGTTACTGGCACACGAATGCACATGTAAAACAGCGAATTTATGGTCGCAAGAGAAAATTTATTAAAAAACTATAACTCACAAGTCAATGACTGATATCCATTTGAGAGTAGAGTAGACAGATTCTGGATCATCCGTAATATACGATTCTTTGACGGAAGATACAACACCGGCGAATGATTCTTTCTCTTTTCTGGTGGCGTCGGCGACCGGAGGCGGGAGCCAAGCGTTGTAGCGATGCATTTCTAAGACTTTGTATGAACAAATTGTGGGTGTATTTCAGAATTTGTTTGTATATATAGGTGGTCGTTTTCTTTCTGGGCAAGACAAAGATTGGAAATTTAGAGCATTAAGGGGTAAATGGGTTACCGGCAATTCAAGTCGGCGGTGGAAAGAGTTGATTTGCAAACAAACGATCTTGGTGGACTTGTGGGGGGTTGAGGGTGTGTTTTGTTTTGGTTTTCTATTTGATCCCTATGGGAGTATGGACTACTTCGGCCTATTGGAAAATATATAAATATCTTCTTCTTTCATATATCTTTATTTTGATATTTTATTTAATTTTATTATTTATAGATTTTTTAAATAATCTATTTATTAATGGAATTCTTACATTAAAAAACTCTACCTACTTTTATATTACTAACTTTTTTTTGGAAAACTTATTATTTTTTCAATTAGAAAATTATAAACAAATCAATCCAGTTGATAGTACTGAAAAATTGTGTTGAAATAACAGTTTTTCCATCCATATAGTAAAATTTTTTGACGTGTCATTTAACTATATAACTTGATGTTCTTTTTAATAATCTGTTATCTTAATTGTTGTGTTTTTATTAGTATATTCCGTTAATTGAAAAGAAAATTATTATGTTACCCAAGTTAAAAAAAATGTGACAATATGTGATCTGTTTTCATAATTAACCCTATGTTTTAAATTATTTATTGTAAAAGTAATGTCATAATTCTTGACTTTTATTTTATAATTAAGTGTAAAAAAAAAAATTTGTATAAATGGTGTAAAAAAAACTTTGATAAGATATTTGTTTTAACTTTTAGACGGTTCATCTTATAAGTAACTATTAATTAATCATGTTTTACTTTATCTCATTACCCTCTCATCTATGATATTTGACAATAAAAAAATAGGATAATTACTAAAATAGCCAAATCTCTCACCTTTATTCACTTTTTAGCCATTTTATATATATTTTACCAAAATAGCCACAATTTACGTGACCACATTTACGTGATAGCCACAATTTACGTGTTTGTACTTTTTTTTATTTTTTTAATGCATTACGTTACAAAAGGTGTTTGGTCACGTAAATTGTTGTACGTGGTCACGTAAAGTGTGACAAGACATCCCACCAAACATTCATGGGGAAGGAGCAAAAATGGTCACGTAAAGTACAACAATTTACGTGACCAGACACCTTTTGTAACGTAATGCATTAAAGAATAAAAAAAAAGTACAAATCACGTAAATTGTGGCTATCACGTAAATGTGGTAACGTAAAGTGTGGCTATTTTGGTAAAATGTACATAAAGTGGCTAAAAAGTGAATAAAAGTGTGAGATTTGACTATTTTAGTAATTAACCCTAAAAAAATAGATATTCTCTTATGGAACTTGAAGAAAAAGAAAGAGGCTTTAAGAGGTTCTCCAACCCTCTTTCCTTATGTCCTCTTTTTTGCATCCGTCGACCAACGTCCTAACATTATCGTTGTTAACCGACAATCCTCTCTCCTGAGTCGATTTGTCTCAACTGTTGACCAACATCCCTTTGTGGATGCCCGCTTGTAGACACGATTAGTTTATTTACATTGTATAATCTCCCAATAAAGGTGTAACAATCTGAAAATTATGTCTTGTTCTTAGGGATGGCAAAAAAAACCGAACCCGACGAGGAAAACCGAAAACCGATCTAAACGGGGCGGGTTTCCCCGAACCCGATTAAGTTAAATTGGGGACGGGGCGGGTATGGTATTGCTAATACCCGTCCCGTATACCCGATTACATAACTCGTTTAAATCCCCGAATTCCCCGATTACTTTTTATAGCAACATGTTATTTATATTTTATATATATTATATATAAAAGATGAATAATTTATCTATTTTATATATTATACATAAAAATTGTTACGTAAAATTTAAAAAACGTATTTATTTACATATAATTTAATAAAATAATATTTTTTTCGTTATCATTTGATAGGTATTACAAATTTAATTTAATATTAGTATTGAAATTTTAACATACATGGACGTTTTAAGCTTAAATTATGAACCACGTGATTAAACTTCATATCATTGATATATAAATGGGTTACCCGATTCCCCACGGGTTTCCCCGCGTACCCGATGGGGATCCCCGTTTAGTCCCGCGGTTTTTTTAAACGGGAAAGGTATTTACATTCCCCGCCCCGAATCCGTCCCGTTGCCATCCCTTGTTCTCCTATTGGGTTATATTTATTAATTAATATGTTGATAAATTAATAAATGTTTCAAGAAAAGTATATCGCCTTAATGCAAGATTAAAAATACTTATACAATGGGAGAACCTGAAATCATATATGACTAGTGTAAAGTTATTTAATTGTTTTAATGTAACACCTCAAAAATTTCACTAAATACTACATGTCGACATCATGTCTACATATAACATATACGGCATCATTTCTACATATAACATATGCCACATGTCATTATTATAGAGTTGTGGTATCCAACAGGGTTATAAAAGCACATTTCTTAAAACATAAATACCAAATTTATTAGGGACCAGCCTCCAATAATAGTCGAATTAACCATGATTGTATATTACAGTCATCCCAAAATACTCACGACTACGTTAGAAACCTCGAATCAATGTGGAGGATCTCTATTGGTACCTCCGTCTCTATATGCTCTGGTTGGCTACCTGAGATGCATGAGAAAACACGGTAAATAGCTCATGAAATATGGTGGTGAGCTTTACTCAGACGCCTATCAATAAAGAGCTCGCCACACCTCACCAGGGGAGACGTGAAAAAGCCTAAGTATCAGACCACAAATGGTAGTGGCTATATCAAGACCTTTATCTCGGGAGCGACCCAAATGGCCTATTTAATGCTCCGATGTTGATACTATGATGTTATGCTCATAATTATGCTTATTTTTACAATATTAAGAAGTGGATCCATTATGTAATCAAGTTCTAGTTCATAACTCACAACCAATAGTGTGTGTTTGTGTGTGTGTGTGTGTATGTATATGTATATATATATGTATATAATCATGTGTGTGCATCTTAGAAAACAGTACTCGTAACTCAGTTGGAGCTTTACACTAACCTCTATCCACAAACACTGCATAATATCGCTAATTTATATGATCACGAAACCTTGAATACATATGCTCAATATATTACTAATTATTATTATTATTATTATATGATAGCAAGCTACAGTCGCCATATACCACACTCTTATGCAGACGCATGCAAAGATAGACCTATGAACCTCTTAGTTAACTAACAGTGTTTATGGGAATTCTTTCCCAACTCAATCTCGATATTAAGCCATGAAATTAAACTTCATAACTCTCTCATACCCACTACTACATCATGGAAACAATGATTCAGTCATTGAACTAACCTTTATCAGTTATCTTTTAATCAATTAAAGAAACAAGCATGAAAATAATGATGAAGTCGATATGATATTATAGGTACCAAAATGTTATCCCAATTATTTCAATAGAGACTGTAGAGGAGTGGGTGAATAGAGTTTTATTATAATCACATACATTTTTGTTAATGTTTGTATGTTTATATTAACAATTATATTAACAAGTATGTTAACTTTACAAACAAGTTTAGATTGTAGAAATATTCAAACTGAGATGATAGAATGAACAATAGGTTTAGTCAATCCAAGACACACTCAGACTAGTTACAATGATTGACTCGCTCGTTGTTTTACACACTTAGTGTTTTGATATAATGCTTAACTGATCAGCTTTGGGTATATAGAATAACTTTGAGGACAAGTTCACTAAAAACAACTTAGACACACTTTGTTTTTTGTCCATACATAGATTCACGCATTCTTTGGGTTGTGCATACTTTCTCTCTTATTAGAAGCTTCTTTATATAGACCCATAGATGGATCCTAGTGAAGCTTCTTCATTGGAAAAGGAGAAAGGCGAGAATGTCTCATAGAGAGAAGAATCTTTCTCTTGTTCTTTTGTCTTCTGTTGTTCCAACTTTATCCCAAAGGAGTAAGGCAACTTATATACTTTAACCTCTTTATAAAGTCATTTTGATATAAGAAAATGTTTGTCACCTTTTTCAAATCTCTCATTTATCTTCATGTAACAGAACAACTTTGGCAAGTTGTAGCAATTCTGCTTTTTCTTATTGTCTTGATTCTTCAGGCTGATCCCAACGTTGAAAACATCATATGAGGACTTGGAAACAGATTCCAATAAGTGTTTAATTTGTCCACAAAGAACGGCCTCCGTTCACAAAGAACAGAACACTTAACTATATCAAACATGTCCAACAAATATGAACAACTTAGACATAAATTGTCAAACATGTTCAACTGATGAGAATAGTTTTTACATACTGCCAAGTTACAACCAGTATAACAATGTATAACCGACTTAGACTTAGTATTTCAAATCTTCATAAGATTTGATTAAGGTATTAAAAAGCTTAACAATCTCCGCCTAGGTGTATCAAACGGGTTTGATCAAAGATCTCCTCTTATGATATTGAACAAGTTTTATTTAGACCTTTTTATGCCTAACAAATATAAATAAAGCTTAACAAAGGAGATGAAGTCCAACCTTATGTTTTAGTTTTTGTCTATGTTGTTCGTCTCGATCTCTCTATATATAACACACATATCCAGGGTTTAAGCTTTGTATGAGAATTTAGGAATTGACTCATGAGTATATGTGTTTCTCCTCAAGTGACGAACTTAGTCACCTAAAAAACATTAATTTAAACAAACTTTTCTCATTTAATATTTAAAATAACCATTTTAATTTTTGACATGCATAAAAGACTTAGTCTCTGGATTCCATTTATCCATTCCATTTATGTCAATATGTTTATTATTTCTCACCCGATCATTGTTTAACACATAATAGCAGTCAGTTTTATCCGCTTAGACTTAATCCATCAATTGAAGTTAACCAACTCAACTAGTACCACATAACATGCAATAAATACTTCAGCGTAGTTGGTGTTATTTTTTGGTTGCTACCTTTAAGATTAATTAAGTTTTACTGAATGTTGGGTATTTATTGGAGATTAATTGTAAAAGTTGATAACCATATATAGTATTGATATTATGACTTAACCAACTCCAATAATTATATGTTGGTTTAGAGCTTCATAGGAAAGAATCTATACTATGTGTGTGTTTTGGGTGCTTTCAAGTTTCAAGAGAATCATAAGACAAGAACGTATAGCAAAATATAGAAATTAAATTGATTAGTTAGAAGATATATAAGAAATAATGAATTCAATTCATCATCTTCACCTATGAGTCAATGAGAGGCATGATTTCATAGAAACTTTGGGATGTTATTTCAAATAATCAAGAAAATTAGAAATATGTCCAAGATGTTTTCTTGATTTCAATTCATATAATTTTATATAAGTTGATTTCGAATAAACCATCGTCAACCTTAGACCATCTATGACCTGGAAGCATATGATCATCTTTGAATAAAAACATTTGGACCGAACTTAAAAGACGTCAAAGACGATTTAATATTATGTTAACTCTACGGTAAGGAATCCTTAAGGTTGTAAAGACTTTGTAGCTGCAAGAATTAAGCCAAGCCATAGGCTCATGTTTAAGGTCATGGAACCATACATAAAAGGAGGGGAGTGTGTGATGATTTCTTGGTCGTGGGGATAATGCCTTATAATTATGGATGTTCTTGGTTTAGATTATGTTTGTTACTTGACTCTTATTGTTTATTCAAATATGATAGTAATATTTAGATATATTATTTGATTTTTTAGGAACTACTAAGGGAGAATTACACATAGTAAAGATGACATACTTGTTATTTGGTTAATATAGTTGAGACATGTGAGATACAAGTTACTCTTGAGATGTATTTAACTGTCATACATGATTTTATACTAGCCCAGTATTGGCCTGCACATCATCCTACTCTTAATTGTTATGTCTCACTTTGCGTGGTTGTTGGTGGCAGTCAAGTCATATCACACTAGTTACCCATATTCCGCATTGTATTGTTGCATGTATTCTGAAAAGATAAGGGAAAAGGACCTTTTGGAACCAGTTCTTAGGTCTATCAAGATCAAGTGAAGCTTTTAGACCCTACTCAACGACCTATTGGTACAACTTTGAAGATAATAATTGTGGTGGTTGGGTAGAATTACTTTGATGTATGGAAGTTATGTAATAGATTAGTCTTGTACCTTTATTAGTTTAATTTGAACTCTGTATGTCTGCACTAAAATCTGTATTAAACTTAACTCTAATAGTTGTACTGCAATTTAAATTCCGCAACTTAATTACTTTATCTTAGTTATGATTGATATCGTGTTGCATGTCTGGGACCTAGTCGCTAAGACTGCTCCGTAAGGAAGGGTCTTCACAGTATGGTGGATATATAAAGGTGAAAGAATGTGATAAGTTTGATGGGTGAGTAGATTGGTGATTGGGTAAAGTGTGTGGGGTGATGTAGGGTAGGGTAGGATTGGTGTAATATAAATGGTGAGAAAAAATATGGTAAATTTGATGGTTGGGTAGACTCGTGATAAGGTAAGGTGGTTAAGGTATGAGATAGGATACGTTAGTATGGGTGTAATATAAAGGGTAGGAAAAGATATGGTAAGTTTGGTGGGATGGGGAAATTGGTGGTAGTATAGAGTGGGTAAAGTAAGGTATGGGTGGGGGTGAGGGTGGTGTAGGATGGGTGGGGTGATGTAGGATGGGTAGGGTGAGGTAGGATAGTGTAGGGTTGGATGGGTGGATAAGGTATAGGTAAGGTTGGGTCGATAGGTATGAGTGAATAGAGACATGGGAATAGAATGTTCATTCCTTGACAACTCTAATGGAAAACACATTCTTTTAGTGGATGGAATGTTTTGTTTGAAAGAGAATTGTCATATTTATGGAATTTGACAGCCAAACATGTCATGGGAATGAAATGTTCATTCTTTTTCCACCTGTGAACCAAATGCTCCCTTAGCTTTCCAACATTGTATGACACGTCCAAAACAGAGCTTTTGAGTGATTTTATGAATTTTACAAGATAGAGTATCAAATCTATCAAAAATAAATGCTGTTGATCAGAGACGACTCGATTAATTGACATTAGACATGGACTTCTAATTAAGTTATGGGTTTAACACCCAAAATTCTAAAACTCTATATAACTTTAAACCATTACTTGAAAACACTTTCATTACACATTTAACATCATTTGAGTTGATTTTGAGCCTTCAAACATATCCAAACAACAATATTCAATCTCAAATCTCAATTGAGCCCTAAAATTGGTTTTGACTCAAACTCAAGAAATCAATCCCAATTTACATATTTGTGATTCTATACAATTATAAACAATATGCAACACCTCCTTTTGAAATTAGAGCATTTCTATACCAAATAACCAAAACCCATTTGGGTTTTCCAACATTAATGTGACTCAAAATGAAGAAGAATGAAGAGGAAGTAAGGAGGAACATTATACCCCATCTGTGGCAACAAATGATCGAACTTTATACTTCAATCTTCACGAATTTAATCTCAGCTTTAAACCCTAAGTTTTCCTCCTTTTTTTTCTCATTTGAGTTCTATAAAAACGAAGTGTGTGTGTGTGTGTGTTGGATGTTGTAAGAGGAACGACTGGAGAATTTTTCTCTTTTGTCACCTACACATCCTCAACTTCTTCTCTATTTCAAAATTAAACTCCCACACACAGTGTTCTTCATTTTATGTTATAATACCAATAATATAATACTTACAAGAATTTCTAATTATACTAATGATGATCCATGATTATACATACATGGTATTCGTGGTACCGCTAGTGGTATATGTGGTGTAGTGGGTGGAGTAGGTGATAATATTGGTAGTGGCAACACTGGTTATGATAATAGTGTTATGATTAGCACTAGGGGGTTCGATTATGGCTATTCATTTAAATCCTTGATGGCATTCAGCTATAGAGATGAAAACTACTCTCCATACTAGCAGGTGTAAATGATGACCGAGTTAGCTACATTTTTACCCCGTCAAAAGGTTGATGCATTGCATTGGTAAATGTTAATTGTTAGTAGTTTAGGGGAAAATGTTGCATATTAGTTTAGAGAGATTTAAACTTCAGATTTTCGCACCCATTTAAAGATTAATTTATTGGAATTTCAACAGGATTAGTCATAAAGTATGAGAATCTCTTCAGCCATAAGTCATATTTTTACGGGTTATCAGATGGCAATTGTAACATCCCGAAAATTCATCGAGCAATTAGTAGATAATTATTAAACGTATCGAATTATACATATAATAATAATAATTATAATTATAAAAAGGTGTTAAATAAATATATATAATAGACGGGGGGGGGGGGGGGATATATGTAAATATATGATAGATTAAGGGTATATAATATAAATGTGCATTTAATGCACATGAAAAGTGAATTGACAATTGAAGCGTCGGTGGAAATTATCGACTGACACGAGCGTCGGTAAATTGTCAATATATGCGTAAAATACGTAAACTGTCGAAATATTGAGTCTAGAAATTGACGCGTTTCCTTCGAATGAAAATCGTACCAATACTCATAAATATCACTATAAAACAAAGAGTCATATTTTGAGTAATTTTCTACTTCTCTATTACGAAATTCTTATAACCGTATCTGGACTACTGTAAGTTTCTAATCGCTTCCACTTTGAGCCTATTATTCTATTCATGATGCTGAATCATTATATTTGACTCTGTGATGTTTATATGATTTATGTTATGATTCAGTATTTCTTATGATATTGGAACTGTGACGTTATTTATTTAAAGTTACATAATTTTTATGCATAATCGTTGTTGGTATGACTTCGTGAATATCAACGTAAGGATACTGGTAATATTATAATAATGATATAGCCTTTTGAGATGACAACATAATGACGCTAAAATGGCGAAGCCTTTTGAGATGGCACGAAGGATATTTCTCTGTGATTTATCCGGGTAATAATATACCAGTAAATTTTATAACGATAAAGGATGGAAAGTTTTTATGAAAATAGTAGTAATTAATTTCATTCACAAACATACCCATTTAACTCGGGTATGAAATGAAGAAATCAATATCCTTTGTATCATGGTTTCTTAACAGCTTTCAGTTGCAAGCCGCTGTATTAATTTCACGGAAAATATATTTTTACAAAAATGTTATTTCTATACATTTTCTTACCAGATATAAATTATTATTGAATCACATTATTCCACCCAGGGTGATTAGTACTTGCTGAGCGTTGTCGCTCACCCTTACATGTTTATACTCAGGTACTGAGGAAGGAACCTTTAATGGCAAAGGAAAAGAGAAAGTTTATGAATAATTTGTCAATGTTTTAATTCCTGAATTATGTATCATGTATTTTTATTGAATAAGTTGTACTAAAACACTGTTGGAGAATAATAGTTGTTATGTTCTTTCGCCACGAGTCGATCCATTGAATGATGAATTTGACTCCGGCCCACATACCATGCTATATAGGGTATTGTTATAGTATGGAAAGTGAGGGGTGTCACATGTGGTATCAGAGCATTTAGTTTAAGAGAATTAGGTATTTAAATTAGAACCTAAACTTAATCTTCTAAAATAAATATACGATAGGAAAAATTTTTTTTTAAATAAATTAACCACAAAATAATTTTATGGCATTATTACATTACATAAGTATTACAGTATTAAAGTTAGTACCACTCCATAGCCATGGATATGAGAAGTAGTACCACAATGATGGTAGAAAGAAAATAAAATGGCGGTCTCTCTTCAGATTCAAGAAGTGAATGCAGATAGATCATCATCGGAATGAGTATGATTGCAAACAAAGGAATGAGTTTAACCATCTTGGAATTTATAGGAGAAAGTGGTAATATTGGAATAGAGAGGATTTTAGAGATAGTGTAAAGAAATGGTAAGATTGTGATGAATTTATAGAGGAAGAGAAGAGATATAGCCGTTGAACGGCTATATTCTCGACCGTTAAGGGGTAAAAAAAATGTGTAATTTTTGAAGGTAAATTGAGTAAAAAATTTTTTTAATAAATATTTTTACAATTTTAAGCAAAAATAAATAAATAAATATATATATATATATTACAGATGGCAAATGATAACGATTCGTCTAAAGGAGAAGCATCAAATGCTGGGTGGGTGGAAGAAACACCCGATAAATTTCAAGAACCTCAACCATTAAGAGACTTCATAAATAATAATATGCCTATGGAGGAAGATCCAGAGGAAGACCCGGAGGAAGATCCAGAAAAAGATCCGGAAGAATATATGGAGGAAGATCCTGAAGAAGACCCGGAAGAAGAACCTGAAGAAAACCCTAAAGAGAATCCTGAAGAAGATGCTCCAGAAGAAAATCTCAATAATCTTATGCAAGACGCCCAATTCGTAGAGGTTAAAATAGAGATTGAAGATGAGGACGGTGAACATTCTATGAACTTCCAAGTGCTTTTTCCATGGGAAGCAGAAAACTGGGGTGCCCCCGTCTTAGCACCACCACCATCTCCAGAAGAAAATGAAGAACCTGAACCAGAAGCAGGACTAACGGATGACGAAACAACCATCTGAACTAGAACCTTGAGCCTACCGGAATTCAATTCAATGGTGGAAGAAATAGCCATGAGACGTGTGCAAAATTAGGATCTTGAGGCAATGATGGAACATAGAATAGAGCAAATAGATGCCTTAATAGAAGAGAATGAACATTCACATGAAGAGATAATCATTCTCAGGCACGAGCTACGAGAAGTTAGACAACAATTACAGGCAGAACTAGCAAGGGCAAATGCTTTAGACATAGACAATGCACGCCTAAGGATGATGTTGTATGGACAACAACCAATAAGATATCAACCGCCACCCCCTGGACCTAACGGATGATCATTTCCCAATATAAGACCATAAAAGTGTTATGTACTTCTTCTATGAATAAGAAATTCCCTATGAAAGGAATAAACGATTGTAAAAAAAAATTCTACTTAAAATAATTATTGTGATCAAGTACATAATGCTCAATTTGACTATAGTAATTACTTACTAACTTAGAATATGAAGTTAAAGTATTCTAATAAAAAAAATTTCAGACAATCGCACCGTCTAGAAGAGAGGAGTCTGAACCAATTCCTATGATCACCCCACCTGCAGCAGGCCGAAGAGGTAGACCAAGGACCAGGCCTCGGGTCACTAACAACGAATCAGAACCAAACATATCCCAAGAATTTGCTCGGATGTTACGGGCTGCCGTACCTGTTATACTAGAAGAACAAGGGTATCGTCAAAGACCCAATAATTCTACGGGAGAAACAGAGTGCACATACAAGGAATTTGTAAGTGCTAATCCTCCAGAATTTAATGGAGAAGTTGATCCAATTAAATCGACTAACTGGATAAAAGTAATGGAGAACATCTTTCGCATAAGTAGGTGTGGGGATAATAGGAAAGTGGTTTATGCCACCATGATGTTGCGGGGAACAGCCATCCATTGGTGGAAAATGTTAATGGAAACAATTGGTATGGGAGACATAGAGAATGTCACGTGGGAAGAATTTAAGAGATACTTTCTTGATGAATATTGTTCTCAAGGTCTGCTAGATGCTCTTGAAGAACAATTTCTGAACCTAAAACAAGACACTCAAACTGTTACGGAGTATGCCAATAGATTCACTGAAATGTCTCGCTTTGCTACCTACCTTGTAGCCACTGAAATGCTAAAAGCAAAAAGGTTTGTTGTCGGATTAAAAACCACCATCAGGTAGCCAACATCAATGACTCAACCAAGAACTTATCGTGAAGCTGTAGAAGCAGCATTGGTGGCTGAGAGAGAGAGAGTATGGAAGAAAGAAAGACGAAGGAAGGGTTGACAAGAGAAAATGGGAGGAAGAGAAAACACGTCATCCAGAAAACAAGAAGTTTAAAGGAAAGACTCATGAGAACAATGCATTTCGATCACATAATGCAGGTTCGGGTAACCGATACGACATTGACAAAAAGGGAAAAGCTTGTGATAATTGCGGGAAGTTTCATGATGACAAGCCATGTCTGGCAAATACAGGTGCTTGTTTTACGTGTGGAAGAATCGGTCATAAAACCCGCGACTGTCTTGTAAAAAATCGTAGGTGTTTTATTTGTCAAGATCCTAACCATTTAGCACCTGACTGTCCCCAAGGAACTGACACAAAAAGGGGAGCAACAAAGAAAACACCTACAGGGACCACCACTATGAAAGAAAAGCGAATGTCAAACAAGACCACTGGAAGGGCATTTCAGATGACTGCACAGAAGGCTAGAGAAATCAATGATGTTGTCTCAGGTACACTCATAATCAACTCAGCTTACGCTAAAGTATTGTTCGATTCGGGCGCATCTAGATCATTCATATCCCATCGTCTATGTGAGACATTGTCATTACCTGTTGTGCATATGAACATAGGGATAGAAGTAGAAATAGCCAACAATGAACGAATATACTTGAGCAAATGGTGTCCTGACTGTGACATAGAAGTCGAAGGGAATAAGTTACCTATTGACCTAATTCCAATGCCGTTAGGAGAATTTGATATTATCATTGGCATGGATTGGATGTCCAAAAATAATGCATCAATTTTTTGCAAGACCAAGTCTGTTAAATTTTACACACCTGAAGGAAAAGAAGTAATTTTCCGGGGAGAACAAAACCTAGCGTCATCTAACTTTCTAACCTCGATTCAAGCCTGAAAATGTCTTCGTAAAGGATGCATAGCTTACTTGGCTCATGTAATTGAGAATAGAAAGAGATGCTCAAATCTCAATGACATTCACGTTGTTCGAGTTTTTCCTGAAGTGTTTCCAGAAGATTTACCTGGGTTACCTCCTGATTAGTAGGTGGAGTTTGCCATTGATTTAGTACCTGGAACAACCCCTTTATCCAAAGCCCCATATCGATTGGCCCCTATGGAAATGAATGAATTGAAAAACCAACTCCAGGAGCTATTAGATAAAGGATTCATTAGGCCAAGTGTCTCACCTTGGGGAGCTCCAGTACTATATGTAAAGAAAAAGGATGGGTCAATGAGGTTGTGCATTGATTATAGGGAATTGAATAAAGTCACTATCAAAAACAAGTATCCACTCCCAAGAATTGATGACCTTTTCGATCAACTTCAAGGAGCTAGCCATTTTTCAAAGATTGATCTAAAGGTCAGGGTATCATCAATTGAAAGTCAAAGAATCTGATATACCAAAAACGACATTTAGAACAAGGTATGGACATTATGAATTTTTAGTTATGCCGTTTGGTTTGACTAATGCACCTGCAGCTTTTATGGACTTGATGAATCGAGTCTGTAAACCTTATTTGGATAAGTTTGTGATCGTCTTTATAGATGATATTCTCATTTATTCCAAATCTGAAGAAGAGCATTCCCGACATCTCAGGATAATATTGGAACTTTTAAAGAAAGAAAAACTTTATGCACAGTTCTCAAAATGTGAGTTTTGGTTGAAAGAGGTGCAATTTTTGGGACATGTAGTAAGTCATGAAGGTATTAAAGTTGATCCTGGAAAGGTAGAAGCAATAACCAAATGGGGAAAACCGCAAACTCCAACAGAAGTTCGTAGTTTTCTAGGCTTGGCAGGTTACTATAGAAGATTCATACAAGACTTCTCCAAGATTTCCGCACCGCTTACAACATTAACATGAAAGAGTGCTAAATATGAATGGAATGAAGCAAGAGAGGAAGCATTTCAGATGTTAAAGAAGAAATTGGTGAGTGCACCTATTTATCTCTATCAGAGGGAAGAGGTGGATTTGTCGTGTATAGTGATGCATCCCTAAATGGATTAGGATGTGTTTTGATGCAACATGGCAAAGTGATAGCTTACGCATCCCGACAACTCAAAGTACATGAGAGAAAATACCCAACACATGATCTAGAGTTGACAGCTGTGGTGTTTGCATTAAAATTATGGCGTCACTATTTGTACGGAGAAAAATGTGAAATTTATACAGACCACAAAAGCTTGTGATACATATTCACTCAGAAGGAATTGAATATGAGACAAAGGAGATGGTTGGAATTACTAAAAGATTACGACTGTGAAATATTATACCATCCAGGAAAAGCTAATGTAGTAGCTGATGCGCTAAGTCGAAAAACAAGTGGAAGAGCTACAATGGTCGAGTTGTGTATCATGGAAGTACGTCTTAATTTCCTAGATCAAGTCAAAGAGAAACAACAGGAAGTCCTCAAGGAAAGTAAACAATGTGCAGAAAGAATAAAAGGTTATGAGAAGCAGCTAACCATGGACGGGAGAAGGATATTATGCTTCGCGGGAAGAGTTTGGATTCCATCAATAGGAGGATTACGAAATCATGTATTGACTGAATACAAGGTATTAGTACATCGGGGCAGTGTGAAAATGTATAGAGATTTGAAAAATAACTATTGGTGGCCAGCAATGAAAAGAGATGTTGGAAAATGGGTAGAAAAGTGTTTAACTTGTCAACAGGTTAAAGCTGAACATCAAAAGCCTTATGGAGACTTACAACCGCTCGAAATTCCAGAGTGGAAATGGGATCACATCACAATGGACTTTGTGACTAAGCTTCCGAAAACCCAGAAAGGACATGATGCCATATGGGTGATAGTTGACCGTCTAACCAAGTCAGCCCACTTTTTACCCATTAAAGAGATATTTCCGTTAGACAAACTAGCGCGAATATACATAATGGAGATTGTATCCTTACATGGAGTACCAGTATCTATAGTGTCAGATCGTGACAGTCGATTCACCTCAAAGTTCTGGAGGAGTTTTCAACGAGAGTTAGGTACCCAGATAAAAATGAGCACTGCTTACCATCCTCAAACAGATGGACAAAGTGAACGCACAATTCAAACATTGGAAGATATGTTGCGAACTTGTGTAATAGATTTTGGAGTGAATTGGAATGAACATCTGCCATTGGTTGAATTCACTAATAATAAAAGTTATCATTCCAGCATACAAGCAGCACCATATGAAGCATTATATGGACGAAAGTGTCGGACACCATTGTGCTGGTATGAGGTTGGTGAAAGAAGACAATTGGGTCCCGAGTTAATACAAGAAACAGCAACCAAAGTAGACCAAATTAGAGAACGTTTGAAAACAGCTCAGAGTCGTCAAAAGAGTTATGCTGATAAGAAAAGGAGAACAGTAGTGTTCCACCCAGGCGATCGTGTTTTCTTGAAGGTATCCCCTTGGAAAGGAATTGTAAGATTTAGAAAAAGAGGGAAGCTGAGTCCTAGGTTTATTGGGTCGTTTGCAATCACGGAGCGAATTGACAATGTGGCTTATCGTCTAGAATTACCCCCAGAACTAGGAAACCTGCATAATGCATTCCACGTGTCAAATCTTCGTAAGTGTTTGTCCGATGAAGTGAAAAAGGTTACATATAAAGATGTACAAGTAAACGAAAAGCTAGCATATGTGGAAGAACCTGAAGCTATCCTTGATAAGAAGATCAAAGTGTTACGAAACAAAGAAATCCCAATTGTAAAAGTCCAATGGAAGCATCATAAAGGGTCAGAAGCCACTTGGGAACCAGAAGCTGACATGAGGAAACGTTATCCAAATTTGTTCAAAATCTAAATTTCGAGGACGAAATTTTCTTAAGGGGGACATGATGTAACATCCCGAAAATTCATCGAGCAATTAGCAGGTAATTATTAAACCGTATCGAATTATACATATAATGATAATAATTATAATTATAAAAAGGTGTTAAATAAATATTTGTAATAGACGAGGGGGGGTTATATGTAAATATATGATAGATTAAGGGTATATAATATAAATGTGCATATGCACATGAAAAGTGAATTGACAATTGAAGCGTCGATGGAAATTATCGACTGACACGAGCGTCGGTAAATTGTCAATATATGCGTAAAATACGTAAACTGTCGAAATATTGAGTCTATAAATTGACGCGTTTCCTTCGAATGAAAATCGTACCAATACTCATAAATATCACTATTAAACAAATAGTCATATTTTGAGTAATTTTCTACTTCTCTATTACGAAATTCTTATAACAGTTTCTGGACTACTGTAAGTTTCTAATCGCTTCTACTTTGAGCCTATTATTCTATTCATGATGCTGAATCATTATATTTGACTCTGTGATGTTTATATGATTTATGTTATGATTCAGTATTTCTTATGATATTGGAACTGTGACGTTATTTATTTAAAGTTACATAATTTTTATGCATAATCGTTGTTGGTATGACTTCGTGAATATCAACGTAAGGATACTGGTAATATTATAATAATGATATAGCCTTTTGAGATGACAACATAATGACGCTAAAATGGCGAAGCCTTTTGAGATGGCACGAAGGATATTTCTCTGTGATTTATCCGGGTAATAATATACCAGTAAATTTTATAACGATAAATGATGGAAAGTTTTTATGAAAATAGTAGTAATTAATTTCATTCACAAACATACCGATTTAACTCGGGTATGAAATGAAGAAATCAATATCCCTTGTATCATGGTTTCTTAACAGCTTTCAGTTGCAAGCCGCTGTATTAATTTCACGGAAAATATATTTTTACAAAAATGTTATTTTTGTACATTTTCTCAGATATAAATTATTATTGAATCACATTATTCCACCCAGGGTGATTAGAACTTGCTGAGCGTTGTCGCTCACCCTTACATGTTTATACTCAGGTACTGAGGAAGGAACCTCTAATGGCAAAGGAAAAGAGAAAGTTTATGAATAATTTATCAATGTTTTAATTCCTGAATTATGTATCATGTATTTCCATTGAATAAGATGTACTAAAACACTGTTGGAGAATAATAGTTGTTATGTTCTTTCGCCACGAGTCGATCCATTGAATGATGAATTTGACTCCGCCCCACATACCATGCTATATAGGGTATTGTTATAGTATGGAAAGTGAGGGGTGTCACACAATGGAGCAACGTAAGGTTGAGATGTTTGTTAAAGGCCTTCATCTAGAGTTTAAAGAATTTCTGTCCAGTGGCGATACTTTTGCATATGAGAAGGCATTTAAGCTAACACGTCTTGTGAGAGAGAGACACCGTTAGATTTTAGCTACCTACATCATAGGAAATGAATATGAAAGGACATTCCCAACCTTTAGAGAAGTCCAAATTTGCTCTTTGCAAGTAAGTAATGGCAGATAGTGGTCTCTAGATTAAAGATTTAAATGGAGAAGACACATATAGGCCAGAGATCTTAGAGTAATAGTCAGTGCTCTAAGTGTATCAACTCAAAGTAATAATAGATATTGTGGAGAGAGATTGTCCTACCTGACATAAGTGACATATTGGATATCATAATCCAATAGGATACATATGTTTTATATACCGCGAGGTTGTTACCCATTTAGGGATCCTTTATGTTTTCGTTGTAACAAGACGGGTCAAGTTGCTGGTAGTTTGGCACGACTCATACTTAAGGACGGGTGGAGCGAATCAAAAACTAAGAAGCCTAGAGAGATCGTTGATGTTGTATCTAGTAAATTTACCTATTTGTAGTTTCAATGCTAGAGTCTATTTCATGGTGGAGTAAATACATCTTATATGTCCTCATTATTTTCCATACATATGCCCATCTAAGTCAAAAGAAATCTCAAATTTGTGTCGTTTCTCTTCTTTTATCATATATTTATGTAGCCTTTTAATCTATTTCTTTTATAAGTTTAAAATTCTCTGATTCTTCTTTCCTTGTTGGAAGTAACATTATTAAAATCTCCTTCAAAATGTTCATTTATTCATAACAATGAGAACATTTATTAATGAAGTTCATATTGGGATATGTATCTTTAGTTTTTTTAATTACTCCCTCTGTCCCAAAATAATTGTCCACTTTTGACTTTTGAAGTATTTCTTTCTCAACTTTGAAATTAAATATTTTTCTTTGTGTTATATAATATGTGATGCAAAATATATGAAAGGATTTGGTTTTAAAGGTATTTCCATTGGGTATAAATTTCATCAAGTATTATATAACACAAACAAATATATTTTAAGGTCAAAGTTAAAAAAGAAAAACTTCAAAAGTCAAAAGTGGACAATTATATTGGGACGGATGTAGTATTTTTTTTATAGAGATATTGGATTTTCATATAGAAACGAATATGTATCCAAAATTTAAAATACAGATATGTGTATCATTTTTTAACTTTCTAAAATTTTGGATATCTAGAAATGAACAACCCTAGAAATGAGACAAAAGAGAAAGTGAAGGAAAGAATGCCAAAACTTATTACTTTGATATCGTGAAATTGTGTATGAAGTACTTGCTTTGTATTCAATAAGATATATATATATATATATAGGCATGGTAATGAGAGGGGTGGGAATATCATTCCCCGTTTCCATCGGGAAATGAGTTTGCATCCCCATTCTCGGGAATATCCGGGAATTGGATTTTTCAACATCCTAAAAATTTAATAAGTTTAAACTACATATAGTAGTTTAGTAGAAAAAATATATAAGTAAATTTTAAACAAAACAATTCAAATATTTTTGAGTTACATATATAATTTATAATAAAACAAAAACAAAAAAATTTATGCAAAAGGCTTATAAAACTTATAACGAAAAATAAAACAATAATACTTAAAACTATATGAATGTTATATACATCATGAATTAATAAATTGTATATAAAATAATGAATAATTTATATTGCAAAATTAAGTAAGCATTATAATTTATATCAAAACATAAAACAAAATCAGGGTTGTGGTCGGGGATTAAAGTGTACCACATCCCCGCCCCATTTAACACCATCTTGTTTATCTTAAGCTTGATATGTGCTTTTGAGCTATACATTATATAAGTTGACTTTTTATTAATGTTCAAGTGGAATAATTGCATTGAATTTTGACTTTCAAAAGTCAAAGGTGAGGTTTCAAGACTTTAACGGGTCAAATTTGGTTCTAGCAATAATGTTTGTGAAATAAAAGTGTTAATGATGTTTTCTAAAGGTTTTGAATGTCTTTGTAAATGTTGACTTTATATTAGTTGTGATATATGTTTAGAGGTTGTTTTGTCTTTATGTAATAGTTAAAGTAGAGTGACATAAATGTAATTGATTAATAGTTATTCTCTATATATAGTCTAAGGTTTGAACTCATTGTAACCTTTTGACTATTTTGACAATATACAACTTAAAGGCTATGTGTGAATTCTCTCTTAGTAAAGCTTCCATTCTCATTTCAATTATTGATCTATTATTGCTTTATTATTGTTATTATTATATGATTGTTGAGTGTTAATGTGATGATGTGATTGATAGTTATCTTTATATGTTTAACGGGAAAGTTTCGTTGAAATGCGACATCACTAGAAAGTCTATTTGTTGTACTAAGCACATGACAACGTTGCTAGATAAAAGTACAAAAGCTAATATTGTCATATATGAAAGTTTCATTTGTTTTAAAGTACCTCTAGAGACTATGGGTGTCGTGATCCCAAAGTTTTGTTAGACTTGATTTTAATAAGCCTAAAGAAAGTTAATTGCACATTTTGGCTTGAACTACATATTCGAGATTTCATCTCCATCTTCCATCTTTCAAATTCTTCAAATCCAAAGTTATAATTGAGCAATTGTCATTATATTCGTGAATTTTAAGCCATTCCTAACATCATTCAAGCAAGGTTTCAATGTAAGATTGAGTTCTTAAAGTGTTACTGTGTTAGTTTCATCCCTTCGATGATTTAGATGAATTAACTCAAGAACGGTTGCTATATTGTTATAACATATTATAAGAAAATCTTGGAGCGATTTTCATTGAAAAAAATATGAGTTTGAGGAGGAAATTTAATATGGTATGAATTTTTGAATTAATTTTATGCTTGAGTTTTTAGTGAGCTAGGTTAAATCTACTCAAAAAAGCGTTATGTCGATCTTCCAAATAACATGCAAATGTGCAATACATGTTTTGGCGAAATTCCATCACGAATATAAGTGTTTTGGATGAGCTTTATATGTGTTATATTCGAGTATTCGGGGTTTTGGCCGATCTGGTTGGTTTTTGTAATCTGAGATCCATCCTTCATCATCCGAGAAACTTCATTAAGACTCCAAGGAAAAAATCCACATCCCAACCACACTCGACTTTCAGTCTCGATCATATTGGCCAACCCTCGATGGGGTGAACGCGACCACAACAGATCGCAACGTGATTCCCAAAAAGCAACTGTGATTCCCAATCGCCGCCCACGATTATTGTCAAGTCATAAAATTTCCAAATTCTATTTCAAGCTTGTGTGGTTCATTGTAGCCTTGTTCAATTGCTATTGCAGGTTCCGAGCTTTATAAAGGTAAAAAAGCCCTAAAGTGTAGTGAGTAAAGTATTTAAGGAGATTGTGTGTAACGACCGCAAATTCAAGTAACTATTTATATTCGGAACTTCCATTATAAAGCTTAAATAGATAAAGTAAAGTTAAAGTGATTTAAACTAAATAAAAGTGAACGTCCAATGTCTAAATTATTCATATGTTCTATAAACATAATTTTTTGTAGAAGTAAGAATTATGCAATTCTGACTCCATAATTGGATTCCTTGCATAAAATGAATGAAAATCGACTATAATATCAAAACTTGTCGAGGTTGAAAAGTCGAGAAAATTACTGGTTGCAAAATTAGTTGCCCTATGAAGGGGAGACAATAGTACACCTCTTCCACCACCTACTCTTACTACCTTAATCATGCTAGCCTATAAGATTTTAGTTTGTGCAAGAGATTGTCCCCTTTGTTTCTATATAATCCCAACTCTAATTTTCTTTTACTATTTTATTACAATATGTGTTATAAATTCAATAAATAGTTCTATAGTGAGGATTTTGGTGCTCAAGGCTTGGGTTTTGGAGAAAAACCTCATATTTTCTTCATTCTCATTTCCATATCATTCTTGAGGTACAATCTCCCCCTTTGCTTAATATTCATGTATGAAAATAATCATAAAATAGATGCCATAATGTTATACAATCTGATTTCTTTGGCCTTAATGAATCAAAACATCACCATCTTCTTACTTTTTAAAAAGCTCCATTATGAAACATTCAAATGAGATCTTGGTGGGTAACCCTTTAAATTCGAAAATATATATGCAAGAATTATACAAATATGTTTAAAAGCATATTCCCCCTATATATTACCCAAGAAGGAGAGAGTTTGTGATCTCCTTGGGTAATATGCACCGTCCGATCATGTATGAGTTAATCTAAGCCATCATAATTCGATTACTTCTGTTTATGCATCAAGTACAACTATGTAATGCTTTGTGTAAGCGCCTTCTAATAATTGCTTTATAATATGGGGTCTGCATACCACGTCCATGTATTGCACCGGCAATTTATGAAAGTATGAAACTATCAAGGTTCCATATGCAACATCAAACATGCGACTGTCCTTTATACCCTTTAAATAAGTGTTCTAGAATATTCCTTTACAATTATTCATGTAACACCCCAATAATTAAAAGGGTAATTAACTTTGTAAAACAATTATGATTGTGATCTTAAGTGCAATATTATGAGTTAATTACCAAGTATTAGTGATGACTGCAATCATTGGGACTTGGACGATTAAAGAAAAATAAAATGTCGGGTTGTACGGAATTGAAAAAAATAGGTAATGTACTTTGACAACTAAATAATGATTAACTATGACATAAGAATGGTTTAATGTAGTGTTTGAATCCATTTAAAATAATTATGTCAAAACTACTTGGTTGGGTATTGAATTATTTAATTGTTGCATCTAATAGCATTGTAGTTTTATTTGCAAATAAAAGAGTTAGTAGGAGGGGTGTGTGGTGTAAAGGCATGAAAGTTGGAGGGTTGGGATGGCCAAAGGCCAAATCCCTCCCCCCCTTTCTCTTCTTAATTGACCAAAACACACACACACATACACACACACACACACACACTTTCATTTTTGTTGCAAAATTTGAAGTAAAGAGAGAAGAAAGCTAGGGTTTGGAGATTTGATGACCAAATATTGATAGATTGGGGATTTTCTTTGATATTGGAAGCATTTTATAGTATAAACATCTCTATTCTTTCTCCATTCTTCTTTTCATTTCTCTTCATTTCTCCATTTTTGGAGGATGAAACCCAAAATGGGTTTGTGATGAGTTGTTTAGTAAATGCTCCAATCTTTTAGTATGTTGTTACATGATCAAAATGGAGCCATATTATGCAACTACATTGGTAGTTTGCGTTAGTTTGTGTTGGTTTTGGTTAAGATCCATTTTAGGGCTCAATTGAGTTCCTATGGATCAATGAATGAATTGTTAGTGTTTGATGTTTTGAGAGCTCTAAAATAGCTCAAATATGTGTAAAAATACTTTACCAATCGTTTGGGAGTAGTGGTAGTTGATAGAAATAATTTTGGAATTTTGGGTGTAAAACCCGTAGGGGGAAGAAGTGCAGGTCTGTGAGCAACTCGACGAGTCGTCTGAGGCGACTCGCTGTGTCAAAATTTTCTGTTCACAAAATTTGAGCGACTCGCTGAGTTGATACTGACTGTCCAAAAAATTGATTTTTAGCTACGAGGTCCTATGCTAACATCTAATACTACTAAAATACATTTAAATTAGGTATTTAAAGGGTTCTAAAGTTTAATTTCAAATTCAGGTCTCATAGAGTCCCGAAACGAACCGAGACATTCGGTTTGGAACCCGAAACCTTGTCGGAGTGGTTTTAAGAGTTGTTAAGGGCATGAGAGCTTATGAGCAATATATTCATAATTGTTATAGGTGGTTGGATCGATCAGAGCCCATTGGAAGCAACTTAACTTGAATTTGATCATTTCAGTTCATTTTGGCGGACCGAATCTTTATTGTGCAAACCACTGTGAGTTCTAGCATTAATGTTACATATTGTGCATGTATCTCATTGTTTTACCTCGTTGAATGCTTTATGAAGCTATTTGTTGACATATTGATAGTTGTTGCATATATGCTTTCAATTGACCTCACCTGGATATCCATGAATAACGTTGGGCTAGCTCTAAGCCTAAATTGAGCAATAATGTTGGACTAGCTCTAAGCCTAAATTGAGCAATATGTTGGACTAGCTCTAAGTCTAAATTGAGCAATATGTTGGACTAGCTCTAAGTCTAAATTGAGCAATATGTTGGACTAGCTCTAAGTCTAAATTGAGCAAGACATTGGACTAGCTCTAAGTCTAAATTGAGCAAAATGTTAGGCTAGCTCTAAGCTTAAATTGAGAAATATGTTGGGCTAGCTCTAAGCATAAATTGAGCACTTGATCATATTGGTTATTGAACATACTCGTTGCTTATCATTGGATGCATGTATATTATGTATCATTCTAATCTAGCAACTCACTCAACTTTGTTGACCCCCTTTAGTTGTTAACCCCTTTCAGGTAAAGGAAAGCAACACACTTGACCATCTTGGTAGTGGATTGGACATTGTCTAGCGGCTCCATTGTTTTCGCATATCTTTGATAAAGCTTTGGGTGGGATTTAGTGGACTCCCGTTTTGGTATACACACGAGAATGAATTTAGCTTTTATTCATGGTTAGATAATTTGGATGTTTAAAATTTGTAATCTCAGTTGTTTTGATCCATGATTCGTCACACTTTTCTCATTGATAGGTGGCAAGGTGGGGAGAATCATGCTGAGGGCTTTTGTAATTGAAAATTTTAAATTTGACCATAATTCCGCAAGTATATTCTGATAAATATTGTTAATTGTTCGTGAAACATCTATTTTAGTTGGAAGGTTGTTTCAATTCAGTTACATATAAAAGGGTAAAATTGGCAAATGAATGTCACAAATACTTAGTGGGGTTTTTTTAAAAAGAATTTTAAAATAAAGTTGCGTTCAAGGGAACTAATCCATGTTCTCTACTTATCCACTCCTTCCAAGAAATCAGGCACACGTCCACTTCTCCACTTTCTCTGACCCTGCAAACACAAAATTAATTTTATAAATATGCAAGCAATGCATTATTTGGTCTTGTTTTTTTTTTTTTTTTTTTCCATTTCTCTCCTACACATTAATTACTCTGACACAGCCATGACATGATAGAAAGAGATCTCCTTTCACGAGGTACTTTTTTACTTTTCATTGTGACTTCATTTTATTGAACATAACTTGCTACAGTTTTTTTGCAATTAATTTTTCATTTGAACATTTCTGATTTCAACTACTGATTAATAATCATCTTTTTGTTTTTTAATAAATTACTTGCATAATAACACAGTGAAAGCAACTAACCATCTAAAAAAGTTCAACTTATTACAATTTAATTCTTCATTTTATAATTCTTTTGTTAAAACTTTTTTTTTTTTTTTTGCAGAAAAGGATTGTTATAAAACAAAAAGAATGGATTAACATGTCAATATGCAGTAGCACTCACCGTTCCAAAATACAAGGAAACTATGTATAATATATGTATAAATTTTTATGCATTTTTATTTTATTTGAAAGTATGGTTATCAACACGAGGCAAACAAGGTTGACAATTGTTATTTACAAATCACTTCTGTTCTTTCATTTTTCATAAATTTCATTCACATATTTACTTTCAAAAGTTCCAATGTATAGACTTGAAAGATGTGAATGAAACAAAACATGGCTAGAGAAACATGTGGCTGACTAACTTTGATGTAATGTAACCACATCCGACTAGTTTCAGCGTATATCAATTTCAAATTGTATTTGTTTGTGCAACCCAATAAAAATATCTTTTTATCCTCAACTATTTCTTAGTTTATGGTGTGCAGTTACAACCAAATCAATATTTGAGTTGGATTCACGTGATATCGTCGTAGAAGCGTCACAGTCTACAACAAAAACAAACATAGGCGTATAAAAAATGATATGCAACTAGGAAGAGGGACTTACCTTGCACGACGAGTCCACATGGTGTGCTGCAAGGAGGTTGTGGGATCTCAGAGATGATTACAAATAAATAATCTAGACCAAGTACAAGTCATCCTGTTGAGATGTGAGCAACTTAAATCATAAACAATGACGATCTGCATTTAAAATATGAATCAAGTTACTAAGCAATCAATATATGCTACTTTACAAATATATAAACGTTTTTTTATAGTGTAACTTACATTTTAACAAACAACAATTAACTTACCACGTTATATTTCCGATGGAAACAATGCAGTGAAATGATACAACGTAATTGATTATTAGATCACTTTTCCATTACCGTCAAGGCAATAAGGTCAATTTCTTTTGATTACATCAAAGCATAAACAAGAAAACTAAAACCCTTTTAAACAAAAAAAAACCTAATATCACCATCTAAATTTCATGTCAACATAAAAAAAAAACCGTCAAATAGAACCTAACATAATATGTGCTTGATGTCATCAATTTGAAAACCAAACAATGAAATGTATGCCCTACGCCCCTACACAAACATCTTGCAAATCTAGAATCTCATTGAAGTGTAAATGAAAAATCAAATGCATGCAAATGACAATTAAGCACTACGGGTGTAAATATATTTTAAATATGACATACCTTTGTGTAGTTTAAATTTGTTGGCTTCATTGACTACTTTAATGCCTCCAACTCATATAAACAAGTGTAACTGTTGTTCAATAGTAGCACAAAGCAAATCATCATAATTTAAGATATGAAAATATTTTACAATATATCTGGTTGGGTTTTATAAACCTTGTGCTTCACACAAACCGGATCCATGTAAGAATGTCAAATTTTTTTTTTAATAAAAGCATGTTCTCCCTCTCATCGAAAAAAATATCAAACATCATATCTATAGAATGGAGTCTATAATCTATAGATCTGGAAACATAAATAAATTGATAAAACGTGATATTAAGTTTACCGAAATATTGTTAGGTAATTCTAGATCTTGAAATGTAGAATGGGGTTCCTCCGTTGCCGATGTGTATGACTGCGGTGGAACCATTTGTTCCATCATCGCCGATGAGAAGGAATGGAAGCCCTAGGCGAGAAGGGAAACTTATAGATGCTTACCAACTGAGAAGGGATTTTAGAGAATCGAGCGGCATCTTCCATTCGCCGCTGGCAAATAGTCTTGAAAGAGTGTGCATTTGAAATAGCTGAGTGTTTTAGGGTTTTTCTAGAGTTGGCGTGTTACATACGATTATACAAACATTACAAAAGTAAATATTGGGCTGATCATGGGTTGGAGGTTTTGACCCGAGAGATTTTTTTTCAATTGTTTTATTAACTATAATATTTACATTTTTATTCATGTCAATGTTGATTAACATTTAGGAATGCATTTCTTTCGAAATAAATCTTGTGTGATCTAAAATAATATGCATTTTACATCACTTTTTTAAGTATAAAAGTTATATATAGAGTTACATGGACTTTAAAATCATATAATAAATCTAAATACAAAAAAGCTTAACAAAAATATTATCATAAGAAAATAATTAAGTATATTAATATATATATATATATATATATATATATATATATATATATATATATATATATATCTGTGTGTGTATTAGGAGCACATTTATGTACATGCGTTAGAAGTCAAACGACTCTAATAATTTTTTTATGTATTATGTGTATTGTTAAAAACATTTTGAACTTGATTTTTTTTAATTAAAGAGCCGGACTTTATCGTCCAAACTAAGCACAAATACCCATGTATGTTTACTATTTTTAAGGAACTTTAATAAAATAGGATTGAAATCTGAACTATTTTATATTTTTTGTAGTGGTGTAATGATTTTTAAAACCGACACATATAAATATTATTTCGGGATCCACCATTGTATGTATTTATATGTATGTAAGTATGTGTGTATACATTTAATTAAATCGCTAGTACAAAATGGACCTATGGTCACGGTTTGGTTTTGTTCGTCTGGCCACAGTTTTGATTATTCTGTGACTAAATGGTCATAAATGAAGTTGCAATATTATTTTTGTCACATTTTAGCTCAATAACCATGACCATAATAAACCACATTCATACATATAGTCATAGTTGAGCATATGAATCGTGACATCTACGAGCCACGGTTAAACACTGTGACCAAATTTGACCATTTGTCATGGTCATTCATTAGTTACAAATAATAATCTTGTGATGGATATTAAGTGTGACAATAAATACGTATATGGTCATGGAAATCCCTTTCTATGACCAAAAGGGACACACTTTGAAATTAGTCACGGAATCCCTTTGTGTGACCAAAGGCTAGACTTTATTAGTCACATATGGTAAAAGAAAAAATTTGTGACTGTAAGTATTTTATGGTCATGTTCTAATTGATAAAGTGTGGCTAAAAGTGAACAATTGTCATGCTAAAAGAAAACACTTCCTGACTATAAGTATATTATGGTCACGGTTTGGTTTCTTATGATTGTGTAAACTCAAATAATATTTCATGATAAAAGAAAATAAGTGTGACTATTAACTGTTCTATGGTTCTTGTTTAACTTATTTTGGGTGTCAAAAAGTATTCAACGGTCATAGTTAAAGAAAAAAACTTGTCACTATAGTACTTTATGATCACAATTTAATATGTTATGTGTGTCTAAAAGTAAATAATAATCATGATAAAAGAAAAAATTTTAATAAGTGTTTTAAGCCACAGTTTATTTTGTTTTGTGTGGTTAAAACTAATAAACGGTCACAATGTAAAAAATAACATTACTCTATAAGTATCTTATGGTCACAGTTTAATATGTTGTATATGGTTAAAAGTAAACACTAATTTTGATTAAAAAATAGGATTATAAGTATTTTATGGTCATGATTTATTTTGTTATTCATGACTAAAAGCAATCAATTGTCACAATAAAATGATATTTTACTGTGACAATATGTTTTTCTTTTGTTTATTGTATATTTTTGTATCCCACATCGCCTAGCACATAAAAACTTGAAGCAAAGAAAACTCTATATAAGTTTTTCTATGTACTGGTCATCTACCATCCTATAAACCAAATTTTTAAAAGAAAAAAAAACTGGTTTTTTGTTTGTCGGTTTATTGGTCACCGACTGTTTCATAAACCGGATGGTTTCACCCGGTCCCAAATTAATTAAAAAATTGTATTCAAGTTAACCTGAATTTCAATTGTTCGGTTTGATCCGGATCGAAAAATGATTGTCACGGATTGTTTTGTTATGCATGTCTAATATCAACCAATGGTCATAATTTAGGAAAAAATATGTGACTATAAGTAGTTTAAGGTGACTATTTATTATATTATGTGTGACTAAAACTAAATAACAATCATGAATAGACGAAATAACATGTAACTAAAATAATGTTATGGTCATTGTTTAATTATTTATGTGTGTCCAAATATATCTTATCGTCACATTTTAATTATTAATGTGTGTCTAAATGTACCCGATGGTCACAGTATAATTTATTATGTGTGTCTAAATATATTCATTTGTCATGATTAAATTATTTATGTGTGTTTAAAAGTATGTTATCTTCATGGTTTAATTAATTATGTATGTCTAAATGTACCAAATTGTGACGGTTTAAGGAAACACACGTGACTAGAAATATTTTACGTCACGATTATTTTAAAATGATTGACTTTTAGCCATGATTTTAGCCTATGGTCACAGTTATCCATATGATTTAGTCACAAATATTATATGCAGTCTTAAGCTATCAAAAGTGATGAGACCATTGGCCATGATTTGAATGAAAAAAAACTGTGGCCAAAGGTATATGGCCATGGTTTTTTGGCGTGGAGAATGCCCTTTTTTGTACTAGTCATGAAAAATCTGAACTTTTAATATCCTCTCAATTTCAAATAAATATTTACTTTTACACTGTTGGTGGAGTGCAAGATAAAGTAATTAGAAATGACACCCCTTCGAGAGATAGCACATAATAAACACATTGAATGATGATGGTAGAAGATCCATCATAGTGTTTGATTAATTTGTACTACGGAGGTGGACACTCATTGCTACATACAACAAGAGAGACGATAATTGTTGACGGGGAAGGATGGAATATTGGAATGAGAAAGAAGTCTCTTGGTTTTGTGGCTTGTGAGAGATGAGTGGTTGGACAAATATAGAGTTCTTTTTTAGTGTTAGATTTAAAAACCGAGAATATTCATTAGCGGTTATTTTATTCTTTAGGCGTGTGTTTTTGCAGTAAGAGAAGTTTGAATAGGATGAGAATAACTAATGAGAGAGAAATTAAAGTTTTTTGTTTTTCTATAGAATTTAAAAAAATTATTTTTGAGCTTTTTATAATTGATTTATCTTTTTGGTAGAATTTCACATGATTTAATATATTTTATAAAATTTGATTGATAACTTAACTTTTATATCTAGATGATTGTAACACCCCAAATAATTAGGGGGTAATTATATTCCTAATAATGTTGAGTTAATATAATTATTGGAACAATTATTATTAATTGGAGATAATAGTAATATTAACTAAAGAGGTAACTAACTTTATTGAGACTTGTATGATAAAAAGTGATTAACGTGGTGTTTGAATCCATTTAGTATAAATATGTCAAAACTATCCATTTGGACATTGAATTATTAGATAAATGCAAATTGTAGTAATGTGGTTGGTAATTTAGAAAATGAAAGATTGAGTGGAGGGGTGTGTTTTGTATTGTGAGGATAGTTAGAGGGTTGGGGGTGGCCAAAGGCCAAACCCCCCTCCCCTTTCTTCCTTAGATCGTCCAAGACCAAGCACACACACACACACTCATTTTCTTTTCACCATTTGAAGAAAGAAGAGAGAAAAAAATAAGAGAGAGTTGAGCTAGGGGTTTGGTTTTGCTACATTTTGGTTAGTGTTTTGGTGAAGATTGAAGCTCCATTGAAGGTATAAACATCTCCTCTCTTCATCTTCTTCATTTCTCTCCATTTCACCATTGTTGGAGAATGGAACCCTAAATGGGTTTATGTTGAAATGTTTCGTAAAGAGTCCCATCTTTTAATATGTTGTTATATAATCAAAATGGAGTCATTATACGTAACTACATTGGTAGTTTGAGTTAGTTTTGGTTTGAACCCAATCTAGGGCTCAAATGAGCTCCAATGGTTATGGATTTGAGTTTGATATTTTGGTAAGATAAATATGCCAAATCTTCATCCATATATGTTAAATATTGATATGGAATCAAGTATATGCTCATTTGGAGCTTCGAAGTGGTGATTTGGGTGTTAACCCCTTTATGAACTCAAAAGAGTTCATATGAATGAATGGATGATCTTTTATGATTTAAATGTGTCGGAAGGGTGTAAAATGGTCTAAAGATGTTGAATTAATGATTTCAATTATTGGTTGGGGTTAAACTCGAGCAAAGGCTCAAGATTGGTGTTTGGAGCTAAAACCGCATGCCAAGTGTTCGGTGAAATGCCACAATGAGTTCTTAATCATTGTTGGGTTGAATTGAATGTTTAAATATAAGTTGAATGTCTAAACATAACCCAAATATGTTTAGTATTGGTATGGAATTGATTAGAATTGAAAATGAGCTCAAATGGAGCTTGGTGTTGTCGGTTGGAGCTTTCGGTCATTTTCGGACTCGTTCAAAGTCCGTATGAGCTCCATGGAATCATGAAATGTTATGAAATGATTCTATTATGTTTATAGGGGTTTAAATAACCTTAATATGTTAAATATATGGTTGGTAAAGTTCATTTCAATTGTTAGAAGAAATTATGGGAGTTTTGGTGTGTTTGAGAGCATTTATGAGCATTTGAGTGCAGTCAGAGGGCGGACAGAAGGCTGGTAGCGGTGCTACCCCCTCCCAGTCGTGCCATGACCATAAACCTGCCCCTGGAATTTGTTTTGCAAGGTTGGGGGTCGATGCTCGGGTCTTATACGTTCGTTGCACCTCTAAATTAAGTGTTTAAAGGGCTTGAGGGACTTTGATCTATTCCAGAACTCGTAAGGCCTCAATTGAAATTAGTGCTTTCGGTTTGAGGTTCCTTTACTAATAGAACACCCTTAGAGTCTTATGTTGTGTTTGGGAGCTCACGAGTTCGCGTTATGAATTCTTCTAGGTGAATTGAGTCGAAAGGAGCTTGATTGCAAGCTTTAGCCATTCTCCGGGCTATTGTGGCTTTATATGAAGGCTTTGGAATCCTCTAAACCGATCACTGTGAGTTCTAGGACTAATGTAGATGAATGATTACATGTCAATTGTTGTTTATGCCTTTGTTGATAACATGTTACTTGATCATGCATATTCACATGCTATAGATGGATTCATTGTAGCCTTATTGAACATGTTGTCATGCATCATGAATTGAAAAGTGAATTGCGATGCTAGTTGACATTGTTGTGGATTTCTTTGTTATACATTTCATATGATATGTCTACTGCTTATCGGTATGGATTATATTGGTTGGAAGTTGGTAATTCATGTTGATGACCTCGTAGGTTGGACTAATCACTTTTGTGATTGATTAATAATAGCTGAGATATATGCATGACACTTTTGAGTTATATATTGGGTCACCCTTCGTGACAATCTAAATGATTATGGATGGCGATAAGGGTCTAATTAATTGGTAAGTTCATTAGAAGTAACATTCGGCCCCGATGATGTTTAGAACCGTTGATGAGGAACGGTTTGCAGAACCACATAGGTGGTTTCTTTTAATTGGTCTTATGCACCATTATAGACTCTAATGAGTCATCTCGAACCCTAATTTGTTGCGATATATGATTTGGACCCCTTTGGATGTCCATGGAATATTCCTGGCCCCGTTGGATGCCAGATGGCCCACATACTTGGATTGTCAGGAGTCCCGACTTTGATAGGGATAGCCTCTTACTTTGATAGAGGCAATACCACTCTCGACTTTGATAGGGAACCCTAGACGACCATGAGGTATGTGGTATTTGGATTTGGATGGGATTATCTCATGTGAGGACGACAACGGGCCGCCTCCGGGCGATGATTATGACACGTTGGGCTGCAAGCATGAGTTATATCCTAGTGGCGGTGTTGGCATCATGTGAGGATGGCAACGGGCCGCCTTCGTGGCGATGATTATGACACGTTGGGCCGTAAGCATATTTGTCATCACCTTTGATTTGTGTCATTAGTAGTACGTACACTGGTAATGTAACGCGCCGACTTTGAATGGCAACTATGTAAAAGCGTTACAACGTGCTACTATGACATTCGTTGGGATCCCCACTTCGGCTCGACTATGATGAGCATGTAGTAGATCCCAAGATTTGATTTGGTTCCCCACCTTGACTCGGCTAGGCTGGGTAGTGACAGTTGAACATAAAACAATGTTAATCGTCGGGAATGCTAATAGTCCTCAATGAATTGAAGTGCAATGGTGTTATAGTTTAGAAAGCCAATAGCCCTCTGTGAGGTGAGGCATCTTTTTGTGAATCTTGATAAATCAATAATTGATCTGGGACACAGATAGTCCTCAACGAGGATGAGGTGATCCCATTCTAATTTGGCATTGGCCATCTTTGGCCTTGACGTGTTAGCCGATAGGAAATAAGTTTTGGATAGACATAATTATTGTGTAATTATTGTTTATATTAATCTTAGAATTCACTAAACAACTTTTGTTGTTTACCCCTTTTAGTTGTTAACTTTTTCAGGTTTTGAGCTATCGAGCGGAAAGTATTTATTCTTCTTTGTTGTCAAAGATTGTAGACTCGAGATTAACGGTATGCTTTGGTGATTGTGTTGGGTTTGGGTTAGTTGACCTCTTGGCCTTGACTATTCGTTTGCAGGATCATGACCTGTAACCTTGTAGATTTAATAGTTGTTATTCGGATACATCACTTATGATGCATTAGTTGTAAAAGTTTTAAATTCTACCTTAAATCCGCAAGTATTGATGTATTAATTATTGTTAATTACACTTAAATATGTATTATTGTTGTATGGGTGTTTCAATTTGATATCAGAGACTAGTTCATCGACTGAGTATAGTGCACGATACCCACCCTTGAACCCTTGGATGATGCTTATATTGACCCACCTAGGCAAATATTATGACAACAAATTTAGGATTGAATTTGGCCTAGGATGGGGATACATTGGGTAGACTTATGCTAATTTTGTGTGATGATATGTACAATTGAAGTATATATATGTTATCTATGGTCGACTTTGGGCTCGACATTGTTATTTTAAAATGGTAGGTGTATGGATGAGATTTGAGAGTAAAATACAGATAAACGTACCCTAGTTGTTGGGTATAAAATAATTTGAAAATGTGTGTACCCACGTCGTGTATTAAACCTTAATAGGATAGATGTAACGACCGATTGGATCGATTGATGATAAGAAGCTTGACATGAGAGTCTTGTGGTAGCTATATAGGCATAATGTCGTATGAGCTATAATAAAACATGCTCATTGTGTGATTTATGACATTAAGGTCATTTAATATTTGTAAAAATTGTGATAATTCCTTCCTTCAGGTGTGTTGTGAAGTGTACTTGACTCCGCGAGTATGATTTGTCTTGTCAGGACCGCGAGGTCCATTCTCCAATGGGATCTATGAATATAGTTTCTAATGAATTAGTTTGACCATTATGTATGGTTTAACCAAGGGAGGTTGATTTTATTCGTAACCTTATATTTACTCTCCGCCGAGACATTGTTCTCAGCCCAGTCTTCGAGATCTAAATCTCGACATTGATTTTCGAAGTGTATAAAGTTTCATACATGAGAATGTTCGAATGACGACCTGGTGTGTCATAAATATGGAGAGACGGGACATATTCGACCTAGATGTCCAATGTGGTGTCTAGTTTGTCGAGAATGTGGTTATGTGTGCCACATGTTTCGCGAAGGCCTTCAATGGAAGGCTAACTTTGACGAGGCTGAAGCTACAGCCGAGCATGAATCTCCGTAGTGGAAGTATTGTCTTCCAATTATGATCTCCGTAACGTCTTCTTGAGACGTTTTTATGTTGTTGTTGCGTTCTATTTGATCTTCTTGACAAATTGTCATTGATATGGAATGAATCTGGGTCTAATTAGTTGGCTTAATTAGGAAGCCAATCTTATCCTTATGAAATTATGATGTAATTGCGTGACATTAGACATGAGGATAGTCAACAAGTGTTGATAGCACTCCGACTTTGTAGGAGTGGTGGACTTTAATTCTAGTAGGCAATACCTAATGTTGATTAAAATTGATAATCCAGGTAAATGTGTGGCATTTTGACTACCACCCGGTTGGTAAGCCAAAACCTAAATGAACTTAAAGTTCCTTGTAAAATTTTAGTTGCTATGAGTAGCATTAGGTGGTGTCAAATTTGAATGGCAACGCCTTGGAGAGTTATCCCCAATAGAATAAATTTTGTATTTGAAAAAACAAAAATTTGACGCTTAATGGTAAATTTCCTGAAAATTTAGGAGTTGCGTTCGCGTAACGGGGGAAGTAGACAATTTGTGCCTCCAAGATTAGTCAAATGACTATAAACGAGGTTAAACCAATAATGATTTTTGGGGCTTAGTGGCAATTGTTTCGTCAATGATTATGGTTGAATAGATGACACGTGTCATCACATTTAAGTTAAATATGATAAATTGTGTGTACTCCTAAATTGTGAAAGGGGAGTATTTGCTTAAAATGTAAGAACCAACTTGTCCAAAGAAATTGAATATTTGGTAATTTAACCCTTAAATTGTGAGTAAGGGTGGACTAACTCTAAGTTGAAATTGAGCAAAATATTGTGGACTAACTCTAAGTCACAATTGAGCACTTAATTGATTATGTTTACTTGATACAACAAAACTTTGTTTACTTGCATGTCGGTAATTTGATAAAATATTGAAATGAATAAAAATGACATATTGAAGCTACTTTGTGAATGAATAATAGTTTTTAGAGAACAATTGAACCAATATGCTGAGTTGGAATGATGAAGTAATTTAATGTGACTAGATGATGTTCATGGCCAAATGCTTGAATACCATGTGGTCCGGTAGTGATGTGATGTGTATAGGATCTTATTACGTCGTTTAACGTGGTCAAATCATGTAAGTGATCTAGCGCGGATACGTTGCGTAGTACAATTAGGATTATGTAGTTGAGGTAAATATAATTATGCGAATTGACTGTTGTTTGGATGTGAGGTCGCTAGCATCTGTTGATCTGTGTGTGCGCATGAGCTATGTATATTCGGGAAAACCTCATTTCAATCCTTGTGGTGTAATAAGACATGTGGTCTTTAAAACACCTTGTATTGAGTTGAGTCTTAGGATTCCGAATACAAAATCTTTTAACGGGGGAGAAATTGTAACACCCCAAATAATTAGGAGGTAATTATGTTCCTAATAATGTTGAGTTAATATAATTATTGGAACAATTATTATTAATAGGAGATAACAGTAATATTGACTAAAGAGGTAACTAACTTTATTGAGACTTGTATGATAAAAAGTGATTAATGTGGAGTTTGAATCCATTTAGTATAAATATGTCAAAACTATCCATTTGGACATTGAATTATTAGGTAAATGCAAATTGTAGTAATGTGGTTGGTAATTTAGAAAATGAAAGATTGAGTGGAGCGGTGTGTTTTGTATTGTGAGGATAGTTAGAGGGTTGGGGGTGGCCAAAGGCCAAACCCCCTCCACTTTCTTCCTTAAATCGTCCAAGACCAAGCGCGCACACACACACACACACACACATACACACACACACACACTCATTTTCTTTTCACCATTTGAAGAAAGAAGAGAGAAAAAGAAGAGAGAGTTGATTTAGGGGTTTGGTTTTGCTACATTTTGGTTAGTGTTTTGGTGAAGATTGAAGCCCCATTGAAGGTATAAACATCTCCTCTCTTCATCTTCTTCATTTATCTCCATTTCACCATTGTTGGAGAATGGAACCCTAAATGGGTTTATGTTGAAATGTTTCGTAAAGACTCCCATCTTTTAATATGTTGTTATATAATCAATATGGAGCCATAATACGTAACTACATTGGTAGTTTGAGTTAGTTTTAGTTTAAACCCAATCTAGGGCTCAAATGAGCTCCAATGGGTTATGGATTTGAGTTTGATGTTTTGGTAAGATAAATATGCCAAATCTTCATCCATATATGTTAAATATTGATATGGAATCAAATAGAATCAAGTATATGCTCATTTGGAGCTTCGAAGTGGTGTGTAACAACCTAGTCTTGACTGAACTTTAAAATCTGTATCTGAGTTAATAATGTAATTTTATTACATTATTTGTTTTGTAACTTAATTAAGTAATGAAATTATTTAATTAAGTTAATAAATGTTATAAAATATTTAAATGATCAAAATTAATAGATATGTGTTATACAAAAGTGTAGGGGGTTAAATTGTGTATATATATACACTAAGTTAAATATATAAACTTAAATAATGACTTCAATGTCATTTATCACACTTAAAGAAAATTACTCTCTCTCTCTCTCTCTCTCTCTCTCTCTCTCTCTCTCTCTTCTTTCCTATAAACTTACGGCCATTTCAACAAAATTATCAAGAATTCATTTATTCTTGCATTAAATTGAAGATTGAAGTCAAGAACAAGTATCAAACATCATCAAACAACAAGAAACAACAAAGATTTGAGGTAAAATCATTTAAATTTCGATAGTTTATGAAGTTTGGTTCGGTTTTGAGAAAAACCGAAACCTAAGATTATAACATGAAATTTGTTGTTGCATGTTGGAAATTTTAGTAGATAATCATGTATTTAAGTCATTAGATGTTAAAGAAACAAAAATCAGTGATTAAATCGTCCAAATGAAAGAAAAATATGAAAGTTTGTAATATTTCGTGTTCTTGAAGTTTTTATCATATTTTGGACGATTTTGATCAATTAATGGTGTTTATAATAGGGGAAAATAATGTAAAAACACTCTAATAATGATAATATAACTTATTTATAAGTTGCATGTTAATAAAAATGTGTTTAGAGAAATTTTGATAAAAACCTGTATGTGTAAAAGTTGGAACATCAAGAACAAAATCTGGAAATTTATGAGTCTTGTGATCCGAATTCGGTTGGGACCCGAATTCGGATGATGTATCTATTTCGGACGAAGCGTAATTCGGATCCAATTTCGGATCCTATGTCCCGGATGGGTCTGAATTCGGATGAACCAATCCGGATGGTCCCAATTCGGATTAGCAATTTCGGATCTATTTCGGTCCCAATCCGGATGACCTATTCGGATGGTCCGAATCCGGATGGTCCGAATCCGGTTGATCCGAATTCGGATGGTCCACTTTTTCATGCTTTAAATTAATAAAATAAATGATATGTTACAAATGTAAGACCTATGATTGTATGATAAAAGAACATTAAATTAAAGCAACATGATATATATATATATATATATATATATATATATATATATATATATATATATATATATATATATATATATATATATATATATATATATATATATATATATATATATATATATATATAT
>JAANYP010000176.1:128898-142040 GCA_020465985.1 Centrapalus pauciflorus
CTGGATTGTGACCTGTGCTCACCATGGTTCGGTGATGCCCTGTGGATCATGATAGCTATTTAATTTATCATTTCGCATGACATTGTACTTACAGTTCATTTCAGATATTGTTATGAGTTTATTGCTATCATGACCTTGATTATTTATGCTTCCATCATTCCTTGTGTCATTGATGTATTGATTCAGCTTAGTATGATTAGCCTTGTCAGTCTATTGTTCTAGACCATGCTATTTCACTAGTTCTATTGAACTTGGTAATGATACTCCGATGTTCCCCCATGTTGAATACTGGTAGCTAGCCCAGTATGTGGCTGATCCCCACAATTAAAAGCTTGAGTGTGGCTTGGACATCATCCTATTCTATGACTACTATGTCTCAATCATGAGTGGCTGTAGCGGCAGTCAAGACATATCACGCTAGACCCATGATCCGCTTGATAAATGCATGTAATCTGAAAATCTATATTCTCACTAAGCATTGCTTATAGTTGTTGTTTAATTTTTTTTACTGGAAAAGATAAGGGAAAGGCACCTGCTGGACCTAGTTCTTTGGTCTTTCAAGAATCAAGTTGAAGTTTTCATAGACCACTACTCAACAACCCTTTTTGGTACAGATTGGCAGATGATAATTGTGGTGGTCTGGGTAGATTTGATTTTGTTATGTGGAAAACCCCGTAGCGATTGTATTGTGTTGCTCAACAATATATAGACAGAGATATTACACAATGCTACCCTACACTATACAAGGGAAATAAACCAAACACTAAACCTATTTAACACACCCCCGCAGTTGGAGCGTGCGGTTCACAAATGCTCAAACTGTTTCTAAAGTCTAGGAAAAGTTGTGTAGGTAACTCTTTAGTGAATATATCTGCAAATTGATGTGCGGATGGCACATGTAACACACGAACATGGCCAATGGCAACACGTTCTCTAACAAAATGTAAGTCTATTTCCACATGTTTAGTACGTTGGTGCTGAACTGGGTTAGATGCTAAGTACATAGCACTGACATTATCACAGACGACAATGGTGGCACGATTTAAGGGGCAACGAAGTTCAAGAGGAAGATTACGGAGCCAAGCATCCTCAGCAACAACGTTAGCCACTCCTCGATATTCAGCCTCGGCGCTAGAGCGCGACACAACCGGCTGTCGTTTAGAGGACCAAGAGATGAGATTATCACCAAGAAAGACACAAAAACCAGATGTGGACCGTCGTGTGTCAGGACAGCCGGCCAAATCAGCATCAGAGTAAGAAACCAAGTGGTCCACAGCAGAGGGACAGAGATGAAGACCAAGGGAAAGAGTACCATTGAGATAGCGAAGAATGCGTTTTAGAGCATTAAGATGAGGTTCATGGGGGTCATGCATGTAAAGACAAATTTGTTGAACAGCATATTGGAAATCTAGACGAGTGAAAGTCAGATATTGTAAAGCACCAGCCAGACTCCGATAGAGAGTAGGTTCATCGACTGGCTTACATGTAGACGACAATTTGGACTTCGTGTCCGCAGGAGTGGAACATGTGTTGCATGTGGTCATGTTTGCACGAGCAAGAATGTGGCGAGCAAAGGCAGTCTGAGATAGGAACAGACCGGATGAGTCACGCTTGGCAGCAACACCAAGAAAGAAGGAGAGAGATCCAAGGTCAGTCATGGAGAATTCAGACGACAGAAGAGATATGACTTTGGACACAAGGGAGGGGGAGGAAGCAGTCAGAATAATATCGTCAACATACAAGAGGAGAAAGATAGTATCTGAGCAACGATGGAAGGTGAATAAGGAAGGGTCCGATTTGCTACTAATAAAACCAAGAGAAGTGATATAGACAGCAAATCGATGATACCAGGCACGTGGAGCCTGCTTGAGACCGTAGAGAGCTTTGAGAAGCCGACAGACATAATTAGGATGTTGGGGGTCAACATAGCCTGGTGGCTGTTTCATATATACTTCCTCATTGAGATCACCATTCAGATTTGCATTCTTGACATCTAGTTGATGAATGGGTCATTGGCATGATATAGCGATACTAAGAACAGTGCGAATGGTGACAGGTTTGACCACAGGACTAAAGGTTTCATCGAAGTCTAATCCTGGTTGTTGGGAGAAACCTTGAGCTACGAGGCGTCCTTTGTATCTATCAAGGTTGCCATGACTGTCAAATTTGTGTCTATAAAGCCATCGACAACCGACGATGTTGACACCAGGAGGGGGAGGAACGAGAATCCATGTACGATTAGATAGGAGGGCTGGCATTTCTGCATCCATGGCGGATTTCCAATTTGGATCACACATAGCCTGGGCGGCGGATCGAGGAATTAGAGAAATGTTAGATGTGGCAGAGAGATTAAGTATTTTGCGGGGTTTTAAGTTACCAGTTTGGGATCGAGTAACCATGGGATAGGTTGATTGGGGAGGTGGTGGAGATGATGATTCTGAAGGGGAGGTGGGGTGAGTTGTCGAAGAAGATGAAGATTCGTGGGAGATAGGGGGAGGCGGTGTCGGAAGCTCCACTGGACTGGGAACAAAAGAACCAGAACTAAAAGATGAAGGTAATGGAGAAGGTTCATCTGTGAAGGCATCGAAGTCTGTAGGCTGAGAGGGAGTGTGAAAATCAGCAAATGGAAAGTGATCTTCATCAAATGTCACATGACGAGAGATTAGTACTCTCTGAGTTAGGAGATCTAAACATCGAAAACCACGATGATCTGAAGACGGACCTAAGTAGACACATGCCGAAGAGCGAGGAGAGAGCTTGTGAGGAGCAGTGGATGATGTATTTGGATAGCATAGGCAACCAAATACACGAAGATGATTGTAAGATGGGAAGAAACCATACAAGAGCTCGAATGGGGTTTTGAAGTTAAGCGTGGTTGTCGGGAGCAAGTTGAGGGTGTGGACGACATTGTATAGAGATTCAACCCAAAAGGAAGTGGGTAGACGAGCTTCGATTAGTGATGTACGAATAATGTTGTTAAGAGTGCGAATTGATCTTTCAGCCTTCCCATTCTGTTGGGATGTATAGGGACACGAAAAACTATGCCAGCAGTTTGGAAGAGTTGGTGAAAATTATGATTATCAAATTCACGTCCATTATCGCATTGAAAACTTTTAATATCAGTTTTGAATTGATTATTTACATAGGCTCTAAACCGACAAAAAGTTTGGAAAACATCACTTTTAGCACGTAAAGGAAACACCCACAAAAAATGAGAATAATCATCTAAAAACAGTATATAATATTTGAAACCACTATTACTCAAAACCGGGGAAGTCCATAAGTCAGAGTGAATTAATTCAAATAACATAGAAGTTTTAGATGTAGATGCAGAAAAAGGTAATCGACAATGTTTGCCAAGTTGACACGCATGATAAAGTGGTACATTATTGGTTGAACACGAAATGAAATTGCGACTTTTTAAAAAAGACAAAATAGATGAGCCAGGGTGGCCTAAACGTCGATGCCAAGTGGTAGCGGGAACGGCAGTGACAAGAGCAGTAGCTTGGGAGGAGACAGTCGGAAGAACGGGATAAAGATCACCAACACTATCACAACGTTGAAGGATGTGACCTGTTTCAAGATCCTTAACAGAAAAACCAAATGGATCAAATTCAACAGAAACTGAATTATCAGTAGTAAATTAACGAACATAAATTAACTTTTTTACCATTTGATTAGAGACAAGAATGTTGTTTAAATGAAGACGATTATTAGAGTAGGGAAAAGAGGAGTGCCCAATAGCGTTAACCGGAAGTAAAGCACCGTTACCAACCATGATGAACTTAGAATTACAATTAGTTAGAGAATGAATGTTACCTTGGTTGAAGGACATGTGTGAGCTTGCACCGGAATCCATGTAGAAGTTTGGGTCTTGAGCATGCTGAACAGACATTGACTGAAACACAGAGGCTAAATAAGTGAATTGTGGTGGTCCAGATGTTGCATTTCCTGCAAAAGAAGGTTGCGGGAACCCAAAAGATGGGTTTTGTTGATAGTTGAAGCCAACAGCAGAATGAGCCTGAGGAATAGGCTGAGCATGGACATGTGGAGCTGGTGTTGCAGAGCCCATTGGTGGTAGATGATGAGACATCGGTTGATATGGAGAAGGTTGAAATTGTGACAGTGCTGGAGGTGGAGGCTGGTATGGTCCGAGAAGAGAGGCAGAGGAGACACCAGTAGGTTGACCAGCAAAATGTGCACCAAGAGTGAAAACATGATTACCTGCAGAAAAATGTGAGCCTGATTGGGGAGTTCCTGCAAAAGAGGGGTTAGTAGTACCAATAACATTAGAATTAACAACTCCTTTGGGAGCACCGCGACTATTGGTTTTATCCTTATTCCACTTATTCTTTGCTTTTCCAGTGTTGGTAGTGTTGGAGTATAGGGCAGTGGAGGGGTAAACGGATGTGTCGAGGTGAGGATCAACTAGGTCTTCACGAGATTCATGTAAAAGTAACATGTTTTTAGCTTTCATGAAAGTGGGAAAGGGAGTGGTATTAGTGATAACATCAACGATACTAGAATAAGAGGGTGGGAGTTTCTGAAGGATCTGCATGACTAATTCGACATCACTGATAGGGGATTCAACATCAGCAAGAGCATCAGCAAGATTCTTTGAAGTATGACAAAATTCAGTGATGGAGTTAGAGCCTTTGACAGTGTTATGGAACTGATCTTGTAATTGTAACATACGAGACATTTTATTATTAAGGAAAAATTCATCAAGTTTATCCCACAAATCCTTGGCCGTACATGTGTCACTTGATATAATTTGTAAGAGATTGGGTTCACAAGTGGAATAAAACCAGGATTTGATACGAGAGTCAATGGATTCCCAATCTTCATCATTATCAGATGAGGGTTTAGAATTACCAGTTATGTGACCTAAGACCTTAGCACCTTTGCACATATCAAGAAAAATGCGACGCCATAATTTAAAACGAGAACCATCAACCGAAAGTTTAAAGCTGAATTGAGAGTAAACATTTGTGAGTGCATACACAAGTTGACTAGTAGTGGGTGGGTTGGGAGAATTAATCTCAGGTTGTGCACCGGTCATGATGATAGAAAAGCAAAAAAAAAAAGTGCACTAAAGTATAAAAAAATAGAAGGTTGCTCACCATGGGAGATATATTGTAATGAATTGATACTGTAACCGGTCAAATAAAGTAGAAACCCACGGTTCAATTTGAAGAGGCAGAAGGGAGAAGTCACAGCACTGAGGGTCGTAGGCTGCTAGTGAGGGCCGTAGGTTGTGCAGAGGGGTGCCGCAGGTGATGGTTGCTTTGGCACGACAGAAGGGAGAGGTGGCAGAGAAGAAACCAACAGACGGCGGCGCTGGTGGAGGTTGCTTTGGCACGGCGGCGCTGAGCACTCACCGGCGCTGGTGATGACGGGAAAAGGGGGGAGCGGCCAGGGACGGCGCTGATCGTAGAGGAGGTAGGGAGGCAGCGGAAGATGTGGGGGCAGAAAGTCGCCAGTTTCTGGTCGCAGGGGAGAGGCAGCAAGGTCGCCGGCAGACAGCAAGGTCGCAGGCAGACTGAAACAGGAAGGAGGCGGCGCTTTCTTGCAGAAAAATTAGGGTTTCCAATGGTGGGTACACCTTTGGAAAAGATAGGGTTAGGGTATGGCCACAGGGAAACTAGGTCGTTAAGCCTGATACCATGTTATGTGGAAAACCCCGTAGCGATTGTATTGTATTGCTCAACAATATATAGACAACGATATTACACAATGCTACCCTACACTATACAAGAGAAATAAACCAAACACTAAACCTATTTAACAGATTTGATTGTATGATGACATGAATTAGCTTAGATTGTACCCTTTATAAGTTTAATTTGAAAACTGTAATTCTGAACTAAAACTGTATTAAACTTATCCTAATATTTTGTACTTGTAACTTGAAATTCCGCAATATAATTACTCTATCTTAGTTATGATTGATATCGTGTTGCATGATGTGGGACCTTGACTCTGAGGACTGCCCCGTAAGGAGTGGCCTTCACAGGATGGTATCAGAGCCCATAGTTTGAGTGAATCAAGTATTACGTGAGTAATACATGGTCTCAAACTGAAGCAATACATATGTATCAATCATCTAGGTGGTTTGAACTGAGATAGGATGTACAGACTGTTAGGATGGGAAAAAGGGTACATAGCTCTAAGTCTAATAAACTGATAGATACAAGATTTTTAATTTTCAGTAAAGATGTCAGGATCAGGATCAAGTGATTTCCCCAACAATATGACTCCCCAACAGGTGTTTGAAATGGTACAACAACTATTAGCCCAACAATCTGAACAACAAAACAAGAATATGCAAGAACAGTTTCGGGCCAGAGATGAGGCCGAAGCTAAGAGACGTGCGGATAAGAAAAATAAGCGAAAAGAAAAACAAGTTCAAAATGACGAGTCTGATTCCGATAACTCAAACCCTGAAACCCAAATTGCACAGCCGAAAGGCTGTAAGTTTAAAGATTTTAAAGCGAGTGGTGCCCTGAACTTTTAAGGTACAGTAAACCCGATCCAGGCGATGGATTGGATAAGCCATACTGAAGAAATCTTCAGAATTTATAACTGCTTACAATCCAAGAAAGTAAGTTATGCATCTGCTTTATTCGTTGGTGTTGCCCGTGCTTGGTGGAAGACTCAGAGAAGTATATACGGAGAAGAGGTTATTCAGACTTTGGAATGGGATCAATTTCTAGACATGTTCAACGCTAAGTATTGTCCTGTTGACCAACAAGACAAAATGGAGGTTCAACTAATGCAATTAACCCAAGGAACCAAGACTGTAGATGAGTACGAGCATGAATTCTCGCGACTCTGTGGCTATTCCTCGTATCAAGTAGCCACTGAAGAAAGAAAGATGAACCGAATTCGTGGAGGGCTTAACCTTAGATACAGACACCCAATGAGTGCGATAAAGTATAAATCTTATCTGGAAATGGTTGAAGCGATAAGGCAGATTGAGAGGGGATATCTAGAGTACGTCGATCAACTCTATGCTCCATCAACTAACCCGACATGTCTTTCTCCTCCAAAGAAGCAAAGATTCGGCAGATTCTTCAAGCCAAACAAATCTCAGTCCCAGCAACCTGAACAATCCCAACAGTATAGTTCGCCTCAGAAAGCTTAAGCTTACTCTCTCACGAACGAACCACGATTCTGCAAAAGATGCAGAAAATCACACATGGGACTGTGTAATCCAGATGACGTCACTTGCTATGTGTGTAGCAAGATCGGCCATAGCAGCGAAGAATGTCCCCAGCGGGGTCTTGGATGTGCTAAATGTGGAAAGCGCGGACATTTCATGTATCAGTGTCAGAGTGGACGCCGAGGTCAATTACAGTCATCAGCTGGAGGTTCTACGATGAAAAGCTCAGCCGTAACTCCAACTGCAAGGACCCGTGCATTCCAGATAATAGCGGAGGAAGCGAAAGAAACCCCTGATGTGGTTACCGGTATGTTCTTACTAAATTCAATACATGCGCGCATGCTATTCGATTCCGTTGCAAGTCGTTCATACATCTCAACTTCTTTTGCGCAAAGATTATTTAAATCTCCAACAAAGCTTCCTGTTATACTCGATATAGAGATGGCCAGTAACAATTACGTTATGACTGATTCCGTGTACCGAAATTGCACTCTGCTCGTTAATAACATTGTGTTCAACCTCGATCTTATCCCGATTTCGTTAAAAGAATTCGACGTTATTATCGGCATGGACTGGTTAACAAATAATGAAGCTACGATCGTCTGCAACCGTCGAATCATCAGAATCAAGACTTCAGATGGCCGAGTGTTGGAAATTAAAGACGACAAGTGAAAAGGTGCTCACTGTTTCATATCTATTGAGAAAGCGCGTAAATATTTGTCTAAGGGTCATGAATCCTATCTGTGTTTTGTTTCATCTGAAACTGTCTCTGAAGCCAACAAGAAATCCATTTCTGATATTCCGATCGTTTGTGAGTTCCCAGACGTATTTCCTGATGATATCTCTGGAGTGCCACCAGAACGTCAAGTTGAGTTTGGAATTGACTTAGTTCCTGGTGCGGCTCCAATTGCTAAAGCTCCCTACAGACTTGCGCCTGCAGAGATGGAGGAAATGTCAAAGCAATTGCAAGATTTGTTAGAGAAGGGATTTATCCGACCTAGTTCATCTCCGTGGGGTGCACCTGTCTTGTACGTTAAAAAGAAAGATGGAACTCTCCGAATGTGCATCGACTATCGTGAGTTGAACAAAGTCACCATAAAAAATAAGTATCCTCTGCCCAGAATCGATGATTTATTTGATCAGCTATAAGGAGCAAGTTATTTCTCCAAAATCGATCTTCGTTGTGGGTATCATCGGTTGAAAGTCAAAGATGAGGATATTCCAAAGACAGCCTTCCGAACGAGATACGGTCATGACGAAATTTCTCGTAATGCCGTTTGGTCTAACGAATGCACCAGCGGCGTTCATGGATCTCATGAATCGCATATGCAGGCCAATGCTGGATAAGTCAGTTATCGTGTTCATAGACGATATCCTGATTTACTCCAAAACGGAGGCTGATCATGTTGTTCATTTGCGTCAATTGCTAGAGTTATTGAGAAAAGAAAGACTCTACGCAAAATTTTCCAAGTGCGAATTCTGGCTCAGACAGGTAAAACCTTATATAATCCCGAGCTATTTTCTAAGCGTTCTTTGTTTGAATAAAAACTTGAAATTCTACTTTTTTATCTTTATAGATTCAATTCCTTGGCCATGTTGTATTTTTGCGAAGGTATTTCAGTTGATCCATCTAAAGTCGAGGCTGTTCAAAAGTGGCAAATCCCTCGCAATGACTCCGAAATCAGAAGTTTCCTTGGATTGGCTGGTTACTACCGGCGTTTCATTAAAGACTTCTCGAAAATTGTTGTGCCCCTCACGATGCTAACACAAAAGAATACACCTTTCGTGTGGGCGGATAAACAGCAAAAGGCATTTGAGACTCTAAAGCAGAAACTTATTCAAGCGCCAATCCTAGCATTACCAGAAGGCAATGATGACTTTGTCGTTTATAGCGATGCATCTGGTACTGGTCTAGGCTGTGTTCTCATGCAAAGTGGACAAGTCATTGCCTACGCTTCAAGGCAATTGAAAGATTACGAGAAAAGTGCACCAACTCATGATCTTGAGTTGGTTGCCGTTACCTTTGCACTAAAAATCTGGCTTCATTATCTATATGAGACTAAATGTCAGCTTTATATTGACCATAAGAGCCTTAAGCATCTATTTACTCAAAAGGATCTGAACATGAAACAGTGACGGTCCTTGGAGCTTATCAAGGACTATGATTGCGAGATCCTGTATCATCCCGGAAAAGCCAATGTGGTCGCGAATGCTTTGAGTAGAAAGGTGTATCCTGAAAAGTGTTGCTATGCTCTAACTCCTGTTGTGTTCTCTTCTGATCTTATCGAAGATATCAAATCTGCCCAAGCCGAAGCATTGAAAGAAGAAAATAAATGTTTTGAAAATCTCAAAGGGCAACTTCAATTCTTATCCATGAATCATTTGGGACTTCAATGTCTCAAGGGAAACCGAATCTGGATTCCTAAGTATGGTTCAATCCGCAACACTCTTCTATCTGAAGCCCATCAGTCCAAGTTATCTATTCATCCTGACAGCTCAAAGATGTACTTCGATCTGAAAGCTGATTATTGGTGGTCAGGAATGAAGAAAGACATCGGTCAGTTTGTTGACAGCTGCAGAGTCTGTCAAATGGTTAAGGCAGAACATCAGAAACCCTTCAGGGATATGCAACCACTACCAGTTCCTGAGTGAAAGTGGGAGCATATAACCATGGACTTCGTCACGAAATTTCCTAAAACCAAGAGACAACACGACTCCATATGGGTGGTCGTGGATCGTTTAACGAAGTCACCTCATTTTATACTGATGAAAGAGACGTACTCCCTTGATAGATTGGCACAAATGTACATTACTGAAGTTATTTCTCGTCACGGTGTGCCGAAGTCTATCGTCTCTGATCGTGATAGTCGTTTCACTTTGAGATTCTGGAAAGCGCTGCAAGAAGGGTTGGGTACTCGGATCTCTATGAGTACTGCTTATCACCCTAATGCAGAAGGCCAAAGTGAACGCATTATATTAACTCTTGAAAATATGCTCCGTGCCTGCGTTCTTGATCTGGGTGGTAACTGTGATGACCATTTACCTTTGGTCGAATTCTCATACAATAACATTTATCATTCTACGATCAAGATGGCTCCTTTTGAAGCTCTATACGGGAGAAAGTGCAGAACTCCCACCTGTTGGCGCAAAACAGGTGAATCGCCTTTAGCGGGCCCTGCCCTTCTACAGTTGACTCATGAGAAGATTCAACTTGTTAGAAGGAATATTCTTGAAGCTCAAAGCAGACAGAAGTCATATTACGATAATCGTCATCAATTTATCAGTTTTGCGGTTAATGATTAGGTGATACTGAAAGTATCTTCAATGAAGAATGTGGTACGATTCATAAAGAGAAATAAGTTAGCTCCGAGATTTATTGGTCCGTTCAAGATCGTTAAAAAGGTAGGGAATCAATCTTACCGTCTTGAATTGCCAGCGGACTTAGCGGGAATACATCCTGTATTCCATGTTAGTCATCTACGAAAGAGCCTAGCATATGAAAGAGACGTGCAGATATCACATGTTAATTTGCAAATTGATGAAAAGCTTCGCGTGGTTGAAGAGCCAGAATGTATTCTGGACTCGAAGACCAAAAAGCTTCGAAATAAAGAGATACAGATGGTGCTCGTCCAGTGGAAACACCACAAAGGTTCACATCAGTCTTGGGAATCAAGAGATGTCATGATAGCAACGTATCCAAGTCTGTTAAAACCTAGCTAACTTCGAGGACGAAGTTTGTGCGTGGTGGAGCTCATTCTATAACAACCTAGTCTTAACTGAACTTTAATTTCTGTATCTGAGTTAATAATGTAATTTTATTACATTATTTGTTTTGTATTTTAATTAAGTAATGAAATTATTTAATTAAGTTAATAAATGTTATAAAGTATTTAAATGATCAAAATTAAAATAGATGTGTTATACAAAAGTGTAGGGGGGTTAAATTGTATATATATATATATATATATATATATATATATATATATATATATATATATATATATATATACACTAAGTTAAATATATAAACTTATATAATGACTTCAATGTCATTTATCACGCTTAAAGAAAATTACTCTCTCTCTTCTTTTCTATAAACTTACGGCCATTTCAACAAAATTATCAAGAATTCATTTATTCTTGCATTAAATTGAAGATTGAAGTCAAGAACAAGTATCAAACATCATCAAACAACAAGAAACTACAAAGATTTGAGGTAAAATTCATTTAAATTCCGATATTTTATGAAGTTTGGTTCGGTTTTGAGAAAAACCGAAACCTAAGATTATAAAATGAAATTTGTTGTTGCATGTTGGAAATTATAGTAGATAATCATGTATTTAAGTCATTAGATGTTAAGGAAACAAAAATCAGTGATTAGATCGTCCAAATGAAAGAAAAATCTGAAATTTTGTAATATTTCGTGTTCTTGAAGTTTTTATCATATCTTGGACGCTTTTGATCAATTAACGGTGTTTACAATAGGGGAAAATAGTGTAAAAATACTCTAATAATGATAATATAACTTATTTATAAGTTGCATGTTAATAAAAATGTGTTTAGAGAAATTTTGATAAAAACCCGTATGTGTAAAAGTTGGAACATCAAGAACAAACTCTAGAAATTTATGAGTCTTGTGATCCGAATTCGGTTGGGACCCGAATTCGGATGATGTATCTATTTCGGACCCAATGCAGATGAAGCCTAATTCGGATCCAATTTCGGATCCTATGTCCCGGATGGGTCTGAATTCGGATGAACCAATCCGGATTAGCTATTTCGGATCTATTTCGGTCCCAATCCGAATGACCTATTCGGATGGTCCGAATCCGGTTGATCCGAATTTGGACGATCCACCTTTTCATGCTTTAAATTAATAAAATAAATGATATGTTACAATTGTAAGACCTATGATTTTATGATAAAAGAACATTAAATTAAAGCAACATGATATATATATATATATATATATATATATATATATATATATATATATATATATATCTTTTAAGAATTCAAAGAAAGAAAGAAAATGAAAAATGATTGATAAGTTATCAGTTATCAGAATCAGATCAAATAAAGATTTAAAGCTAAAATGTTCTTGCTATGATATAATTCTGGACAGGTCCACATAAATTCTGAACAAAGAATTAAAGATTTAAAGATATTGAAAGTGGGTCACAGATTTGAAAAGAAAAGCCAGAGTCCAGAAAGACAAAGATTAAAGATAAAATCCTGAGATAACTCAGGTGGTGGAGAAATCTGCTTGATAAGACAACAGAACCTGTGAGTTATAGATATTCAGCTTTACATGCTAGATTCCGGTTGAGACATATTGTTGATGATAGATTATTTTGACATTCATACATGATCAGCTGGATTGTGACCTGTGCTCACCATGGTTCAGTGATGCCCTGTGGATCATGATGGCTATTTGATTTATCATTTCACATGACATTGTACTTACAGTTCATTTCAGATATTGTTATGAGTTTATTGCTATCATGACCTTGATTATTTATGCTTCCACCATTCCTTGTGTCTTTGATGTATTGATTCAGCTTAGTATGATTAGTCTTGTTGGTCCATTGTTCTAGACCATGCTATTTCACCAGTTCTATTGAACTTGGTAATGATACTCTGATGTTCCCCCATGTTGATTACTGGTAGCTAGCCCAGTATGTGGCTGATCCCCACAATTAAAAGCGTGAGCGTGGCTTGGACATCATCCTATTCTGTGACTACTATGTCTCAATCATGAGTGGCTGTAGCGGCAGTCAAGACATATCACGCTAGACCCATGATCCGCTTGATAAATGCATGTAATCTGAAAATCTATATTCTCACTAAGCATTGCTTATAGTTGTTGTTTAATTTTTTTTTTTACAGGAAAAGATAAGGGAAAGGCACCTCTTGGACCTAGTTCTTAGGTCTTACAAGAATCAAGTTGAAGTTTTCATAGACCACTACTCAACAA
>JAANYP010000177.1:0-150542 GCA_020465985.1 Centrapalus pauciflorus
ACTTTATGCTTCACACAACATGCTTGTATATATGTTCAACTGTTGCTATGTTCTTTGATTAACAAGTCCGAGACGTACATATTGTGTAAAAGTCTCAGAGTTTCATATAAGCACAAAAACTTACACTTAATTAGTTTATTTATGAAGAAAGGCTGTTGAAATGCTTAAGCTGTCCAACACACTCTGAGACTTTTAAAGTCTCAGAGCCTGACTTCTTCATGCAAATTAATACACAACAGTTAGATTAATTTAGGTGACGTGTTAGGAAAGGGGGATTCTGTTGTTGTTCCAAATTGTTTAATAACTCAACAGCCTGAGACTTTATTAAGTCTCGGAGTTCTTTATCGGCAAACACTTAAGTTTCAAAGTTCTTTACATGCAAAAATTACATGGACACAACACACACTGCACTTGAACGCTGCTGTCCTGATTCAAGAATTCGAGATTTGACTTTTTAGCTATGTCTCGGAGTCAACGTGGTGCAAACACATAAAAACACTTAACTTGTATCAAGGAGTGGAAAGGTTTGCTGGACACTACAATACTCTGAGATTTTAAAGTCTCAGATTCATTTTGTTTTTCTTGCAAACACAGGCACACAAACACTGCACATAAACTTTTTGTTTTTTTACTCATTTTCCAGCAGTGACGTTTTTGTTTTTCAACTATTTTCAGTAGCCAAAAGAGAGGGATAAATGGGCGTTTGATGTTAGATATTGATCAATAAACATTTAAATGGAACTGAGCCAAGGCCGAAGGCCATTTGGCCATCTAATTTCTCAGACCAACAACAAATAAGTCTATGAGTTTTTACCAAAATCATGGAGTTTAATCCTTCAGTTGATAATATCATCAATTAAACCAAAACATACACATGTAATGAACTTTATTCCATATTTTAAACACCAAATCATGCTCAATTTTGGGATTTTGAAACTGTTTTTGAAATATATATAATTCTAGAACTGTAATGCATATATGATTATATGCGTTGCTTGAACATTGAAATTACCTTTAATCTTGTATACTCTTGATGTTGTTTGTTAGTTTGATTATTTCATTTGCTTCTTGACTTTTTCATTGTGATATATATATATATATATATATATATATATATATATATATATATATATATATATATATATATATATTGAGGTTCAATTAAGAACTTTTATGCACCGAGGCACCTCTAGGAACTTTTGTGCACCAAAGAATCAAACAAGGGTGCACTAAGGGGTTTGGGTTGTTTTTGTATTTTTTGGTTGTTTTTTTGGGTTTTTTTGTTGCGAAATATTGAATGGTGTAAAAATGACATAGATCGATTTTTTAATTATCATAGGTAATTAGAAATAAATAAGGGACTAAATTAGTCACAAAAAAGTAGCCAACCCTCCCAATCTCCTCTTTCTTGATCTCGTGGCTCTCTCTCATTCTCTTTTTCTCTCCCCCACCTATCCCCACACCAGCACCATCACCATTTGTTGATCACCCCCCTCTCACCGTTCTCCTCTCTCTCTCGACTCTCTCGTCTCTCTCTCTCTCCACAGTATCATCGAGGAACCCCGCCAACCAACGAACGCGCCGCAGCCGCGGCGATATGATGAATAAGAGAGGCAACCGATGAAGAGAACATACGATGCAACACGATGACACGAAGAACGAAGAAGATGATATGAACACGGAGAATGCCTCCAGTGGAACAAATGATCTTGACTGATTAACAAACGATGCACCAAGATGAACACGAATCCATAAGATGAACGATGAGGATAAACGATGAATAGGAAGATGATGATAACAGTGATGCATCACGAATGTAAATAGATTTTTGTATAAGATAAATCAATATGACCACACGATTTGAACGTTTAAGATTGAAATGCATCAATCTCCTCCATGATTCTTTTGAATTTGTTGACTTATGTTAAATTTGGAATGATCAATTGAATTTATTTTTACATTAATTATTTAGTTATTTTTGGTTAAAAGTTAAAATTATTAATGAGGTTATGCACAATACCCAATGCCCTTCCTGTTTTTTTGTAATGCACAAGATGCATAAATTGTCCATTAATTTACCATTTTGTACATTTTAAGCTAATCCATACAATTCTTTGATCTAATGGATGATATCGGGTACGTTTGTACCATCGGGATGCAGACAAAGTTCTCAATTGAACCTCCCTCTCTCTCTCTCTCTCTCTCTCTCTCTCTCTCTCTATATATATATATATATATATATATATATATATATATATATATATATATATATATAATCAGGTTCATCAGCGTACCTATGAGATGCCAGCGTACCTAGCGTACCATAATGTGAATGATCATTCACATATATTTTTTTGAATAGACATTTTTAAGACAACATTATGAGACTTTTTTTTCAAAAGTAGCAACATCATAAATCTTGTGAATGGTAAAAAAAGATCATGTGAATGGTCATTCACACCATTCACATAGTGTGAAATGGTGTGAATGACCATTATCATAAATATTCATTGAGCATTCACATAATTTTTAAGGACATATAAAGTGTGAATCTATGTGAAATTCATATATCATGCGTACAGCATTAAATTAAACATGGTTATGTGAAAAGAAAATTTAAAAAAGTTTTTTAAGGATGGTACCTTCGGGTGCACTTGATTTCGAGAGGTATTTATTTGAACCTGACTCTCTCTCTATCTCTCTCTCTCTCTCTCTCTCTCTATATATATATATATATATATATATATATATATATATTTATATATATATATATATATGGTTGGGTTCCGGTAAGAACCCTCATTACCGTGAGAACGTGAGAACCACTCCAAAATGCACAAATTTGTACATCAAATGCACAAATTTTAAAATTAAAAGTTTTACTTAAAACCATTATTAGTCTTATTTATTAATAAATATCATAATCTAATACTAAAATTACATTCAAAAATTGTATTCATTAAATTATAAACTAAATGCACAAATTTGAACATCAAATGCACAAATTTTCTTAAATGCACAATTCTAACATAAAATAGATAAATTATAGCATGAGATGTGTAAATTTTTAGATGAAATACATAAATTTATCAAAAATATTTAATTTTAGTATCAAATGCACAATTTTATACAGTGGATGCACAAATTTTAGAGTGGTTCTCACGTTCTCACGAAATAGAAGGGTTCTCATGTGAACCCAATCCTATATATATATATATATATATATATATATATATATATATATATATATATATATATATATATATAGTAAAGATCCTCAGCGTACCAAAAAGAATCCCGCGAATCCAACGTACCCATCGCATGTAAGGGTATTTTCGTAATAACAACCATCATTCACATTAATTGTAAATGATCATTCACATAACTTATAAATTCATCATTCACATAACTTATAAAATGATCATTCACATCACCTAATTGATCATTCACAGTACTTAATTGATCATTCACAACACTTATTTGATTATTCACAAGAATTATTTGATTATTTACAATTCTTTTACACTTATTTGATCATTCACAACATGTATTTGATCATTCACGATAATTATTTGACTATTTACACTTCTTCTATACTTATTTGATTATTCACAACCCTTATTTGATCATTCACATTACTTAATTGACCATTCACAGTATTTATTTGATCATTCACAATACTTAATTGACCATTCACATTACTTAATTGACCATTCACATTACTTTATTGATCATTCACAACACTTATAAAATTGTGACATCCAGCATTAAACCAGGTTAGCAACTACTAACTAATCGGTATTAATAGCCAATTATAACCTAATCAGTGGTCATTAGAAATTAATCAAGTGATTAACAAGGTTCATTAGAAAATTCAATTCAATTAGAATCAAATTAATCGGTGCGATGAATCGGAAAATCAATTAATCCGATCCATTTACGATATGAGGGATTAATTCAACTAAGTACATAATTAAATTATGGTTAGTGACACTAATCAAACACTAATACAATTACTTAACATTAATTATACAAGACTAAAACAATTCATTAAAACAATGCATCCATAAGTATTTATGAAATTACATAAAAAGGGAAATACAAGAATACACTTTGAAATACATTTATACAAAAAAAATTAGAAATACACCATAATTATGGCCTTAAGGCCGGCCCCTAGGGTAATACACACCCTCAATATTTTATTTCCCAACCAATGTACAATCAACATAACATATCTTCATCTTTCACCATGCTTTGCAAGATCTTTACTCCACACCTCTTATCGCCATCATTTCAACCTCCAAATTTTGCCTATAAGTAAGACCACCTTTCTCATTTCATTTCCACACTTACAACAAAGAAAACCTTCTCCTTTCTCTCCTTGAATCCGGCCAAGAGCCACAACCAAAGCCAAGACTTTGAAATTTTTGTTCTTTCAAATATTTCAAGAGTTTTTGGTGAAAAACTTGCAAGGGTTTCAACTTCTCCTCACAAATGAAACTCCTAACACATCAAAGTAAGTAAATACTAGCTTATTTCATCTTATATTTATGTTTATATAAGTCTTGCATAATATATAATAATCACCAACAACATCAAGTTTCATAAAAACTCAAGTTTATAAAATTTCTAGTTTTGTTTTTAAGTTGTTTTCTTCAAATGTGTTTATGAATATATAAACACATCATAAAAGTGTTAATATTATGAAAACAAGTAATATATATGTGTTTTATAACTTTTATACAAGTAGTCTTTGAATAAACAACAAGAATCACTAGTTATTTCAAGATTATAAACTGCGGATTTTCGGCAGAAAATTTATATCGACTTTGAAAAATCATAACTAACTCATAACTAACTCATAACTAAACGAAATGAATTGATTCTTGTCTCAAAAGTTAGATCTATGTCTTAACTATAGATCTGGAGGTTTTCAAAATTTATTTTGGAGTTTAAGACCTCCAGAAATTATTTAGGAAACCGAAAGTTTGACAGCTCAAAAATGGCCAACATAGGGTTTTCAACAAGCTTTTTCACCAACCTAAACATCTCGAAAAATGGCCGTTCTTGATTCTAAAAATCCTTTGTAGATACTAGTTTAATGTCCTAGAAAACCAAAGCCAAAAACATTTTGGAGCTTGGTCAAAAACAGCCTCAAAGTAGGCCGAAAAACCTCCGAAAAAGCTGAAAATTATATATATATATATATATATATATATATATATATATATATATATATATATATATATATATATATATATATATATATATATATATATATATATATATATATATGAGAACATGAGAACTTTTGCGCATTTAAAACTCAAGTTCCGGTAAGAACTCTCATGTGAATTCAAATTTCATGCAATTCAATCAGATACAAACAATCAATATGAACAATTATCAATCCAACACATTATATTGAATGATTAAAGAGAGAAATATTACATTGGTGTTCTTGGCTTTCTTACAAAGCAATCCTTCTTTTCTCTCTAATTCCAGCCGTGTATTTTTGTGTAATCTTAGATTCTTCCTATAACAGCACACATACACTCCTATTTATACACAATACAAAGTATTGAGGATTTACACAAACAACCCCTGAACTTTTACAATAAAATTGATTACAACTCTATATAAATTTGTACCCAACAATCTCCCCCTTAGAGATGAAATCAATTTTCAAATTAAAGTACATTGCAGGGAACTTGAACATTCTTTCTTGAAACTTTTCTTGCACCTTCTCTTCGATCTCTGAATCTTCTTCTTTATTGTCTCACTCTGATCTTCACATCTCTTCTATTCTGATCTTCTCTTTTCTTGTAAGCACACTCCCCCTTGGATCATGAATAGCTTTTAAATCTCTTCCTTGATCAATTGTCTTGAGATGATGTAGTAATTGCCTTCAGTTGATTTCAAACTACTCAACAGTTGTTTCTGAAATTCAGCTTTTGCCCTTGGATCATGAATAGCTTTTAAATCTCTTCCTTGATCAATTGTCTTGAGATGATGTAGTAATTGCCTTCAGTTGATTTCAAACTACTCAACAGTTGTTTCTGAAATTCAGCTTTTCTCCCCCTCATGATGATCATAAAAAATTATGAACATCATGCAAAAACTTCAGAAACATTAATTCAATGAAATTACAGTAGAAGAAATACAACAACAATTACAACTCAGAAATTATTACAAATTGATTTTCTCCCCCTTAAACTGACATCTCTCCCCCTATACAAAACAGATTTATCTCACCCCCTCAAAAAGTTCACTCCCCCTCGAATTGATATTATATCTTTTTAGAACAAAACAAAGCTTTACAACTTTGGGGAAAATGAAACACATTCATTTTGTGAGAAAACAAGTCCAGGTCCACATAGGATTCCTGTTTGCACAATAGACAAAATCTATGTGACCTACTTTCAGCGCTGGCGTGATGTTAACACTGGTAGGATTTCCAAATAGTCATCGTGAAATCCTTTATCATGAAAGAATCACTCTTATTTGTTCCGGCTTAGTCACTTTGGACTAGCAGTTTATAGTCACGCAGACTGTTAGACTCGATGTGTCCTAAAAGTGTATATAATTAGCTCTAGACACAATGTGCATCAAATGAAATTGGAGACCGGAGCAACTGTCTTCCTTGTTTCAATATCAATAATATCCAAATGATATATCGATAGAAATGTGTTATATCTCCGTGATTATTGAAACAGAAATCTTTTGAGAGATAACTGAGTAGTTGGTGGGGTTAAGTGCATGCGTCACTGGGTCCATGACGTCTTTTTCAATATCAAGTCGCCTAGGGCTTGATAGATTATTTGGTTTACCCAGCAGACACAGTGTAGGATAGGATTATCTTTTCTTCAAATCCTTTCTCAACTCTCAGCTCTCAGCATTTTTTTTTTCAACCTAGCTCCCTCCGGCTCACTTTTCAGAATTAAATTCAGTCAGCTTTAAACGAAAAGCATGATCTGATGCACCACCATCGCCTTTTAATATCCCTCTCATTTACATTTTACCTCTGCTCGACCCTGTCAGTATCCCGTGATAACTGACACTTCTCAACTAATAAACCTAAAGAACCCTCACCCGCACAATCTATAGATGGTTTGCTTCTTGGGTAGATCTTCCGGTTCTGGTTAGACCATAGAAGCGATATTTATGCCTATCACTCAGATTGGTGCATAATCGAAGTCAGCAGAAATAATCATAAACGTTTCAGCTCATGAGATACCAAGAAATTCAGCTCATTTGATATTGGAGAAGATAATCAGAATAAATTTTGGGAACGATTTGGGAGATAGCAGAATGAAATGTACAATCTGATATAAGGTATGAAATGAATCAGACTTGTATAGAAAGAATTAGCTCATGGAGAATATAGGAGAAGTCTTTGATCGGGAGAATATTAAAGAGAATCTCAGAAGTAATGAGATTTTGAACATCAAAGAGATTAAATCAATTAATCGCAATGAGAGATTCAGAGAATCAGAAGATTATGAAAATATTTTGCTTTTCAGCTCAAAAAATCTTTTTATGTGTGTATCAGATATTTTCGTGAAAAATTACACACAGTTTTGAAAAATGTCATCATCAAAGTGCGTCTGAAACTCCCCCTGGAAATAAGCACACACAGTTAGTCAACTCATAGAAATGAAATCAGGAGCAAAAAATTATAAAAATAAAACTCCCTCTAAATCAATGCAGCTTCAGAGTTGAATTTAGGGCAGGAATTCCAAAAATATTTGTCTTTCAGACTCGGGTTCTAATCTGAAGTGATTAGAAGCCATATGTCACGGAAGCTCGGGTTTCAGTCTGATGTAACTGAAAGCCTTTGACTCTGGTTCATTGAAGTCCGGGTTCTAGTCTGAATTAACTAGAAACCACTTTGATTTGAAACACGGGTCTTGACCTGAAGTAATCAAGAGCCTATTGAAATGAAGAACGGGTCCTTATCTGAAATGATAAGAAACCTACAACCTGCAAAATTTAAGATGTCTTTGGTATCCAAACAGATTTGGATCCAGACTTGTTAGCGCTCTTGGGTACCCATTTCAAAACAGGTTTTGGTACCCACTTGTACTTGGGTTTAGGTACCCATTGCATGTTATAACTATCAGCTTCTCTTTCAAACGCAGAAAACAAATTTCTTTGAGTATGAGAAAATTGAATATCTGAATTTCTAAAGAAACTTGAATTTGAATGATCAGACTTTTGCGAACTCTTCTTTTTAAAAAACTGTCCGGTTCTTGCCTGTTTCTGATAATACTTGGTATTTTTCTGTGAATTTGTTTTCTGATTAGAATGACCAGTATTTTCAGAGACTTTAAGAAAATTTGACTTCGAAGATTCACCGGTGTAAATCTTGACCGGAAGTTGTTCAACAATTTTATCTTTGCCGCTGTGTATCTTTAACAGATACTTAAGTTTAAGATCTGAAGAAGAATCAAACTTAGCAGAGTTAGTTAGATTCACTTCACTTTCAGAAGACAAACCAGAGTGATCAACATTGGATTTTAAACACACTGAAGAAGGGGTCTTAACCTTTGACTCAGTTGACGAAGTAAACACATGTAATTGTTTTGTAAGATGAAGTATCTGATCTTCCAAACTTTTGATAATGACTAAATTTGAATTTCTGTCATGATCAAATGATTGGTAATCAGATTTAAAAGATTGTTCTTTGATTAAGAACATTTGTCTTTCATCTTCAAACAATTCAGATTTTGATTTAAAATCTTGTTCTTTAAGTAAGAACTCATGTCTTTCCTTCTCAATCAAATCTTTAGTTAAAGACAACTCTTGTTGAAGAGCAAAAATTTCTTCATTTTTGTTTAAAATACAATTCTGATCAGTTGGTTTTGTCTTACAAAGTGTATCTTCAAGATCCTGAACTTTCTTGTAAAGATCAGATCTTTCAGGCAAAAGATATTTCAGTTGAGTTGCATTCTGAAAATTTTCTTGTTTCAGCTCATCAAGTTCTTTAAGTAATTCAGATATTTTCAATTGATGAGCACAACTCTCAGAGTTTTGTTTTTCTTTTAAGCTTTGAATTTCTTCATTCAGTATTTGTACGTCACGTAACGCCAAATGTTTATCAGTATTTAACTGAACGAGAATGTCGTAATTGTTCTTACGAATCTTTTCAGATTCAGTAAGTTTGACAATCAGCTCAGACTTTGAAAATTGTTCAAACATCATTATGAATTGCAGAAAAATGAACTTCCAAGATCTTTTATGGACTTATGAAAATTTGAATGAATCTTGATTGAATAAAACTGAATCTTGAATGATTAATTTGTTAAAAATCAGCTCTGATTTGACTTTTTGACGTTGAAATTTTAGATTTTCTGCAGAAAATTGCCCGTAACTTTTTTCTGGAGTGGAATTGGGCCTCGAAAATTTACCGAACCGGCTACGTCCGTTCTAGAAATGTAGATCTCTTTTCAAGCTTCGATTTGGCGTATGGTAGGCCTTCTAACGATGATCCAGTCAAAAGTTATGGTCAATTTAAGCAGCAAAGGTCAAATACTCAAAACTCGAATGATATTGGATGAAACTCGAATGTATAAGAATCAAACTCGATTGATGAAGACTCAAACTCGAATAATATGATATGCAACTCGAATGAAGTTATGTTAAACTCGAATGAAATGGAAATCAACTCGAATTACAAAGAAGTGAAACTCGGTCAATGCTTTATGAAACTCGGTCAATGAAGTATGAAACTCGAATAACAGGGATCAAACTCGGTCAAAACACTAAGCAAACTCGAATGAATATAGACTAAACTCGAATGGTTCCTTATGCAACTCGATTGATACTTATGTTTTCTCGAGTGATAGGTTGATAAAACTCGAATGAAACACAAACAAACTCGAATGAAACACAAACAAACTCGAATAACAACTTGATCAAACTCGATTAAAACAAGGAATTCAGTGTTGCCCGAGTTTGAACAGGAACTGATCAAAATCAAGTTCAAAATGACAATTTTCAACAGAAATTCACGAATTGATTCCAGATTGAAATCGAACCTGCGGTTTTCACACACAAACACTTTTTGAAAAACAACTTTGGCTAATTTCAGATTAAAATCCAAAAATCGATCAAAAACCTCAAGAACACACACTTTTGCAAAAATTCAGTAAAATCCAAATTAAATCTTGTGTGTTTGGAATTAAAATCTGATGTTTATCACAATAGATTCGACTTTAAATGCTCCACCTTCGTTCCAATTTTCAGAACATTTCATCCACAAAATCAAAATCCAAAATTGATTTTCTGATTTCGAAAAAATTGATGTAACAGTGTTGAAAAATCAATTTTCAGATTCAAAATTCAATCAATTTCAGCCATATTAGGCTTTGATACCAATTGTGAATTCAAATTTCATGCAATTCAATCACATACAAACAATCAATATGAACAATTATCAATCCAACACATTATATTGAATGATTAAAGAGAGAAATATTACATTGAGTTCTTGGCTATCTTGGACAGCAATCTTCTTCTCTCTCTACTGTTCTAACCGTGTATTTTTGTGTAATCTGAGATTCATCCTATTTATACACAATACAAAGTATTGAGGATTTACACAAACACCCCTGAACTTTTACAATAAAATTGATTACAACTCTATATAAATTTGTACCCAACAGTTGGGTGATTTAAGACATAAAATTTTATAAATATATATTATCATATATTAAGAGATAATAAGTCTCTATTATCATTAAGGGCTCGATTAAACTCACCCGGTGCATCACCCATCAACTTACGCTAAAATAGCATTTTTCGCTTGTTTTTGCCATCGCTCTCTCGGTGAGTCCTCATAGCCCCTATTTTCACAATGTTATGTTTTGGGGTTGAAATACATGCTTCGTTTTTATATGGACACGAAAACAACTTCATTTCTATTATGTATTACACATGTGGTTCCATCCGCCCTTATATCATGAACCGTTAATTGCATTTATTTGTAAGCGTGAATATATTGTGGATAGATCTATCGGGAGTCATGTCCCCCATTCGGGTTAGTTCGGGTCGGCTAACAGCGAGTGCATATATATTTAATACACGGTATTACGTATGAGAATACTGCACAGGGCAAACTCATTTTAATTAAGCTTCGGTTGCATGATGGTTTATATGTAATACATAACATGGAATTTATGATTTTATAAATTCAAACTCTCCTGTTGTTGTCCATACAAGTCAGATTTACGTGTAAACCTATGAGCTCACCAATAATTTTTTTTGACGTATTTTAGCGTGTATTTTCATGAAATTAAGGCAAGTGTGCCTTCAGACGTATTTACTTTCAAGCTTCCGCATCCATGGAGTTGCATGCATTTTCAAAACTACCGGCGATTTAGCTGCATTATTTTGAATACTTTAATTATGTAATTAAATCTCTGTATTGTGTGAACTTCTTTTCTTCATATCAGACTATGTAAAACATTGCTATATTTTGAAGTTTTAACGATGTATTTTAAAAACGTCCATATAGTGGTCGTTCATTTTGATTATGGTTATGCTTCCGCGACATCGCACTTCGTTTGTAGCCTGTCTAACGATGTTCCAGTCACATGTTATGGCCTCTGGAAGCGCTGAAAGTCAAAAGTTCAGATGGACCCAAAATTCGGATGATCCGAATTTCTGATGGATCCGAATTTCTGATGGTTCATAGATCTCATTTGAAGCTTTGTTTTGGCGTATGGTAGGCCGTCTAACAATGTTCCAGTCAAAAGTTATGGCCTCTGGAAACACTGAAAGTCAAAAGTTCGGATGGACCCAAAATTCGGATGATCCAAATTTCTGATGGATCAGAATTTCGGATGGCACTGAATTTCGGATGGGTCGTAGATCTCGTTTCAAGCATCGTTTTGGCGTATGGTAGTCCCTCTAACGATGTTCTAGCCTCTGGAAGCACTGAACCAAGAATAACACTTAAGAAATTACTGATTAACAATTTCAACGATTAAACAAGAAAACTTGTAATGATTGAACAAAAAATGCTCGAAATCAATACAATATTAGTTGTTTATGATTATGGAATACAAAATCAAGCAAAAACAAAATATTAACATTGAATTAAGAGCAAAACCTTCGATTTTTGCAAAGAACACGAAGAACAATTAGATCTAAAAAAATGCAATTACTCCTTGGATACTTCAAATTAGATCATGAAAAATTCCAGAACAAATTATCTAACGTATAAGACCCTTCATGCAAAATTTCAGATAATTTCAAGAAGTAGAGCACTCAAATCAAAATTATTAATACAAAAACGTAACCGAAAATGACCAGAATAGTAAATTTGCGATTACTGCCCCAATATTTGGAGTTACCCTCTGAAATTTTTAAGAGATGTTTCTGGGATATACTCGCACATCATATCCAAAAATCAGCTCAAACGGACATCGTATGAAGTTTTGGTGATTTTATGAAGTTTCAGCCCAATTTCATGACGTTTTTTGTGAAGAACACGAACAAATCTGAGATTTCAAGTTGAAATCCAATCTTCTTGCTCTGATACCAATTGATAACTTTGATTCCTAGTATATTTTGCACTCCAACATATAAAACCAAATGATTTGTATTAAGAATATGAAGATTACAAGAGATAAATTGTGCTCTCAATCTCTTTGAACTTACACACTCTAAAACACACACTTAGGTGGAGGCTCCTCTTTTTGACTCCTTCTTAAAACCCTAGAAAAACAATATTATTTATACCTAAGCTTACTTTGGGAATTTGTCCAAACACACCCCTCAAAGACTAGGAAATTAATAGTCCTCCCATAGTAAACTTTTACTATTTGCAAAGTAAACCTAGACTTTTAATTTATTTAATTATACACTATTTTAGGGCTAACATCATGCCATATAAATAACATCTCCAAAACCTCAATGTAAACATCATTTCTGTCAATTCTTAGTCGTATATCAAATATTTTCTCTCATGACGTTCCAACTACCTCAATGTATAAGTGATTACTCTTCTCCGTTGCATCAAAACACGTATACTTCTCTACTCACTCGAAATGTGCATCTTGCTTCTTGAACATATATCATGAGCATTATAAGCATCCAACTAATTCTTACCACAATCACATTCAATCCCTAGTAATTATAATTACAAGTTCAAAAGTTGAATCTTGATCACCAAGACTAAGCATATGAATAAATCTATTAAGCCTATACTACACGCTCCCTCACAATCTCAACATCAATGGAATCAAACAATATAAAAGAATTACAATCGGGTTACATGCAAAAGAGGCACAAATATCAAAATGAACAGGTGCACCCGAGTTAAATAACAGATAAATGAGTAAAGCGTTAAGTCAGAAATACCCGTAACCACATCAGGAGTCTCGCAAGCCTCATCAGCGGTGATCTAAAAGGAATGGGTCGGAACTCTATCAGTGTCGCCTCTCCTCGACTGGGCCGGACCTACAGCTGGTTGACTCATAGGTGCACTGCTAACACTTATATTCTGACTCTGTCTCCGCCGAGGACAGTTCCTCGCTACATGGCCCTGAACCCCACAATCGAAACAAACCAGCGGATGTATCGGACAGTTAACTCTGATGTGCTTGGTATCCCCACATGCATGACATCCTCTGGAAAAGCCACTACAAAACCCAATATGTCTCTTCCCACACTGCTGACAATTGTGTGGCATCCGTGTCTGTGATGTATGCTGCTGCTGGGATTGGGAGAAAAAAGAACCAGATGATTTTGCTAAAGTCTGAAATAACCGATCAGAACCCGCAGTCCTAGCTTTCTTGGGTGATGACATCAAAGAAGTAGTAGAACCTAAGAGTGCTCGTTTGCGCTTCCGCGGACTCATAACTGCCTCCTCAAGGGTCATATAGCTCTGCATCTCAACAAACTCTTTAATCTCAGCATGAAGTCCAATCACAAACATATCTACTCTCGTCTCCTCATCTAGCACATATCTAGTCACAAACTGGGATTTCTCCCTGAACGCAGCCTCATACTCCTGAACTGTCAGACCCTCTTGTCGTAGAGCTAAAAACTGTCTCCCAATCTCCCTCGTCAAGTCAGCTGGACAATATCAAGTCGCCTAGGGCTTGATAGATTATGTGGTTTACCCAGCCAACACAATTTAGGTAGGATTTACTTTCTATTTTTTTTAATCCTTTCTCAACTCTCAGCACTCAGCATTTTTCAACTAAGCTCCCTCCGGCTCACTTTGTCTTTAAATTCAATCAGCTTTATAAGGAAAGCATGATCTGATGCATCACCATCTCCTGTCAATTTATCCCTCTCATTAACATTTTACCTCTGTTCGACCCTGTCAGTAACCCTTGATAACTGACACTTCTCAACTAATAGACCTAAAGAACCCTTACCCACACAAACTATAGATGATTTGCTTCTTGGGTAGGTCTTCCGGTTCTGGTTAGACCATAGAAGCGATATTTATGCATATCACTCATATTGGTGCATAATCGGAGTCAGCAGAAATATTTTCAGCTTTGAAGCTCATGGGATATCATGAAATTCAGCTCAGATAATCTAGGAGATGATATTCAAAATGAAATTGGAATGATGATTTGGGAGATATCAAAATGAAATGGAAAATTCGATATATGATTATGAAATGAATCAGATTTTCATGAAAGAATTAGCACTTTAGAGAGTTTATTAGAGTTTATTCAGTGATTCATAAAAAATTTTCTTTTCAGCTCAAAAACTCTTTTATGTGTGTATCAAATATTTTCGTCAAAAATCACACACAATTTTGAAAAAATGTCATCGTCAAAGAACGTCTGAAACTCCCCCTGGAAATAAGCACAAAAAAGTTAGTCAACTCATAGAAATTAATCAGGAGCAAAAAAATTGTAAAATAAAACTCCCTCTTCATCAATATAGCTTCAGAGTTGAATGCAGGACAAGAATTCCAGAAAGATTTGTCTTTCAGACTCGGGTTCTAATCTGAAGTGATTAGAAACCATTTGTCGTGGAAGCTTGGGTTTCAATCTGAAGTAACTGAAAACCATTAGCTTGAGTTTTGTACAGAAAAGTACAAAATCCAATTTCAGTGAAGATCGGGTTCTACTCTATTGTGAGTAGAAGCCTCTTGAGATGAAGTCCGGGTTCTAGTCTGATATGACTAAAATCCATTTTGAGTTGAAGCACGAGTCTTGACCTGAAGTAATCAAGAGCCTATTGAAATGTAGAACGAGTCCTTATATGAAATGATAAGAAACCAATAACCTCCAAAATTTAAAATGTCTTTGGTATCCAAATAGATTTGGATCCAGACTTGTTAGCGCTCTTGGGTACCCATTTCAAAACGGGTTTTGGTACCCATTGGTACTTTGGTTTAGGTACCCAATGCAGATTATAATTATCAGCTTCTCTTTCGAATGTAGAAAACAAATTTCTTCGAGTATTTGAGAATTTAATATCTGAGTGTCGAAAGAAACTTGACTTTGAATGATTAGAATTTTCTGAACTCTTCTTCCTGAAAAACTGTCCAGTTCTGGCATGTTTTTGGTAATACATGGTTGTTTTCTTTGAAAATGTTTTTTGATTAGACGGACCAGAATTTCCAAAAACTTTAAAAACATTAGGCTTTGAAGATTCATCTGTGTAAATCTGAACCGGAAGTTGTTCAATTATTTTGTCTTTGCCTTTATGTATCTTGAGAAGATACTTAAGTTTCAGATCTGAAGATGAATCAAACTTAGCCGAGTTAGTTTGATTCACTTCACTTCCAGAAGACAAACCAGAATGATCAACATTGGATTTTAAACACACTGAAGAAGGGGTCTTAACCTTTGACTCAGTTGATGAAGTAAACACATGTAACTGTTTTGTAAGATGAAGTATCTGATCTTCCAAACTTTTGATGATGACTAAATTTGAATTTCTGTCATGATCAAATGATTGGTAATCAGATTTAAAAGATTGTTCTTTGATTAAGAACATTTGTCTTTCATCTTCAAACAATTCAGATTTTGATTTAAAATCTTGTTCTTTAAGTAAGAACTCATGTCTTTCCTTCTCAATAAAATCTTTAGTTAAAGACAACTCTTGTTGAAGAGCAAAAATTTCTTCATTTTTGTTTAAAATACAATTCTAATCAGTTTGTTTTGTCTTAGAAAGTGTATCTTCAAGATCCTTAACTTTCTTGTTTAATTCAGATCTTTCAGACACAAGACATTTTAGTTGAGTTGTACTTTGAAAATTCGCTTGTTTAAGCTCATCAAGTTCTTTATTCAACTCAGATATTTTCAAATTAAGAACAGGACTCTCAGAACTTTGTTTTTCTTTTAAGCTCAAACATTCTTCGTTCAGTAACCGTACATCACGTAAAGCCAAAGCTTTATCAGTATTTAACTGAACAAGAATGTCATAATTGTTCTTACGAATCTTTTCAGATTCCGTAAGTTTTGCAAAAAGCTCAGACTTCTCTTCAAATTTTTTATTTAAATCAGATATTTTTAACTGATAAGCACAACTCTCAGACTTTTGCTTATCTTTTAAGCTCTGAGTTTTTAATTCCTCTTTTAAGATTTGAATTTCTTCATTCAGTATTCTTACATCACGTAAAGCCAAAACTTTATATGTATTTAACTGAACAAGGATATCATAATTGTTCTTACGAATCTTTTCAGATTCAGTAAGTTTGACAATCAGCTCAGACTTTGAAAATTGGTCAAACACCATTATGAATTGCAGAAAAATGAACTTCCAAGATCTTTTATGGACTTATGAAAATTTGAATGAATCTTGATTGAAGAAAAATGGATCTTGAATGATTAATTTGTTAAAAATCAGCCCCGATTTGACTTTTTGACGTTGAAATTTTAGTTTTTCTGCAGAAAAATGCCCGTAACTTTTTTTTAGAGTGGATTTGGACCTCGAAATTTAACAAACCGGCTTTGCCTATTCTAAAAATCGTATATCTCTGTTCAAGCTTCGATTTGACGTATGGTAGGCCTTCTAACGATGTTCCAGTCAAAAGTTATGGCCAATTTAAGCAGTTAAGGTCAAACAGTCAATAGTATGATGAAACTCGAATGAATAAGGACTCAACTCGAATGAAGAGTAATGAAACTCGATTGAAACACTATCAAACTCGATTGAAGAAGAATGAAACTCAAATAAGCTTGATGAAACTCGAATGATGAAGCTTGAAACTCGATTAATGAAGCTTGAAACTGGATTAATGAAGCATAAAACTCGATTAGTGAAGCAGAAAACTTGATTAATGAAGCATAAAACTCGATTAATGAAGCATAAAACTTGATTAATGAAGCATAAAACTCGATTAATGAAGCATAAAACTCGATTAATGAAGCTTGAAACTCGGATAATAAAGCATGAAACTCGAATAGAATATGAAGTTCCTCGATTTACTCTCTTTGATAAACTCGAATGCCTTCTTTATAAAACTCAAATGCCTTCTTTATAAAACTCGAATGCCTTCTTTATAAAACTCGAATGACACTATGATTTTGGTTATGCCCGAGTTTTATCATTTTTCAACAAAAACAAGATCAGATCCAAACTTTTTCAACAAAAATCCATGAAATGACCTGAAATTGATTTTGAAGGTTCGTTTTAATAGCAGAAACAACTTTTGTGAAATCACTTTGGCTAATTCTCGATTAAAAACCAAAAATCGACCAAAAACCTCAAGAACACACACTTTTTCAAAAAATCTGAAAATTCTCAATTAAATTCTGTGTGTTTGGAATTAAAATTTGATACTTATATCATTGAATTCGTCTTTAAAATTCGCACCCTCGATCCAAATATCAGATCATTTCATACACAGAATCAAAATCCTCAATTGATTTTTGAATTTTCAAAAAAAAGTGAATATAACAGTGTTCTTAAAAAAACGATTTCAGATTCAAAATTCACTCAAATTCTGCCATATTAGGCTTTGACACCAATTGTGAATTCAGTATTCATGCAATTCATACCAAGATTAATACAATCATATGAACAATTATCATAAACATGTAAAATCGAATGCTTGTATTAAGAGAGAAAAGATATTACATTGAGTTCACGGTTTCTTGCTAAGCAATCTTCTCTCAACATGCATTCATCAGTCCTCTCTCATCATCCGTATTCTATATTCCTATATATATATGTAATACAAAGTATTGAGTATTTACACAAACAACCCTTGAACTTTATACAATATAAATTGTTTTTAACTCTATTATAAATTGTACCCAACAGAAGCAATCAGGTCGCGAATCTCCTGAAGACTCTGTTGCATCTCCATGCGGCTCTCGTACATACGGTCATGTACCTCATCATCCAGGTCTCACGAGGGGTCAACGGCCCTCCCTCGGGTCCAATATCATTATCTAAATCATCCTCATTCTCGCGCTCTCCATCAGAATGCTCTATATCCTCTGACTCTACAACAGCTCGCTCCTCGCGTGGATGACAGTGGCTCTCGTCATCAGCCATTGTGGTGAAAATTAACTTTATGAGTTAAATTAAAATTTTCATTATATTTTTCACACTTGATTAATTTCTGGTTTACTCATAAGGGTATATGTTCATATATTTATGAAGGTTACAGTTAAACCATATTTTAACCGTACCCAATTTCCTAAGGCCATCAGGATAGAGTTTACCTTGTACAATCATGACTTACACTACTAATGACTTACGGTTTAAGACTAAGCACCATACAAGTACTAAATTCACTTAAACCAAACTTGTCTCTGATCTTGAAATGCTCTGTTCTAATAACGCGACATTTTTACTAAATCTGCAACATAAACCTCGAAGTAATAAAATATAGCGTTCTAATATCAACTTCAATTTCAATACATAAATAAGCCAAAACCAACACATTCAGAGTGCGCTAAAATAAAATATCTAGTTATTTACAACCAAATCGAAATTATAAGGAAGGATCTACCTATCCCAAGTACAAAAATATAAATCAGAGTGCAGAAGTCTTTCTGATACCATAAATCCTCAAACTCTAGATCCTGAAGCTAGTGTCTTTCCCTTATCAGCTAAACCTGAAAAGTTGTCCCCACAACCGAGGTAAGTCGTCGCCTAGCGAGTAACAGATTTAAAAGCACAGACAAGCATATATAACATGATCAACACAAATATCGGCTAATATTCAACATGAGTAGCATTATGACTCGCTCGATTTAGCATACACGAATAGGGTGTTGTTATCGGCTCGCTCGATAACAAGTACACGGCGTACGACTCACTCGGTTAGCACGTGTACCAAAAAACATGTGGCTCGCGCGACATGCAACTCGGAAGGACACAACAACCTCACTTAATCCACGTAATACACAGTATGCATACTGGGGAAAGGGTTCTCAAATAACAACTCATAGCAACGAAATCAATAACAACAAACAAGGCCAAGCATGGTAGTTTAAACAATAATCAGAGCAATGGAAACGAATAAGATATCTCGTGCAAACATATCATGTATGATTATTTGTAAAATTAAATCAATTACTCACAGTGCCTGCAATCTGTACTCGCCAATCGTATACCCGCTAACATCTAAAAGCACTAACGAAATCCACAAGCCTTAATCGAATTTACTAAAAACCTGCTATCAAAGTACATTGCCTATTTGTCAATATTCTTAACTCTATATTTTACGAAGTCCGTTATCAATTCTATTAATTAAAGTTCAGGGATTTAGTCAGTAAATTCTGATTTATATGTTAAAGTTTGCTAACCCTTTCGTTAATAATTAATATAATATACTTCTCTTCTGTAACGATTTATTTTCGTTACATTATTAAAGCAATTCTATAAATTAAGGTAATAACTTAACTTTTATTATCACACCAACTATGAAAAAAATTATTAATACATTTGATTTCTTTTAACTCAATAAAAACGAGGCTAACAACTTAAATAAATTTCCAACTTTAATTATATTATAACCCACCAACTAATCAAGAAATATTCTAGCTATCTAATCAAATCTAATACTAACGGTTCAATGAAAATTTAAGCCCAAGACACACAAAAATTTGATTAGCCCATTTAATTAATTAAATTCCAAATCCCTTTCTAATTATATAATTCGCAATATTCATATGATAACAGTTACACTTAAATAATTTTGTAATAGACTTAGAAAATAAAACTAACCCAACATATCATTTATATGTTCAATCCACTTAATTTAACTAGTTGAATACTCGTGCATTGCTCGGGTGATTTATTTCAAAATTAATACTTTTTTAATTAATCAATTACATAAAAAACTATTTAATTTTGAAAGACTATACATATATATTCTTTTATACGTTGTTTGTTAAGAAAAAAAAATACTTAACTTTATCATGAAAATTACTACACGCAATTATATTTGAGGTTTGTTTGTTTAAAATTTTATAATCTTCATTATTGTCAGTTTTATTGGTATAAGAAATTATAAGTTTTCTATTTTAAATTTTTTTAATAATTTATGTTGGAAAATCTAAAGATATTGTTAAGTTTGCTTTTTTTTTTTTATATATTCTAATAAAAATGCATTATAATCACATATATATCTTGGTTGTCAATTTATTTTATTTACATTCCAGTAATAGTTTTAATACAACATCAAATATATTTCATATTGTACTTGCTATATCTAAACTTAGTTTCATCTATCGTAAATATCAGTGTTAATATTGAAAAAATCATTATATTTTCATGTTATATAATTTTGGTCTCTTAATATTATTACTTTTAATCATTTAAATCCTTACATTATATTTTATTGAAACTGTTATATTTTGTTAGGTAAAAGTCAACATATCGTTATGATATCTCCTTTCTATGTTTAAATTTAAAAATATACATCAAATTAACATTAAAAAAAACAATGCAATTCAAATACAAGAAAGACACTTATTACATAAACAAAATTATGTAACTTGTATTACTCAACTACTCGTATATCACGTTTTTAGTTTCACTTTAATTTTCTTTAAAGGTTTGCCAAGTTGTTGACCTTGCTATTTTGTTAAATGTTTTTCTCAAGTATTTTCCATCATTTTAAATCATTGCTTGTGGCCAATCTAGAATTCATAATTATCTTGGAGTGTTTGTTGACCATTTGTGTGTCTAAATCGGCCTTTATTTATTTGATTTTACTGCTTGAATTACATAAAAGACAGAATGTTTAAATATTTGTGTTGTGCGTGAATTACATATGTGTATGTTAGCTTTCGTTTTTGTCGAGAATGGCAGCCTAATAAGCTCAATTGGCCTTCGGCCTAACCTTTAATTGATTTATATGTGGTTTCTTGATTCAATGCAAGTATTATTTGTCATTAACCTTTGCATTTCTATTGTTGGAAAATAAGACCAAAACAGAAAATAAGTGCAGTATTAGTGTGATGTCCAGATGTGTTTAGCTTAAGTTATATTCGTAAAAATGGACAAGAAGGTCAAATGGCCTTCGACCTTGGCAACTTAATTAGCAAGGATGTTTATTGATCAATTTTATGTATCAATCGCCATTTATCCTACCTTATGTTGCTGCTGAAAAAGTTAAAAACAGAAAGATATGAGTTGTGAATGTGTGCAGTGTGCGATTATGTGTGTTTGCATGTTAATGTCAGGCTCCGAGATTATTTAGTCTCGGAGTGTTGTGTGTGTCTCGTAACCTCTGTGTGTGTTCATTGAATTGATACAAAATAAAGGAAGAAACAGCAGCAACATAAGTATCGAACATATATATGCTATGTGTATTATAGTATATATGTACATCATTTTCAAAATATTGAAAAAATATTAAAGAAGATACTCTCATTTATTTTCTGCAGGAGTTGAAAAAGTCTTCGACTCTTCATCTAGTTGATTAGCATACGTGAAGTTCATCCTGAAACGGTATAGTTTTCTTCACGCAGACACTGCTCATGCAGTTTTTTTTATCAATATTGATTATGCCTACTGACTGTGTGTGTGTGTGTATGTATGTTTGTGCGTGTGAATATATTAATACGTAACTTCAATAAAGCATGTTCTATTTCATAGTTGGTTACATTTAACTCGTTATATAAACATCTAGTAATTATCAGGTTTCAAATTATATAAAGAATTGATAACTTGATAAATATGTAGCTAGGAATATTTATTATTCAAGTTTGAATCTTTTTTCCTGCATATTCAGTTATGATATTATCCAGTGTTTTTCTGCATATCTAATATTTCAGTTATACTATAGCCGATTAAATTTGATTTCTTATTTTTATTTAACATGATAAATCAGATTGCATCTATTTCTAGCAGTGCAAATTTGAAATTTTCTAGCGGATTAAATCTGATTTGTTATTTTTATTTAACTTGATAAACCAAATTACAACTATTTCCAACAGTGGAAATTAGAAATATTATTGTCATTTTTTATTTCTTTCAGGAAAAGCTACATATTTTAATTGCAGAAACATTAAAATATGTAGAAAATTTTTGATAATTATGGGGAATCTCATCGAGCTAAAATAGTGAGGGGAATCCCATTATTTTTGGAATTTTTAACCAATTAATTGCATCAAATTAGTAGCCATTATTTTCTGAATTTTAACCAATTATATTGCGCCAAATAAGCCTTAATTTTCTGAATTTTTACCATTAATATTGCGCCACGTGAGCAATATATATATATATATATATATATATATATATATATATATATATATATATATATATATATATATATATATATATATATATATATATATATATATAATCAACCCAATCTAAATTAACTAACATGGACCCAAAAGTCAAATAATTATTCAGCCCTAACAAAAATCTAAATAAACCCAAAATAAGATATTTTTAACATAAGCCCAACCCAAAATAATACAAGAAAAACCCAACCCTTATCCATTTAAATTTGAGAGAGCCCAACAAATTTTTTTTAAACCTAATTGAATTTAAAAGAATTAAAAGAAACCAAAAAAAAAACCTTTACAATCTCACTTCTCTCTAAGTTGGGTAACTAATAACAAAAGGAAAGAAAAAGCAAACAGACCAGCACCGATGGTCTCCTCAACCGAGAGAGCAATTCGCCGCCGGCCAGGGGCTGTGAATGACCCTAATGTGAATGATCATTCACATATATTTTTTTGAATAGACATTTATATGGTGTGAATGACCATTCACATGGATGGCCATTAACATAAATATTCATTGAGCATTCACATAATTTTTAAGGACATATAAAATGTGAATCTATGTGAAATTCATATATCATGCGTATGGCATTAAATTAAACATGGTTATGTGAAAAAAAATTTAAAAAAGTTTTTTAAGGTTGGTACCTTCGGGTGCACTTGATTTCGAGAGGTATTTATTTGAACCTGACTCTCTCTCTCTCTCTCTCTCTCTCTCTCTCTATATATATATATATATATATATATATATATATATATATATATATATATATATATATATATATATATATATATATATATATATAAAGATCCTCAGCGTACCAAAAAGAATCCCGCGAATCCAACGTACCCATCGCATGTAAGGGTATTTTCGTAATAACAACCATCATTCACATTAATTGTAAATGGTCATTCACATAACTTATAAATTCATCATTCACATAACTTATAAAATGATCATTCACATCACCTAATTGATCATTCACAATACTTAATTGATCATTCACAACACTTATTTGATTATTCACAAGAATTATTTGATTATTTAAAATTCTTTTACACTTATTTGATCATTCACAACATGATTTGATCATTCACGATAATTATTTGACTATTTACACTTCTTCTATACTTTTTGATTATTCACAACCCTTAGTTGATCATTCACATTACTTAATTGACCATTCACAGTTTTCATTTGATCATTCACAACACTTAATTGACCATTCACATTACTTAATTGACCATTCACATTACTTTATTGATCATTCACAACACTTATAAAATTGTGACATCCAACATTAAACCAGGTTAGCAACTACTACCTAATCGGTATTAATAGCCAACTATAACCTAATCAGTGGTCATTAGAAATTAATCAAGTGATTAACAAGGTTCATTAGAAAATTCAACTCAATTAGAATCAAATTAATCGGTGCGATGAATCGGGAAATCAATTAATCCGATCCATTTACGATATGAGGGATTAATTCAACTAAATACATAATTAAATTATGGTTAGTGACACTAATCAAACACTAATACAATTACTTAACATTAGTTATGCAAGACTAAAACAATTCATTAAAACAATGCATCCATAAGTATTTATGAAATTACATAAAAAGGGAAATACAAGAATACACTTTGAAATACATTTATACAAAAAAAAAATTAGAAATACACCATAATTATGGCCTTAAGGCCGGCCCCTAGGGTAGTACACACCCTCAATATTTTATTTCACAACCGATGCACAATCAACATCACATATCTTCATCTTTCACCATGGTTTGCAAGATCTTTACTCCACCCCTCTTATCACCATCATTTCAACCTCCAAATTTTGCCTATAAGTAAGACCACCTTTCTCATTTCATTTCCACACTTACAACAAAGAAAATCTTCTCCTTTCTCTCCTTCTTGAATCCGGCCAAGAGCCACAACCAAAGCCAAGACTTTGAAATTTTTGTTCTTTCAAATATTTCAAGAGTTTTTGGTGAAAAGCTTGCAAGGGTTTCAACTTCTCCTCACAAATCAAACTCCTAACACATCAAAGTAAGTAAATACTAGCTTATTTCATCTTATATTTATGTTTATATAAGTCTTGCATAATATATATAATCACCAACAACATCAAGTTTCATAAAAACTCAAGTTTATAAAATTTCTAGTTTTGTTTTTAAGTTGTTTTCTTCAAATGTGTTTATGAATATATAAACACATCATAAAAGTGTTAATATTATGAAAACAAGTAATATATATGTGTTTTATAACTTTTATACAAGTAGTCTTTGAATAAACAACAAGAATCACTAGTTATTTCAAGATTATAAACTGCGGATTTTCGGCAGAAAATTTATATCGACTTTGAAAAATCATAACTAACTCATAACTAACTCATAACTAAACGAAATGAATTGATTCTTGTCTCAAAAGTTAGATCTATGTCTTAACTATAGATCTGGAGGTTTTCAAAATTTATTTTGGAGTTTAAGACCTCCAGAAATTATTTAGGAAACCGAAAGTTTGACAGCTCAAAAATGGCCAACATAGGGTTTTCAACAAGCTTTTTCACCAACCTAAACATCTCGAAAAATGGCCGTTCTTGATTCTAAAAATCCTTTGTAGATACTAGTTTAATGTCCTAGAAAACCAAAGCCAAAAACATTTTGGAGCTTGGTCAAAAACAGCCTCAAAGTAGGCCGAAAAACCTCCGAAAAAGCTGAAAATTATATATATATATATATATATATATATATATATATATATATATATATATATATATATATATATATATATATATATATATATATATATATATATAAGTGGGTTTTATTTAAAAACTTATAATGTTGGGTGATATAAGACATAAAAATTTATAAATATATATATATATATATTATCATATATTAAGAGATAATAAGTCTCTATTATCATTAAGGGCTCGATTAAACTCACCCGGTGCATCACCCATCAACTTACGCTAAAATAGCATTTTTCGCTCGTTTTTGCCATCGCTCTCTCGGTGAGTCCTCATAGCCCCTATTTTCACAATGTTATGTTTTGGGGTTGAAATACATGCTTCGTTTTTATATGGACACGAAAACAACTTCATTTCTATTATGTATTACACATGTGGTTCGATCCGCCCTTATATCATGAACCGTTAATTGCATTTATTTGTAAGCGTGAATATATTGTGGATAGATCTATCGAGAGTCATGTCCCCCATTCGGGTTAGTTCGGGTCGGCTAACAGCGAGTGCATATATATTTAACACACGGTATTACGTATTGTAACAACCTAACTTTTGGTCCAGCTTAATTTCAGTATTTTTGAGCTAATAATGTAATTTTATTACATTATCTATTCTGTAATTTAAATGATTAATAAAATATAATTAATTAAATATGAAATAAATTATATGATTGATATAAACTACTAGATGATTAAATTAAAAGATGTATTATATAAAAGTGGAGGGGTTAAAACTTCAAATATGACTAAGTTAAATATATATACTTAAATAATGGAGATAAATGTCATTTAATCACAATTAAATCTCTCTTTACTCTCTCACTAAAACATACGGCCATCATCAAGTTTTATCAAAATTGTTGCAATTAATAGATGAATTGAAGCTAAGAGAAGTTATAATCATCATCAAGGATCATCAATTGACAAGATTTGAGGTAATTCTTGAGTTATATTTCAAGATTTTTAGAGGTTTGGTTCGGTTTTGATAAAAACCGAAACCAAAGAAATTAAAACACGAAAATATATGTTGCATGTATAATATTTTGATTGATTATGATGAATTTAAGTTAATAGATGATAAAGAAACAAAAATTTTAGTTTGGATCATCCAAATAAGGTGAAAATTTGGTATTTTTATAAAATAAGTGTCCTTGACAAAATTTGCATATTTTGGATGATCTTGATCAATTTATGAGGTTTTTGATCAATAAAATTGTATAAAAACACTCAAATAATTAATGAATTATTAGTTATCAGAATGATTAATGAATTATTAGTTATCAGAATGCAAAATGATTAATGAATTATTAGTTATCAGAATCAGATAAGAATAAAGACTTTAAATCTAAAACTGATGACATTGATATGACATGATTCTGGACAGGGTCAGTTAATATCTGAACAAAGATCTAAAGATTAAAAAGATTGAAAGCGGGTCTCTGATTTGAAAAGAATTGATAGAAAAACAGATTGACAAAGATAAAATCCTGAGATAACTCAGGTGGCAGATTTTACATCTGTTTGATAAAGACCCAGACCTGTGAGTTATAGATATTCAGATTTTACATGCTTGAATTTCTGGTTGAGACATATTGTTGATGCTAGATTAATTTGACATTCATTTATCAGCTGGATTGTGACCTGTGCACACCATGGATGGGTGTTGCCCAGCAGATCATGATAGCTATTTGACTTATCATTTCATATGACATCACTTTTACAGTTCATTTCTGACATTGCTTTGAAATTATTGCTATCATGACTTGATTATGACTTGATTACGTATGCTTCATCATTGCATATATTTGACATATTGATTCAGCTTGATTAGCCCTGATTGGTTTATTGTTCTAGACCTGGCTATTTCACCAGTTCTATTGAACTTGGTAATGATCTCCGATGTTCCGCCACGTTGATTTACTGGTAGCTAGCCCAGTATGTGGCTGATTCCCACGATTTAAGCGTGAGCGTGGCTTGAGCATCATCCGACTCTATGACTTCTATGTCTCAATCATGAGGGCTGTAGCGGCAGCCAAGACATATCAGGCTAGATTGATGATCCGCTTGACATTGCATGTTAATTTGAAAATCTATTTACTCACTAAGCGTTGCTTACGGTTGCTACTTCATATTTTTACAGGAAAAGATAAAGGAAAGTCACCTGCCGGACCTAGTTCTTAAGTCTTACAAGATCAAGATTGAAGTTTTCTATAGACCACTACTCAACAAATCCTTCGGTACTGATTGGCAGATGATAATTGTGGTGGTCTGGGTAGATCTAATTTGATTATATGATGACATGAATTAGATTAGACTTGTGCCCTTTATAAGTTTAATTTGAAAACTTAATATGTATTAAGCTTAATCCTAATATGCTTGTACTGTAATTTAATATTCCGTATTATAATTACTCTATCTTAGTTATGGTTGATATTGTATTGCATGATGTGGGACATAGACTCGTGTCTACCGCCCCGTGAGGGGTGGTCTTCACAGGATGGTATCAGAGCCCATAGTTTGAGTGAATCAAGTATTACGTGAGTATACTTGGTCTCAAACTAAAGCAATACATATGTATCAATCATTTAGGTGGTTTGAACTGAGATAGGATGTACAGACTATTAGGATGGGAAAAAGGGTACATAGATCTAAGTCTATAAACTGATAGTTAAATGATTTTAATTTTCAGGTAAGATGTCAGGATAAGGATCAGGTGACATACCAAACAACATGACCCCACAACAGATGTTTGAAATGATGCAACAATTGTTAGCCCAACACTCTGAGCAACAAAATAAGACTATGCAAGAACAGTTTCAGGCCAGAGATGAGGCCGACGCTAAAAGACGTGAAGATAAGAAAAAGAAGAGAAAAGATAAACAAGTCCAGAACGATGAAACTGATTCTGATAACTCGAATCCTGAAACCAAAATTGCTCAGCCAAAAGGCTGCAAGTTTAAAGATTTTAAAGCGAGCGGTGCCCTGAACTTCTAGGGTACAGTGAATCCAATTCAGACGATGGAATGGATCAGCCATACCAAAGAAATCTTCAGGATTTCTGACTGTTTAGATTCAAAGAAAGTAAGTTATGCGTCTGCGTTATTTGTTGGAGCTGCCCGTGCTTGGTGGAAGACTCAGAGGAGCATATATGGAGAAGAGGTGATACAGACATTAGAGTGGGATCAATTCCGAGATATGTTTAACGCGAAGTATTTCTCGATCGACCAACAAGATAAAATGGAAGTCCAATTGATGCAGCTGACTCAGGGAACAAAGACTGTTGATGAATACGAGCACGAATTCTCTCGACTTTGCGGTTACTCCTCATATCAAGTAGCTACCGAGGAGAGAAAGATGAATAGATTCCGTGTAGGACTCATCCCGAGATATCGACATCCGTTGAGCGCAATAAAATACAAGAGTTACTTGGAAATGGTAGAAGCAGCTAGACAGATCGAGCGAGGGTATTTAGAGTACGGCGATCAGCTATATGCCCCATCAGCAAATCCGACATGTCCTTCTCCTCTGAAGAAACAGAGATTCGGTAGATTCTTCAGGCCAAAAAAATCCCAGCAATCTCAGCAATCCCAACCGAAAGCTCAAGTTTACTCGCTTACGAACGAACCCCGATTTTGTAAAAGATGCAAAAAGTCACACATGGGATTGTGCAATCCAGACGACGTCACTTGTTTTGCGTGTAACAGAATCGGTCACAGCAGTGAAGAGTGCCCACAGCAAGGACGTGGATGTGCGAAATGTGGGAAAAGAGGACACTTCATGTATCAGTGTCGCAGCGGGCAACGATTTCAGTCGCAATCATCAGCGGGAGGTTCTACAGTAAAGAGTTCTGCTGCAACTCCGACAGCAAGGGCACGTGCGTTTCAGATAACAGCAGAAGAAGAGAGAGAAACACCTGACGTGGTTATCCGTTGTTTCTGTTAAATACGATACCTGCTCGCGTACTATTTGATTCTGGCGCTAGTCGTTCCTTTATATCGACTTCTTTTGTATCAAGATTATCTAAATCCCCGTCAAAGCTTCCTGTTGTAATTGATATCGAGACAGCCAGTAACAACTATGTTATGGCTGATTCTGTCTACCGAAACTGCACCCTGCTCGTAAATAATATTGTATTCAACCTCGATCTTATACCGATTCCGCTAAAAGAGTTTGACGTTATCATCGGCATGGACTGGCTAACGAACAACGAAGCAACGATCGTATGCAACCGTCGGATCATCAGAATGAAGTCCTCAGACGGCCGAGTATTGGAGATTAAAGGAGAGAAAAGAAAAGGTGCTCACTGCTTCATTTCTGTAAAGAAAGCTCACAAATGTTTGTCTAAGGGTCACAAATCTTATCTGTGCTACGTCTCTTCTGAATCTAACTCTGAAAAGAAAACCCTAGCTGACATTCCTATTGTCTGTGAGTTTCCAGACGTCTTTCCCGATGATATTTCTGGAGTACCACCAGAACGTCAAGTCGAATTCGGCATTGACTTAGTTCCTGGTGCGGCTCCCATTGCAAAAGCTCCTTACAGACTTGCACCTGCAGAAATGCAGGAAATGTCAAAGCAGTTGCTAGAGCTGTTGGAAAAGGGGTTTATCCGACCGAGTTCATCTCCATGGGGTACACCTGTCTTATTTGTCAAAAAGAAAGACGGAACTTTTCGTATGTGCATTGACTACCGCTAGTTGAACAAAGTTACTATAAAGAATAAATATCCTCTGCCCAGGATCGATGATCTGTTTGATCAGCTACAAGGAGCCAGCTACTTCTCGAAAATCGATCTTCGTTCTGGGTATCATCAATTAAAAGTCAGAGATGAGGATATTCCGAAGACAGCCTTCCGAAGAAGATACGGTCATTACGAATTTCTCGTGATGCCGTTTGGTTTAACGAATGCACCAGCGACGTTCATGGACCTCATGAATCGCGTGTGCAGACCGATGCTGGATAAGTCAGTTATCGTATTCATAGACGATATTCTGATATACTCCAAAACGGAGGCTGATCATGCTATTCATTTGCGGCAATTGCTAGAGTTACTGAGAAAAGAAAGACTCTACGCAAAATTCGCTAAGTCTGAATTCTGGCTCAGACAGGTACAATTATATATTGTCTTGAGTCATTCCTAAGCGTTCTTTGATTGAACAAAACTTGAAACTCTACTTTGTTGCTTTTATAGATTCAATTCCTTGGCCATGTTGTTTCTGGCGAAGGTATTTCCGTTGATCCGTCTAAAGTCGAGGCCGTTCAAAAATGGCAAACGCCTCGCAATGCCTCCGAAAAAAGAAGTTTTCTTGGATTGGCCGGTTATTATCGGCGATTCATAAAGGACTTCTCGAAGATTGCTGTGCCACTTACGATGCTAACACGAAAGAATACACCTTTCGTATGGGCGGATAAACAGCAAGAGGCATTTGAAACTCTGAAGCAAAAGCTTATTCAAGCGCCGATCCTAGCCTTACCAGAAGGAAACGATGATTTTGTCTTTACAGCGACGCATCTGGTACTGGTTTAGGATGTGTTCTAATGCAAAGGGGAAAAGTAATTGCCTACGCTTCAAGGCAATTAAAAGACTATGAGAAGAGTGCACCAACTCATGATCTTGAGTTGGCTGCCGTTACCTTTGCACTGAAGATCTGGCGTCACTATCTCTATGGGACTCGGTGTCAGCTCTACACCGATCATAAGAGTCTCAAACATCTTTTTACTCAAAAGGATCTGAATATGAAACAGCGTCGGTCCTTGGAGCTTATCAAGGACTATGATTGCGAAATCCTATATCATCCCGGCAAAGCTAATGTGGTCGCGGATGCTTTGAGTAGAAAGACATACCCGGAAAAGTGTTTTTATGACCCGACTCCTGTTGTATTCTCTTCCGATCTTATCGAGGACATCAGATCTGCTCAAGCCGAAGCGTTGAAAGAAGAGAATATCGGTTCTAAAAATCTCAAAGGGCAGTTACAATTCTTATCTCTGAACCATTTGGGACTTCACTGTCTCCAGGGAAATCGAATCTGGATTCCTAAATATGGTTCAATCCGCAACACTCTTCTATCGGAAGCCCATAAGTCCAAGTTATCTATTCATCCTGGCAGCTCAAAGATGTATTTTGATCTGAAAGCTGACTACTGGTGGCCAGGAATGAAGAAAGACATTGGTCTATATGTTGAAAGCTGCAGAGTATGTCAAATGGTTAAGGTAGAACATCAAAAACCCTTCGAGGATATGCAACCACTGCCAGTTCCTGAATGGAAGTGGGAGCATATAACAATGGACTTCATCACGAAGTTGCCGAAGACCAAAAGACAGCACGACTCCATCTGGGTAGTCGTGGACCGATTAACGAAGTCAGCTCACTTCATACCGATGAAAGAGACATACTCCCTTGATAGATTGGCACAGATGTATATCACTGAAATCATTTCTCGACATGGTGTGCCAAAGTCTATCGTATCTGTCGTGATAGTCGCTTCACATCTAGATTCTGGCAAGCTCTACAAGACGGGATGGGTACTCGGATCTCTATGAGTACTGCTTATCATCCTAATGCAGATGGCCAGAGTGAGCGTACTATCCTTACTCTCGAAGATATGCTTCGTGCCTGTGTTCTTGATCTAGGTGGTAACTGGGATGACCACTTGCCTCTGGTCGAATTCTCATACAATAACAGTTATCATTCCACGATCAAGATGGCTCCTTTTGAAGCTTTATACGGACAAAAGTGCAGAACTCCCACCTGTTGGCGCGAAACAGGTGAATCGCCTATAGCGGGTCCTGCCCTTCTACAGTTGACTCAGGAGAAGATTCAACTTGTCAGAAGGAACATTCTTGAAGCTCAAAGCAGGCAAAAGTCATATTATGATAATCGACACAGATCTATCAGCTTTGTGGTTAACGATTGGGTGATGCTGAAAGTATCTCTAATGAAGAATGTGGTAAGATTCATAAAGAGAAACAAGCTAGCTCCGAGATTCATCGGTCCGTTCAAGATTGTTGAAAAGATAGGAAATCAATCTTATCGTCTTGAACTGCCAGCGGACTTATCTGGAATACATCATGTATTCCATGTCAGTCATCTGAGAAAGAGCTTAGCAGACGAAAAAGAAGTTCAAATACCACACGTTAACTTGCAGATTGATGAAAAACTTCGAGTGGTTGAAGAGCCAGAATGTATATAGGACTCGAAGATCAAGAAGCTTAGAAATAAAGAGATACAGATGGTGCTCGTCCAGTGGAAACACCACAAAGGTTCGCATCAGTCTTGGGAATCCAGAGATGTCATGAAAGCTACTTATCCCAGTCTGTTCGAACATAGCTAATTTCGGGGACGAAGTTTGTGCGTGGTGGAGCCCATTCTGTAACAACCTAACTTTTGGTTCAGCTTAATTTCAGTATTTTTGAGCTAATAATGTAATTTTATTACATTATCTATTTTGTAATTTAAATGATTAATAAAATTTAATTAATTAAATATGAAATAAATTATATGATTGATATAAACTACTAGATGATTAAATTAAAAGATGTATTATATAAAAGTGGAGGGGTTAAAACTTCAAATATGACTAAGTTAAATATATATACTTAAATAATGGAGATAAATGTCATTTAATCACAATTAAATCTCTCTTTACTCTCTCACTAAAACATACGGCCATCATCAAGTTTTATCAAAATTGTTGCAATTAATAGATGAATTGAAGCTAAGAGAAGTTATAATCATCATCAAGGATCATCAATTGACAAGATTTGAGGTAATTCTTGAGTTATATTTCAAGATTTTTAGAGGTTTAGTTCGGTTTTGATAAAAACCGAAACCAAAGAAATTAAAACACGAAAATATATGTTGCATGTATAAAATTTTGATAGATTATGATGAATTTAAGTTAATAGATGGTAAAGAAACAAAAATTTTAGTTTGGATCATCCAAATAAGGTGAAAATTTGGTATTTTTATAAAATAAGTGTTCTTGACAAAATTTGCATATTTTGGATGATCTTGATCAATTTATGAGGTTTTTGATCAATAAAATTGTATAAAAACACTCAAATAATGATAACACAACTTTATATTACGTTGCATGTTAATAAAATGTGTTTTTGGGAATTTTAATGAAAAATCCGTATGAATGTGACCAAGAACACCAAGAACAAATCTGAGAAAAATGCTAAGTATGGCATCCGAATTCGGGTATAACCGAATTCGGATGGTGCCCATTTCGGATCCTTGTATTTCGGATGACATGTCCTATTTTGGATGTAATGTTAATTCGGTTGATCCTAAATTCGGTTCCCATGTCCTAATTTCGGATGACACACTTTGGTTAGTATTAACTCGGGATTGGTCATTCGGTCCGAATCCGGATGACTGATCCGGATTAGTCCGAATCCGGGTGCCTGATCCGGATAGGTCCGAATCCGGATGGACCGAACCCGGGGATCCGAAATTGATTATTTTATTTGAATACTTTAAATTATAAATAAATGATATTTTATAATTATAATATCCATAGATTATGAGGAAAGATTGATTAAAGCAATATGAGATATATTCACATTTATATTTCATTAAGATTACAAAGAGCCAAAGAGAATGCAAAATGATTAATGAACTATTAGTTATCAGAATCAGATAAGAATAAAGACTTTAAATCTAAAACTGATGACATTGATATGACATGATTCTGGACAGGTTCAGTTAATATCTGAACAAAGATCTAAATATTAAAAAGATTGAAAGCGGGTCTCTGATTTGAAAAGAATTGACAGAAAAACAGATTGACAAAGATAAAATCCTGAGATAACTCAGGTGGCAGATTTTACATCTGTTTGATAAAGACCCAGACCTGTGAGTTATAGATATTCAGATTTAACATGCTTGAATTTCCGGTTGAGACATATTGTTGATGCTAGATTAATTTGACATTCATTTATCAACTGGATTGTGACATGTGCACACCATGGATGGGTATTGCCCAGCAGATCATGATAGCTATTTGACTTATCATTTCATTTGACATCACTTTTACAGCTCATTTCTGACATTGCTTTGAAATTATTGCTATCATGACTTGATTATGACTTGATTACGTATGCTTCATCATTGCATATATTTGACATATTGATTCAGCTTGATTAGCCCTGATTGGTCTATTGTTCTAGACCTGGCTATTTCACTAGTTCTATTGAACTTGGTAATGACCTCCGATGTTCCGCCACGTTGATTTACTGGTAGCTAGCCCAGTATGTGGCTGATCCCCACGATTTAAGTGTGAGCATGGCTTGAGCATCATCCGACTCTATGACTTCTATGTCTCAATCATGAGGGCTGTAGCGGCAGTCAAGACATATCACGCTAGATTGATGATCCGCTTGACATTGCATGTATTGAAATCTATTGTACTCACTAGCGGTTCTTACGGTGTTGCACTCATGATTTTTAAACAGAAAAGATAAAGGAAAGTCACTGCCGGACCTAGTTCTTAGGTCTTACAAGATCAAGATTGAAGTTTTCTATAGACCACTACTCATCAAATCCTTCGGTACTGATTGGCAGATGATAATTGTGGTGGTCTGGGTAGATATAATTTGATTATATGATGACATGAATTAAATTAGACTTGTGCCCTTTATAAGTTTAATTTGAAAACTTAATCTGTATTAAACTTAATCCTAATATGCTTCCACGAATTTAATATTCCGCATTATAATTACTCTATCTTAGTTACGGTTGGATATTGTATTGCATGAGGGGAACTAGACCTCGTGTCTACCGCCCCGTGAGGGGTGGTCTTCACACGTATGGGAATACTGCACATGACAAGCTCATTTTATTTAAGATTCGGTTGCATGATGGTTTATATGTAATACATAACATGGAATATATGATTTTATAAATTCAAACTCTCCTGTTGTTGTCCATACAAGTCAGATTTACGTGTAAACCTATGAGCTCACCAATATTTTTGTTGACGTATTTTAGCGTGTACTTTCAGGAAATTAAGGCAAGTGTGCCTTCAGACGTATTTACTTTCAAGCTTCCGCATCCATGGAGTCGCATGCATTTTTAAAACTACCGGAGATTTAGCTGCATTATTTTGAATACTTTAATTATGTAATTAAATCTCTGTATTGTGCGAACTTCTTTCCTTCATATCAGACTATGTAAAACATTGCTATATTTTGAAGTTTTAACGATGTATTTTAAAAACGTCCATATAGTGGTCGTTCGTTTTTATTATGGTTATGCTTCCGCGACGTCGCACTTTGTTGCCAACCGGGGTAACGGGGTGTGACAAAAATGATCATTCACATTACTTAATTAATCATTCACATTACTTATTTGATCATTCACAATAATTATTTGACTATTTACACTTTTTCAATACTTATTTGATCATTCACAACACTAATTTGATCATTCACATTACTTAATTGACCATTCACAATATTTATTTGATCATTCACAACACTTAATTGACGATTCACAATAATTATTTGACCATTCACATTACTATATTGACCATTGCACCTTACTAATTATATTCACATTATTTATTTGCACCATTTCACAGTATTTATTTCAAAACTCCACAAAAATATGTTGACTATTTATATACTGTCTTTCTACATTTATTTGATCACTCACACACCTATTTGATCATGTCACAAGTAATATTTGAATTGCATTCACACTTTTTCTACACTTATTTGATCATCATCACACATTTATTGCACTTTCTTTCTACACTTATTTGATCAATAAGTGTTGAGAATGATCCATGTTTGTCTGTTTTATTAATGGGTCCACAAGTCAATTGCAGTGTGAGCCTCCTATCAAATACATTTGTGATGATTGCCATAAAAGGTCAATACATCTGGAGAATATAAATGTTGTGGACTGATCACTGACGTGTTTTGGACGTGTAATATCGTCAACTCTTATTGTGTCGATACTAGGCCATCCGGTATGTGAGTGATCAAATAAATACCAGTGGAGATCACAATTTCTTGTGAATGATATAAAACGGTGTGTGAAGGATCCAATAATAATATGAAACATCAAATACGTCTTGTGAATGATACAAAAAGTGTAGAAGAAGGTAAAGAGTCATGTATATGTGAATAATGAAATAAATATTGTGAATGGTCAAATAATAAAGTGAATGATCAATAAGTGTGTGTGAATGATCAAATAATATTGGATGGTCAAATAAGTTATTGTGAATGACCCAAATATAGTGTTGTGTAGATGTACTCAATTAAGTAAATGGGAAAGGTCAATTAAGTAATGTGTAGGGTCATTCAAGTGTTTGAGAATGATCAAATAAAAATTGGTGAATGACAATTAAGTATGTGACTGATCAAATACGAGTGTTGTGATATAAATAGTCAAATAATTATTGTGACTGATCAACAAATGTGTGATGATCGCATAGATCAATGTGAATGTCAATTGAATGTCATTAGTAATGTTACATGGGCAATTACACGTAAGTGAATGATCATTAATGTGTGAATGATCAACTAAGTTATACAGATTGTTAATAGTTCAAATAATTAGTGTGACTGATCAAATAAATGTTGTAATTGGATCAATTACGTAATGTGAATGACTTGAAAATAAGTAATGAAGATCATGTTTATAAGTGTTGTGAACTGGATCACTGTATTACGAAAATAGACATTCCAGCTAAAAAAACAAGATGACGCGCATGGAATATTCCATTTTATTATCACACCACTGTTTTATTTTAATTTGTGGCTTTGGACTGGGTACCCTTGTATACTCAATTCTCATGAGTCCTTTTTTGAACCCATTCCTACACAACACACAACCACTAACACACAACATATATAGTATATATATATACTGTTCAGTCATCTCTATATGCTCTATATAAACTCGGCCGAATAGTGTGTGTGGTGTTTGTGTGGTTTAGTATATGTCAGACTTAGTTTTAGTATCAACATATAATTAATAATATAATATATATCTTACTATATACTTTAGTATTTAAACCGTATATAATTATCTCTATTAATTATATCTATTTAATATATTTATCTTTTATTTATTATGATTTATAAGATCTAACATGGTAGTCATATTCTTTATAATACCTCTATTTATTAGTTATCAGAATTGTCCATCTAATTATTTATAACAAAATAGATTATTATATCATTTTAAATAACATTCCCAAATCTTATATTTATATCCAATAAAAAATGAAAAGACAGATAAGTATTTAATTTCATCCAATGCACCTGTAAATCACTACAATTCTATATTGCACTTTTAGTCCCCGGATCTTCAAAATATAATAATCACCATTAATTTAATCTCAATGATCATTTCGTGTCATAAACAATATCCAATATTATTTATTCAATCGTTCGATTGCATCTGCTCAGTTTGTAAGGTCTTCACACCACAGATCTATCTAGACGCGACACACACCAACGAGTTCGGAATCTCGTAGCGGCGGACAATAAGATCACTCGCACGCGAAACCCGAAGCTACACGGCTTTTACGAACACTACGAACGACCTACGCGAGATTCTCTCGTAAACACCACACTGATTGCTTTAAACAATCGAGATCGCCTTCTCTTAATTACTCTCCGAATTCTGCAAAAGTCGATCTAATCATCGATAATCTCTATTATAAGTGATCCATTCAGTTTGTCCTGGGGACAAACCTCGAACCACGCCCTAATGCCCATTTGATTTTGTTCCACCTGACAAATCGATTTGATTCTATGCTAAATCCGAATTCACCCTAATTCGAATTTCACACGTCAAAACTGTCTATTTGCATATAAGTTTTAGCTTATTTTGTATAAATCTTGAACGTGTTTATGTTTTAGAACTTCTTTGTATACATTACATCACAGTTCACACATACAATCAATACAATGCAACACACAAAATCACATATTCAAACCCTAGTAATTATTCAATTCCTTGTGTAAATACACCTTGACAAAATTACTAACACAACTTGAGCAATCGTCACACAGGGTGACCAACGACTCCCCATGTGACGATAGCTTCTAAACGATTTTACATTTTGATTAGGTACTAGAACTATATAGACTGTCCATGCATATAGACCCTGCATCTATCACACCTTTACTACCTTCTGGTACTCCTGGCGGAGACCTCCATCCTTCATGAAGAAGATGGTTGATCATTCAGCTTCTCAGGGTCGAGATCCTTCGATAGTTGTTTAGATGGTAACGTATCATACACTGCGCAAAATTACTTGTCTATGTATCGTCATTATTGGCTTCAGCGCAATATCAGTTATCTATGTACACCATTTCATGTTACTGAGACCTCTTGTGGCATGGACTTCATTGGTACCTTCTTTCAGACATTGAGGGCTTATACACCTTCTAGCCCATGGCCTTCGCTGTTATGGGGATCATTCTTGTCCTCTGTCTACTCTCTTGCCGATCGTCTGGCTTTAGCCTTTCGAACTATTCCGGACCAACACTCTTTTCTGATTATCTTCGCGATCACTTCAAGCTAAGGGTCGTTTCCGATGTTGATCAATTCTTTCCAGGCTAATTCCTTCACTTCTACCTTCGGTAATGTATTAAATACTTTAAGCGTACGCCTCAGGTACTGGAGTCCATCTCTGCTCTTCAGAATGAATAACTGCCGTTCTCTATCAAAGAACCAGCTGATAATACCTCCTGAGAGACTTTCTGCCCCGCGGAATTCTCATCTTGCTCTTCTTCATTTTGGTTACTTTTCTTTTCTTTTCTTCTTTCTTGAACCAGCAGATTCATCAAATCAGGACCCTGGATGGCTCCTTTTCGGTGCTTTTCAAGTTCAGAGTCTTCGACCGAGGCTATTTTGATCTCATCTATATCAATCACATTGTGATTATCTCGCACATATAACTCCGTGATAGGCTGTGAATTGACAATCACTTCGTTGACATTATCGTCCTCGTCTTCTATCACTTCATCGTCAGATCTCCAATCAACTATATCCTCCGGTACGAATTCTCCTTCCTCCAACTCCTCTATCTCTTCTTCAAAAATCAAATTCCATTACTTCTTCCTCAATATCTCTCAAGGCGTCTATCATTTCGCTTTCATATGTCTTTGAGGAACCAGCCTCACCTCCTTCTCCTCCTTCAACAACAGCCTGACTTGGCTCCCCCTGAACTTCAGCATGTTGCACAGCAGAGAAAATCTACTGGCTCACTCTATTTTGGTGCTTTGGGATCATTGCCATATTCATCATCATCCCTTCTCTGCTCTTCTGAATCCTTACAGCTCGTCTCCCCCTGAGCTTTTAGATTTTTCATTAACTGCTCAATTAGAGACCTCATTGTTCGGATTTCGGTAGCTTTATCTGCAACAAATGTTTTCAGCTCAAGATTTTCTTCTTCAATTTTTCCAACAGATTTCTTCAACTCAGCATTTTCTTTGTCAAGATCGGCATTATGTGCCTGTATCTCTCCGATTGCTTTGGTCAACTGAAAAATTTGGACTTGTTGGAAGTCAACCTTGCTCCTAAACTCAGAAAACCGTTGATTATCTATGAAGGTTGATGAAGTGGATAAAATTGATTGGATGGGAGTTGGAATGATTGGTGAGGGAATGGATGTTTGAACAGGTGGTGGTGGTGGTGATGGAATAGATGGTTGTGCTGATGGCTGAACGGTAGGCATTTCTGGCTCAGAAGCAAAGGCTGAGGAAGCTCCCTGTATGAAACGATGCCTTTTGGCCCTATGCCTAGGCACCAAAGGAGTTATTTCTTCTTCCTCAAAATCTGAGTCGTCTGACTCCCTCGAAGCTCTTCTCTTTCTGGCTGCTTCATCAACAACTAACATTCTGGATCCATATCTGCCTATACGGACAGCCGGTTCCTCTATATTCGTTTCTTGTGTTTCTTCATCTTCTATCTCAATCTCTTCCATTTCTTCCGACTCAATCTCTTCTTCTACATGCACATACTCATCTATCTGTCTAAACACATCTTCTTCCCCTTCTGGAGGTTCCAAAATATTTCCAATAAGCTTAGAAGTAATTTCCTCATTGGCATGCGGCCCCTGTGCCCAAATCTCTTGCAAAGTTTCCACCCGTGGATCAGATACGGGGGCTACGGTTGAGGGACCTGCTTCGTCTTGCTCTTGCACTTGGCTTGTTGAAGGCCTAGCCGCCTGAGTCTGTCTCGCTGACGGTCTTTGCCTCCTCCTTTGTTGTTGAGGCCTGTGCTGTTGCTGTTGCTGTTGTGGCTGCTGTGGAATTTGAACTTCCCCTGCCCAATTGGCGCCTTCAGGGACTTGGAAATCCGGATTGACCACTGCACCAAAGAGTAGTGCCTCCATTGGCATAGCTAGAGCGCCTCTGTGTGCTTGGCAATCTGCAAATATTCTTTTATCAATGACAGCAACACTTTGAATATCGTTAAGCTGCAGCAGGTTCGGCAGGAAATATCTTATCAACATCATCACAAATCTTGGATATAACAGAAATCTTTCTCGTGCCGGAGCTGTTATCTGATGGACAAACTCTGCAAAGAACATTTCTGAGTAGCTAAATTTCTGATTGTACACCAGCGCAATCATCCCCGACTAAATTTTTTATACGATATAATCAAACCTTGCTTTCTTTGGAGCAAAGCACACCATGAAAACGTGTGCTAGATATCTCCACTGCCCGATCAGCCCACTCTTCATATACGAGGACTTAGCCACATCCAGGCTATATCCCATTCTGATAAATGCAGCTTGCCTGATTGCTAACGGAAAGTCAATCGGCCCATTTTCTTGCTCTGGAGAGCCTAACTACAGTACTCTACGCAACACGTCAGCTGAAAACACGAGAGGGTGTCCAGCAATCCTCGTCCTCAATACTGTTAGAGTAACAGTACAGTCGACTTGTAATGATCCCAAAATTCACGCACGTATGGCAGTACAATCTGAACATTATGAGACAGGGCATACGAAACCCTCGAAGCACCGAAAAAATCTACCATTTGGCGGAATGCTTGAGCTTCAGGCAACTCTCGGTCAGAAGAAATGACCATATTATGCTTTTGAATAAAAATTCTATCTGCCATATCTGCACAATAAACAACTAAAATATTAGAATTATTAATATAAACATAAACTTGTTTAAAGTCAAATTTGTTTTATTTTGAACTTGTGTAAGTACAAAATCCGACACATATGAATTTCTACAAGTTTGATTTACATTTTATGCAAATACTTCGAATATAATGGTAAAGTCGAATAACAAATTCGAAACTATCCTTATTTCGACTTTAATGGCTTCTTCGAGTTTAGTGACAAACTCGAGGCCACGATCAAAGTTGAGACCATGATCAAATTCGAAAGTGTCGGTTTGTGTGACAACAAAAATCCAAGATTTCAACCTTTTTAGACTTAGAAAATTACATCCATTAGTCCTAATAGGTTCTAATCAAAGATATTTGTAATCAATTTGATGTTTCACCGGTTCAAAGTTTGTTATTTTGAAATACAAACTTCACACCATTAAAACCTCAAAATCCGTTAATTTTGGCTCAAATTGAGTCTAAAACCACCTAAATCTTGTACAATACTGTTGATTATACCTAGATTTGTTAGTAGTCTCGAACACAAACGGACAAAAACTCGACAAATAGTAGAAGACTCAAATACGATAAAGTCGAAGGAATAAACTCGAATGCTCTCTGAATAAACTCGAAGACTCAAATTCGAAGGTAGGTGATTAATGATTTGTCACTGCTGACCTATTTATACTAACCACCTTCGAGTTTGTTTCCTACTTCGAATTTACTGCCAAATTCGAAGTCCCTGCTAAATTCGAATATATATTCGATTTTGCCTTAAACTCGAATTTAACTTGAAAATTTTAAAACTCTTTGAATTAAATTCAACTTTTTTCAACTTTTCCAACTTTTTCGTGTAACAGAATAAACTATGCCAAACCATTTACCCTAAGCATACGATTTTCACGCAGTGTTTATTTTATTCAACTAGGAATGCACCCTCAGTAATTTTGACCTTTTTCCTAAGAAAAAAAAAATAAAAAATAAAAAAGAAGTAAAAAATTAAAGGATAAAATAGAATAAAATAAATTAAAGTTAAAATTGTGAACAAAAATTAAACTTAGACTAATCTACATTATTTTAAGATTTACAACCTATACTTAACACTTAACAGATTATTTTTGACGAGTATAGTCAAAGAAAGGTTCAATCAGATAGCGGTGTCAAATACGTACTTTCAGTATTCAGACTTTCACACTTAGGAATTTTTGATTCCTTTGATTGCTTGTCGTGACATACACTTCTAGCCGATTGTTGGTATTATTTTCCCTTTAAACATGTTACATTTTGGAATATCCCTTGGCCTTTTTATTTATCATGAAATTATCTTCCGTGACTCATACTTTTGGTATTTCAAACTTTCTTTAAAAGGAAAACATCGGACACAGATCTGTATTTACATACAACAAAGTGTCTTAGTTTGTCTTAAAGTTTATTTTTAAAGCTAGCAAGATAGCAGTGACAGGTTTGTATCGACGTACAACAAAGCGACTTATCGTGCTAACTCGAGTCAAACCAGAGGCAACAAGTCTGTACTTACGTACAACAGAGTTACTTGTTTTAACTCTTAACTCAGTATGATTTTTCTATTCTTTCCATTTCTTTAAGATGTATCTGATGTTGCTATACATCCCCAGAAAGTTTGCATACCTCATTTAGAATCAAAGTATGTATGTCTTTAACATAAAAATTAAGACCAATTGGTCATACATCTAAGTTAGTGACACGTCTGACTTTTTATTGAATATTTTATTAGCCTTGAGACTCCCTATATGTATTATGCCTACCAACATATCAACCAAGATAATGTATAACACTTAGAATTTTAGGTGTATTATGTGTGAAATCTAAACACTTAGAGCTTGTATTAAACTGTGCTATTTTTCGTCACTTTGAACCTATGCATCTAAGACTTAACTCTTTTTCTGATATTCTCTCTTTTTTTGAACCTTTTATAGTTTTCTCTCTTTTTTCTTTTGTTTTTCATAAATAAAAGTAAGAAAATAAAATAACCTACTAACTTACTATAAATGGAACTATCCCAAAATTCTAAACTTACTATAAAAAGAAAGAAAGACTATTTCTATAAAAGGAAATAAAATTCTACTAAGGTCAACTTACTCTGGATTACACATTCTGTTTAGTTGAATCAAATACTCAAAACGTGACTTATCAAAAGCTTTGGTAAATAAATCTGCTTTATTATCATCTGTTGCCACTTTTACCAGCTTGATTAAGTTCTTTTCAGCACAATCACGTATAAAATGATGTCTTATGTCTATGTGCTTGGTTTTGTTATGTTTAACTGGATTATTAGTTATAGCAACTGTTGGCTGGTTATCTATCCTAATAGGAGTATGAGTATAAGTCAAACCGTAATCCCACAATTGTTGTTGTATCCACAGAACCTGTGAACAGCAACTACCCGCAACAACATATTCGGCCTCGCACGTTGACACGGCTACCGAAGTCTGCTTCTTGCATTGCCAGGAAACGAGTCTCCCTCCTAGGAATTGACAACCTCTAGTTATTGACTTGCGCGTCAAGCTACATTGTAACACCCACAATTCTCACAAATGCCACGTCAATAAACAATCATAGTGGCAATATCGCAATCATCTCAAGGTACACATGTCACAGGATTAGCGGAAAACACTGATAATTTGAAACTTTAATACAAAGTTAAAACGTCTCATGTCACATGTCGATACAGATACATAAACAACTGAATAACTGATAAACACTAACTACTGATAGCTAACACAGTGCTGATCAAGTACAAAATACAGATAGCGGCTCTAAAGTCTAATATCAAAAGACAGTCAGCACACACAACTCTAAACTGCCCCGATCTCTACTTCGGCTGCTGCGGCTGTGACTGCGATCCCACAGTATGGCTGCCTGAGACACGGAAGACTCGAAAACATAAGCTGGGGAGCTCGTGAGTACGCGAGGGTTAGACTCTGTAACATAACACATATAGCATGCACAACACAATAATATCTCAACACATAACACAGCTCGATGCACACACATATCTCTGCTCAAAAGGGGACGCCGTTCCCTAGCAAACAGGCCGCACACAGCAGCGGTTAGCTACTCAATAGGCACAGGAGCGACCCGGCAATAACACTGCTGTATATATACAGTCTCATACTTCGTGACTGGCAAGGGACAGTCAGCCTGCGCGACAACATATTGCGGACACCTACAACTCAAACACATATAGCACGTATGGGGTAGATAGAATCATACCTACACTGTATATCTGTCTCATATACACATATCACAACACATAATAGACTCATAAAAGCTTACGCGCGTTTTGTAAAGAACTCGAGTACTCACCGATTACCCGAATTTAACTGAAACCCGAAACCCTAATGCGGCTCGGCACGTGATCGGCTAGAACCTGTGAACATCATGGATCTCACACATTAACGCAAGCTCAATAACCACACAACTCAAATCCAAATACAATTATCACAATTAAACCCAATCCGAAACACGCCCCAAACGAATAGCCGATCCCCGAAATCCCTTTATGAAATTCCCACCAAGACTCAAGACTCGAGTAATTCAATCCGACAATATCCCGAAGGAACCCGACCAATGACGACCCCAATGCTCCCCTCAAATGATCAAGCTGGATTTTCCCTGCAGGCTGCGGCTCGCGCCGCTAAGCCCGTGAGGGTCGCGCCGCGACCATGCGGTGCTCTACACCTTGACCTGCGATTTCCATGGCTGAACCAGGGGTTTAACCCCTCACTTCTCATCTCCAGAAATAAAATACATACCAAATCATATGAATTCGACCCATACTAATTCAGAAGCAAAACCCTACATATAACACATACATATCTCAAGATTTTAGCCATCAAAACTCATAACTCTTACCTTTGAAGCTTCAAGAACACAAGAGATGATGAAGATGATCAAGGCTTCTCAACACAATCTGGAGCTGGAAACAATTGCCTTCAGCTGGAGCTCACACACAAGACACACACACACTTTAGGGTTCCTTTCTCAAAAATGGATAAGGGAGGAGGAAAATAGATGACCATATATACGTCTCTATCTTTATCCGGTCCCGAACCCATTAACCCGGACCCGGTATCACTTTTTCACAATTCATATCATTAGGATCCAATTAAATCCACGATCTCAGTGATCATAATATTCCACTAATTATTAACCCGGAGACACGTATCACTCGGTCTCGACACGTTTAATCCACGAAACGGGATTTAATTGGAACAACGCAATAATATTAAATTAATGAGCCAATAAATTCAATCCACGTACCAGGCTCAAATCCGGGATGTTACAAATCCTCTCCTCTTAAGAAGATTCCGTCCCGGAATCTAGCTCGGACTCGGGAACAGCTGCGGATATCGGCTCCTCATTTCGGCCTCGGGCTCCCAGGTGGCACTAGTACCCTTATGATGCCTCCACTGAACAAGTACTAGAGCGATCTCTTTATTCCGCAATTTCTTCACCTTTCGGTCAGTAATTACCTCAGGTTGCTCGACATATCTCAGGTGATCGTCTACGGTGATCTCAGATAGTGGCACGAACTGATCGTCCTTGGCCAGACATTTCCTCAGATGACTCACATGAAAGGTGTCATGAACTCCGGCCAACTCGGGAGGCAATCTCAGTCTATAAGCCTGATCTCGGACTCTGGCAATGATCTCGAACGGACCGATGTACCGCGGACTCAGCTTACCCCGGTGTCTGAATCTGATAACTCCCTTCCACGGCGATACTTTCAACATCACGCGGTCCCTGACACTGAACTCAAGCTCAGTCAGATGACGATCGACATAACTCTTTTGCCAGCTCTGTGCCACTCTCATATGCTCGCGGATAACCGCCACCTTGTCGCTCGTCTCCTGTAGCATCTCGGGCCCACTGATAGGTCGCTCGCCGACCTCACCCCAACACACAGGGGTTAGGCACTTACGCCCATACAGTGCCTCAAATGGATCCATCTTGATGGAGGTATGGTAGCTGTTGTTGTACGCAAACTCGACCAACGGCAAGTGAACGTCCCAACTACCACTGAAATCGATCACACAAGCTCGGAGCATATCCTCAAGAGTCTGATTCGTCCGCTCTGTCTGCCCGTCTGTCTGAGGTCTGTACACTGTACTCAACTGAACTCTCATCCCCAACTCGCGCTGAAAGCTCTGCCAGAACCTCGAAGTAAACCGCGTATCTCTATCGGACGTAATCGACATCGGAACGCCATGCCTCGAAACTATCTCATTGATGTACAACCGAGCCAACTGATCCATAGTAATGGTGCCCCGAACCGCTAGAAAGTGGGCACTCTTGGTCAACCGATCCACAATCACCCAGATCATATCATTACCTCGAACCATGCGCGGAAGTCTGACGATGAAATCCATCGTGATATGATACCACTTCCACTCGGGAATCTCTAGAGGCTGCAGATGCCCATGAGGCTTCTGGTGCTCAGCCTTAACACGCAAACAAGTCATACACTCTTCGACATATCGGCCCACATCTCTCTTCATCCCAGGCCACCAGTAATACTCACGCAGATCTCTGTACATTTTGGTGCTCCCGGGGTGAATAGATAACCTCGATCGGTGCGACTCATCTAGAATCAACTGTCGCAGATTACCGACTCTTGGAACCCAAACCTGATCATGAAACACGTACAAGCCCCTACTGTCTCTGCTCAACACCTCAAGCTGCCCTGTCAGCCGCTCCCTCTTCACATTCTCTGCTCGCATACCCTCTAACTGAGCATGTCTCAGACTCTCCACAAGAGTCGACGTGACCTCGAGCCTTGCTGCTCGGGAAACCACTGTCTGGCCACACGCCTTGCGGCTCAACGCATCGGCCACCACATTGGCCCTACCCGGATGATACTGAATCTCGCAGTCATAATCTTTCAGTAACTCGAGGCCGCGCCGCTGTCTCATATTCAACTCTTTCTGACTGAACAGATACTGAAGACTCTTATGATCTGTATATACCACAAACCGCGAACCATACAAATAATGACGCCATATCTTCAACGCAAACACTATCGCGTCTAACTCGAGATCATGCACGGTATGATTCTCCTCGTAGGTCTTCAGCTGTCGCGACGCATACGCAATCACCTTGCCTCACTACATCAGAACACAACCCAAACCGGTACCTGACGCATCACAATAGACTACGAAATCCTCTGTACCCTCGGGCAATGCTAATATCGGAGCCTGACATAACCGGGACTTCAGCTCTCTGAAGGCCGACTCTTGCTCATCGGACCATACAAAAGGAACGGACTGCCATGTCAATCTCATCAACGGCTTGGTAATTCTCGAAAAGTCCTGAATGAAGTGGCGATAATACCCGGCTAGTCCCAAAAAGCTACGAATCTCAAGCACGGTCTTCGGCGGCTCCCAACTCATAACGGCCTCTATCTTCGCCGGATCCACTGAAATACCCTTGGCGCTCACAACATGCCCCAGAAACTAGACATCGCACAACCAGCACTCGCACTTGGAGAACTTCGCATACAGTCGCTCCTTTCGCAGCACAGATAAAACCTCTCGCAAGTGCTGCTCGTGGTCCTCGGCACTCCTAGAATAGATCAGGATGTCGTCAATGAAAACAATCACAAACCGATCCAACATAGATCTACACACCCTGTTCATCAAATCCATGAATGTCGCGGGTGAGTTAGTCAGTTCGAAGGGCATCACAAGGAACTCATAATGGCCGTATCTCGTCCGAAACGCAGTCTTCGGCACATCCTCATCTCTGACTCTCAGCTGATGATACCCTGATCTCAAATCAATCTTCGAGAAGAAGCTCGAACCCTGCAGCTGATCAAACAGATCGTCGATACGTGGAAGCGGATAACAGTTCTTCACCGTCACTTTATTCAACTCTCGATAGTCAATACACATCTGCATAGAACCGTCCTTCTTCTTCACAAACAACACGGGAGCTCCCCACGGAGACGAACTCGGACGGATAAATCCACGATCTAGCAACTTCTGAAGCTGCGACATCATCTCTCTCATCTTAGTAGGTGGCAGCCTATAAGGCGTCTTCGCAATAGGCACCGCTCCAGGGATAAGGTCTACACGAAACTCGACTTGACGATCTGGCGGTAACCCAGGCAACTCCTCTGGGAATACCTCAGGGAACTCTCTGATCACAGGTATATCCGCTATGGTCTTCTTCTCCAATCTGGCGTCAACAACATAAGCCAGAAAGGTCTCACACCCCTTCGCAACGTATCTCTGGGCTCTGGCCATCGAAACAATACCGATCTCGCCTCGGTGCCTCTCGCGATACACTGTCACCGTTTCACTGACTGAAATGGGTATCCGGATCATCTTCTTTGCACACAAAATGTCGGCCTGCCTGGCTGTCATCCAATCCATACCCACTATCACATCGAAACTACTGATCTCTATCGGCAGTAGATCAATCAGAAACCGGTGAGCATCTATCTCAAGAACACAGTCTCTGAACACCCGACTTACTAACTAACGGAACAGGTAAAGCAATAGAAGGCATAGAAAAGTAGGCACAAAACACAACAGATACATACGAGTGATCCGCTCCAGAATCAAACAAAATACGAGCACTAAGCCCGTTCAGGATGTACGTACCAGAAACCACATCGGTGGACTCGCGGGCCTCCTCTGCCGTAGCCTGGAACACTCTGCCTCGGCCTCTAGGCGCTGACTCTCGACGGCTCGATGATGACGACTCAGCTCTGGCACCGCTCGTACTCGCTCCCTGTACAGCTGGCGGTGCATCCGGGCAATCTCTCGCAATGTGACCTGGCCTCCCACAGCGGAACACACGGAATCCCTCGAGGTACAGGTAAATGAAGTGTGGCCATACTGCCCACACCGATAATATCGGGGCTGCTCCGGCATACAAGAACCGGAATGATGACGTCAGCATCTCTGACAGTCTCTCTCCCCGGCTGAACTGTCAGCCCGGCTCCCTGCTGGCTGAGACCCCTGTCCCACGCTGCTCTGACTCTGACTAGGAGCACTATAATGGGAAGTCTGCCCCTGACTCTGACTGGCCGCCCCAGACTCCTGTTACTCTTCCGATCTCCTGGACCTACGGTCTCTGCCTCTATCTCTGTCTCTATGGAACCCCGAGCCCTGCCCCTGACTCTGCTGCTGCTCGGGCTGTCTCTCTCTCTCTCTGGAACTCCTGGGGCTCTCGATAATAGCTATGGGACTCCTCAGACGTCCCTGTCCTCTATCTCTGGGATGGAGGCTGACCCCTCTGCCTCTCAATCTCCCTCTCTCTAACACGAGCCAACTCCAAGGCTCTCGCAAACGTAGGGGTGTCGTGAAGCCCGACAAACTCCCGGATGTCCGACCGCAGACCATCAATGAAGGCATCCGCCTTGCGAACCTCAGAATCCACATGCTGGGGCGCAAACTGTGCATAATCATTAAATCTATCCACATACTGCTGGACTGACATGCTGCCCTTCTGAAGATGTAGAAAACGACGCTCCATCTCCCGACGCTCATCTCGGGGAATATACTGAAGCTCAAAGATGGCACGGAACTGCTCCCACGACATAGCATAAGCTGCTGCAGTAGTCATCGATGACTCAATGGACTTCCACCACTGTGAAGCCCCTCCCTTCAGCAAATAGGCCGCATAACCGACCATGTCACGGGGATCAACGTGGGCGACTCTGAAAGCCGCCTCGATCTCTCTCTCCCATGCCATAGCCGCACCCGGCTCACCACCGCCTCGGAACTGAGGTGGGACTCCCGCCATAAAGTCCTTAAAGGACCCACCTCGCGGAGCAGAAGAAGAAGATGCCCCAACCCCTGTCTCAACACTGGTTACTGGCGGCGGATCAGATCTCTGTCGCTGCTGGTCTTTCTCTCTATAGAACTCAGTCAACACTGCTAGCATCTCTGATCGACGAATATACTCATCCCCCGCTGGCCTCTCGGGCCCTGATTCCTCACCATGATCTGCCATAATCACCTGCACATATCACAAAGGTAAGATAACAGATCGACCACCCTGCATTATACAATAAGCTAGGTCATCCGCTAAACTCAGTCTCAGGGAAGAATCCCATGGATCTGAACACGGTAAGAGCTCAAGCATCCACTGATACTCAATACTGAAACCACAAGCTCTGATACCAAGCTGTAACACCCACAATTCTCACACAAATGCCACGTCAATCAATAATCATAAGTGGCAATATTGCAATCATCTCAAGGTACACATGTCACAGGATTAGCGGAAAACACTGATAATTTAAAACTTTAATACAAAGTTAACACGTGTCATGTCACATGTCGATACAGATACATACACAACTGAATAATTGATAAACACTAACTACTGATAGCAAACACAGTGCTGATCAAGTACAAAATACAGATAGCGGCTCTAAAGTCTAATATCAAAAGACAGTCAGCACACACAACTCTAAACTGCCCCGATCTCTACTTCGGCTGCTGCGGCTGTGACTGCGATCCCACAGTATGGCTGCCTGAGACACGAAAGACTCGAAAACATAAGCTGGGGAGATCGTGAGTACGCGAGGGTTAGACTCTGTAATATAACACATATAGCATGCACAACAGAATAATATCTCAACACATAACACAGCTCGATGCACACACATATCTCTGCTCAAAAGGGGATGCCGTTCCACAGCTAACATGCCGCACACAGCAGCGGTTAGCTACTCAATAGGCACAGGAGCGACCCAGCAATAACACTGCTTTATATATAGTCTCATACTTCGTGACTAGCTAGGGACAGTCAGCCTGCGCGACCACATATCGCGGACACCTGCAACTCAAACACATATAACACGTATGGGGTAGATAGAATCATACCTGCACTGTATCTCTGTCTCATATACACATATCACAACACATAATAGACTCATAAAAGCTTACGCGCGTTTTGTAAAGAACTCGAGTAGTCACCGATTACCCGAATTTAACTGAAACCCGAAACTCTAATGCGGCTCGGCACGTGATCGGCTAGAAACTGTGAACATCACGGATCTCACACATTAACGCAAGCTCAATAACCAGACAACTCAAATCCAAATACAATTATCACAATTAAACCCAATCCGAAACACGCCCCAAACGAATAGCCGATCCCCGAAATCCCTTTATGAAATTCCCACCAAGACTCAAGACTCGAGTAATTCAATCCGACAATATCCCGAAGGAACCCGACCAATGACGACCCCAAAGCTCCCCTCAAATGATCAAGCTGGATTTTCCCTGCAGGCTGCGGCTCGCGCCGCTAAGCCCCTGAGGGTCGCGCCGCGACCAAGCGGTGCTCTGCACCTTGACCTGCGATTTCCATGGCTGAACCAGGGGTTTAACTTCTCACTTCTCATCTCCAGCAACAAAATACATACCAAATCATATGAATTCGACCATACTAATTCAGAAGCAAAACCCTACATATAACACATACATATCGCAAGATTTTAGCCATCAAAACTCACAACTCTTACCTTTGAAGCTTCAAGAACACAAGAGATGATGAAGATGATCAAGGCTTCTCAACACAATCTGGAGCTGGAAACAATTGCCTTCAGCTGGAGCTCACACACAAGACACACACACACTTTAGGGTTCCTTTCTCAAAAATGGATAAGGGAGGAGGAAAAGAGATGGCCATATATACGTCTCTATCTTTATCCGGTCCCGAACCCATTAAGCCGGACCCGATATCACTTTTTCACAATTCATATCATTAGGATCCAATTAAATCCACGATCTCAGTGATTATAATAATCCGCTAATTATTAACCCGGAGACACGTATCACTCGGTCTCGACACGTTTAATCCATGAAACGGGATTTAATTGGAACAACGCAATAATATAAAATTAATGAGCCAATAAATTAAGTCCACGTACCAGGCTCAAATCCGGGATGTTACATACATCCTCCGTAGTCTGAATCCATGAACGCTACCAACTCCAGATCGCCCTTCGCGTGACACCAAAGTCCCAGCTTCGGTTTCGACATGAGGTATCGTGGAATCCGCTTCACAGCTTTCAAGTGCATTTCTTTCGGATTAGCTTGAAACCTAGCACAAATACAAACAACAAACATAATATCAGGTCTAGAAGCAGTTAAATAAATAAGTGACCCAATCATGGCCCGATATAACGTCGGATCCACATCGGTATCACTTTCAGTACCCGGTCAGAGATTGTGATTCACTTGAATCGGTGTGCTGAAGTGAGCTGTCAGCTTGGTTCCTTCCATCCCGAAGCGCTCTAAGATGTCATAGACATACTTCGTCTGATGAATAAACATGCCCTCCTTCCTTTGTTCGACTTGCAAACCCAGAAAGAAGTTTTACTCACCCATCGCACTCATCTCGAACTTTGACTTCATCACCTTTTCAAAATCAGTGCACATTTGCTCGTCTGATGATCCAAAAATAATATCATCCATGTACACTTGTACCAAGATGAAATGTTCTCCTTTTCGCTTCACGAACAGCGTACTATCTATCCTCCCTCTTTCAAACCCGTTGTCTAGAAGATGGTTGGACAGAGTCTCGTACCACGCCCTCGGTGCTTGATGCAATCCATATAAAGCCTTATCTAGTCGATACACTCTGTCTAGATATTTCGGATCTGTAAACCCGGGCGGCTGTTCCACATACACCAGTTCCTTCACTTTCCCATAAAGGAAAGCACTCTTAACATCTAGTTGATAAACCTTAAAACCCTTGAAGGATGCAAAAGCCAGAAACAAACGGATTGCTTCAAGCCTTGCCACTGACGCCAACACTTCATTGTAATCGATTCCTTCCTCTTGGTTGAAACCATTTACCACTAGTCTTGCTTTGTTGCGAGTGACTATACCCCGATCGTCTCTCTTGCACTTAAAAACCCATTTGGTTCCTATTGCAACTTCTCCTCGAGGTAACGGAACTAACTCCCACACTTCTAGTTTCCTGAACTGTGACAGTTCTTCCTGCATCGCTTCAACCCAAGAGTTGTCTTTTAGTGCCATCTGCACATTTTTCGGCTCTACTTGCGAGATAAAGCATGAATAGAGGCAGGTATGAAAGGCCTCAGAGTCATTTATCATTGACAACAACACTGTGTTGTTATTTAAACTACTCCGAGTTCTCACACCAGCATTAGGACTTCCTATGATGCTTTCTATAGGATGGTTCTTGTTGATCCTAGATGTCTCTATCTCGTCAACTCTCAGATTATCTCCCAAATTAGATTCTATTTCTCCTAACGGGGGAACGACTTCAGACTCCACATTTTCTTCCTCGTGGACATTTTCGTCGGAGTTAGAAGTAGTTGTCTGATTTTCGTTTGTAGGCACTTCAGAATCAGTAACTTCTGGAGATCTATCTTTAGTTGATGTAGGCTCGGATGTTGATTGAAAAGTGGTCCTCGGAAAGCTATGACCCTCGTCATTCAGATTTAATGACGACATATCCTTTTCGATTGTACCTGCATTTTCATCCAAAGGAATGTTAAATGACTCAACCAATTTGTCATAATTAAATATCCATTCCGGACCAGTTTGGGGTTCATGTGTATAACTTGTGACATCTATATTATACACAATTTCTATCGTACCATTAGATTTGTTAAAAACCCGTTTGTTTGGTGAGTTCGGCACATAACTTAGGAAGTATCCTTCGTCAGCCTTTTCACCAAACTTAGGTTGATGTTTTGTTCTCATTAAAGTACATGGTACCCCAAAAGGTTCGAAGCCAGTTAAATTAGGTGGCCTTTTATTCAAAACTTCATAACAGGTTTTGTTCAAAGATTTGACAGTAAGGACACGGTTTAAAACATGGCATGCGGTATTCACTGCCTCCCCTTAAAACATGGTAGGAAGCTTTGAATCCGATAACATGGTCCTTGCTGCCTCAATCAATGTCATGTTTTTCCGTTCGGCCACCCCATTTTGTTGTGGCTCATAAGGTGCACTAAATTGATGCACTATGCCCTTTGATAGGCAATATACACCAATTAATGTGTTTTTAAACTCTGTACCGTTATCACTTCGAATTCGTTTAACCCTTGTTCCGTATGAATTTTCCACTTGGTCTAAGAACCCGATGAGCTTAGCAGCCGCCTCATCCTTTGTACCTAGAAAGAAAACCCAAGAAAAACATGAGTAATCGTCAGTAATAACTAAACAGTACCAACTACCACCTATACTCCTTTTGTTGATTGGTCCGAAGAGGTCCATATGCAACAAATCGAATGTGCAGCGATGGAGTTCTGAGTCTTGGACTTGTGTGCCTTCTTGTGTTGTTTTCCTTTCTTGCACAGTAGACACTTATCCTCGAACTAAAAACTCTTCATTGGAACACCTTGCACCAATCCATTTTTCGTAATGTAGTTCATCTTTCTCAGGTGCAAGTGTGCCATGCGTCTGTGCCATAAAACCGACTCAGTCTCTGAAGCTTTAGATAGCAGACAAATTGGTCCCATTGAAGATTCCGGCTTGTTCATGTCGAGCATGTACATGTCATTCTTCCTTGGAGCCCTCATCAGTATCCACTCTTCAGGTACTTTGAACCCCGGTTTCAGCACTAACGCCTCAGTATCAGTGAACAATACTGAGTTCTTCTTATCACATATTTGAGATAAACTAATGAGATTGTGAACCAGTTTATCAACGTGATAAACTTGATCCAGTTTGATAGTCCCATTAGTAAACACTCCAGTACCAGTGATATTCCCTCCTTTATTGCCAGCGAATGATACAAATCCCCGATTCCCTCCCTTGAAGTCTGCGAGTAGACTTCTTTCCCCTGTCATGTGCCTGGAGCAACCACTGTCGACGAACCATTTGTTGTTTGGACCTATAGTTATCTCCTGCACATGAAAGAAAGTAGGTAAGTTATCACGGGGAACCCAAGCCATAACTGACTTGGTAATACCATTCTCCTCCACATACTTAAACTCTTTCAAATACCCATCTCTCCTTTCAGGTGACTTGGGTCTTTGAATTGGAGTCTGTTGTGGTGCAGAGTGATTTACGTTCACTCTCGGCCTATATGTAGGCATTTGCTGTGGAGCTATTGAATAATATTGATTATAATGCATTTCTGAGTGATATCCCTGAGCTCTACCTGGTGTTTGATGTCTTACAGGAGTGTGTGACCTAACCGGAGTGTAAGCTCTGCTAGGTGTAGTACTCCTATAATGCTGTTGCGATCCTGACCTAAATTGATTAACAACTCTATTTGGTGAATTAGTCCTTATCACTTCTTTTGGTCGACATGACACAGGCATTTGTTTCACAGCAGATTTTGGTGCAGCTTGCACAGTTTTCTCGGTATTCTGAGAACTACTAGTGCTTGCAACACTTGTAGATGGCTTAGGTTGTTCTTGCTTTCGCATCTTAGGTGTAGTATCTACTTTCCTATGCGGACAGCTAGAAGCAACATGCCCCCTTTCGTGACATCTAAAGCAAGACATTTTATCAATTGACTTTTTGTGCGTGCCCTTTCATTTAGTTGTGTCACTAGTGTCTGGCTCTTTTGGTTCAACTATAGCGACTGGTTCATCATCTCGATCATTAAAGTCATTTTTGTGTTGTCCTACAGGTTTATCACTAGAGGATGACACAAATTTAACTTTCTTAATCTTGATATTATTATCAGTCACCTTAGTTTCATTTTCCTTTACAGGTTTAGACACTGGTTCCGGTATTTCCTCTGACTCAACTGATTTCTCAGTTTTCTCCTGAGGTTGAGGTACATAGTTATCGTTGAAAGGTGAAGGACTCTCATGATATCCTAGACCTACATGCTTCTTAGACTGACGCTGTGCATCTAAGATTTTCCCTAGGTTAAGAGATGAGTTCCTAAACTTTTCAAGTTTACTATTGGCCTCAGCTACCTTTACCTTAGACTCGGCTAGCTCTACATCTTTGGATTTTAGCTCCTTGGTTAATGCCTCAACATGTTCATACATTAGTTCTAACCTAACACACTGTTCGCTCAGTTTGTCTTTTAGAACTATAACATCCTGTGCATCAGCCTTTAGCTTATCCCTAAGATCTTGTTTTATGTCAACTAGGCTAGCATTATCTGATTTTAACGTTTCATTTTGAGCAGAGATGGTTGGATGTGATTCTAGTACTAAATTTAACCTATCGTTAGATGTAGCACACAATGCACATAAATCATGGAAAAGAAAAAAGTTTAGAGTTACCGTGGCATGATCTGATTCTACGTTAACCATCTGTCCGGCAAACTCCAGAATCGTCTGATCAGCTGACTTCTCTACCCACATCGGACTGCTTTCATTCTGACTGCTGTTCCCTGTGATTTCCTCTGCCCCTTCATTTCCAGTCTCAGTCACTTCAGCCATAAAGGCTCTAGCATTCGATTCTGGATGTGTACTCCAGTCATAAGTTCCATCTAGCTGTCTGTTTAAAGTAACATTGGATAACAGACCAACTATATTCGCTTGACTGGTTGAACTACTCGGTAGATATCGCCCTTGCGATTGATTCTGATACTGTCCCTGTGGATTCTGATACTGACCCTGGTAGTTCTCTACTTTCGGTCTCTGACACTCCCTAGCGAAGTGTCCTAACCCCTGACAGTTGTAACACTTAACCTTGGACTTATCAAATCCAATCTTATTGTTACTAACATTCAGATTCCTTCCCGTTCTTTTGATGAACCTTTTAACTCTCTGAGTTACCATGGCCAGTTGCCATTGCAGATCCATCTCCTCCAGATCATCAGGGTCTACCTGATCGTAATCCTCATCCCAAAGTGCAGGATCGTTAATTTTTCCTTGAACATAATTGCCGTAAGCGGCCACAAAGGAAGCCAACAGATTTAGATGATCTTCCGCAGATTTTGCGCTCATAGGCATCTTAGAATATCCTTGAGATGTAGATGCCGGGGTAGCCTGATACTGCTTTTCTTCTGGTTGAGAAAACCCTAAGAAAGCTCTATTCATTGCGTCTTCTGTTTCAGCCGGTGACGATGTTTCTCCCGAGAAGAAGGCTGTAGCGGTCTTCAATTCAGCTGCAACTGAAGGTTTTGTTTTCCCAAAGTACATAGCCGGATCTTGAACTTGATCATAATTTGTTTCCTTCTTTAGCAGCTCAAAGTGATATGCCCTCAGCGTTCCGATAACCTTATCTAGAGTCAGAGTATAGAATTTGTATTCATCATGCTTTATTAAGGCCACATACATCTCCCATTTGGCCGGTAAAGCATCCAGAATCTTGTTAATCTTTTCCGTATAACTCCACGTCATGGCTATCTAACTCAGTTAGCAAGTGATAGAAGCGAGTAATAGTCTCATCCAGCTTTTCGTTCTTCAAGGCTTTGAAGATTGCGAACTGCTGCTTGAGCATTTCCATTCGATTTTTCCTTACTCGCGGGTTACCTTCACACCGTTTCTCCAACGCATCCCACAGCTCTTTTGTTGTCTTCTGATTTCGGAAGGTGTGTAAAATCTCCTGCGGTAACGCCATTCGAATGATAGCTATTGCATGGTTCTCAGCTTCATACACCTTTTTATCGTCATCCTTCATTTTTGAGTAAGGCACAACCTTTTGTCGTCCTTCAACTTCAGCTGTAGGTGGAATGTACCCTTCATCGATACAAAGCCACAGACGCATATCATTAAACCTCGTGAAGTCAGCAAATCTATCCTTCCACCAGTAATAGTCCTCAATTTTCATTAACTTCGGTGGTGAATTCGCCTTGCCAACCTCATGATCCATCTCCATAAACCTCTGCAGACTTGACATTGTTTCAAAGATATTTGAATTCAAACTTAATTAATTTAATTCGAAACTAATTTAAATTAATTCTTTCGAATTTAGGGAAATTCGAATCTAATTAAACTTAAACCTGTTTGGAATTAAATTTGAATATAAGTTTTAAATTCAGCTAAACTCGAAATTAATGACAAAATCGAAGGTGCACTAATTTCGAAATCCCCAATAAATTCGAAGGTCCACTTAAAGTCGAATCCCCACTAAAGTCGAAAAACCCAACTAAAGTCGAAAGTCCAAATTCGATTTTAGTGTAAACTCGAAATCCAAGCAAATTCGAATTGGCCAAATTCGAATCAAACTTTATGGAAACTCGAAAAGAGCGTATTTTGGTCAAACTCGAAATCGTAGAAAACCCTAATATCTCCTTACTAAACGTGAGCGCCACAAATTCGAAAAATGGCTAATACTTCGAGTTTTTCAAGTTTTTCAGATTAAATCAATATTTTTACAAGTAAAAATACCGATTTTAGTCAAAAACTTGAACTACACCAAAGTATTTCCCGAAATCTGATTTGTTAAGCTCAAAAACCTTAAAAATTGAGATGATAACCGTCCAAAAACGTCAAGAAACGTAGGATGTATGCTTATGAACACTAAGAACACTAAGAACACCCCGTAGGCTTTGATACCACTTGTAAGGTCTTCACACCACGGATCTATCTAGACGCGATACACACCAACGAGTGCGGAATCCTCGTTAGCGGCTTGATGGTAAGATCACTCGCACGGAACACGGAGACTACCACGGCGTTGTACGAACGACTACGAACGAACCTACGCGATGATTCTCTCCGTAAACACACACTGATTGCTGTTAAACTCGAGATCGCCTTCTGCTTAATTACTCTCCGGAATTCTGCAAAAGTCTACTAATCATTCGAGTTAATCTCTAATTATAGTGATCCATTCGAGTTTGTCATTGGACAAACTCGAACCAGGCCTAAGGCCCATTCGAATTTGTCCACATGACAAATTCGAATTTGACTTCTATGCTAAATTCGAATTCACCCTAAATTCGAATTTCACATGTCAAACTTCTATTTGAATATATGTTTTAACTTATGTTTGAATTAATCTTTGAACTTTATGTTTGAACTTCTTGTAATACAGTACATCAAGTTCAAACATACAATCAATAAATATCAAACACACAAAATCACATATATTAAACACTAGTTAATATTCAATACCTTGTAACATCACTTAGACAAAATGCTAACACAACTTAGACTGCTATCGTCACACAGGGTGTACCAACACAGTTGTGTGCTCATCGGTGTGACCCTCAAGTGTTTTATGAAATCAGTCATGATGCAGGAGTAATGTCATCTTTAGACAACATACACTAACAGTTTCTTATTTAGGACAGCAAATAAAAAAACTAACATGCTCCTATACATAGTGAATATGTACTTATATGTTGGTTGAGGGCTGCTGTGATTTGAAATTAAAAACAATTCGAGACTCACATACTTAGCCAATTTATATGTTTCTTAGGCTGCTGTGATTGTTTGGCTTTTAAACCATCCGAGACTTAACAATTTGTTGAGTCTCGGAGTCTATGCACATATATACACTACAATGCTCAGACTCCGAACCTTAAACACTTAATATATACATTTATATGTGACTTTGTTGTTGCTGCTAGCTTCTTTTGTTGCTGCTGTTGGGCTTATACGCACAAATGGCTGCACACTTGAAATATGTATATATGTTTATAAGTACTATGTGACTGCTTATGCTTTGATGAAGCAATTCGAGACTTAGCAAATGTTTAGTCTCGGAGTCATCATATACTCCACACACTACACACTTAACTTAATTATTATTGCTGCTACTTGCTGTCTTTTATATAGGCAAGTCTCAGAATTCATGCCCAAACTACATAATACTTAATCAAATTCAATATATGTATGTATGTACTACTGGTGCTACTGTGAATCTACACCCACTCCAAGATTTTTTTAGTCTCAGAGTTCGCATGCCAACACGCACTATGAACACTTAGGCTACTTCATGCATATATATTTGTTACTGTTGTCCAACTTCTCACAGCACACTCCGAGACTTTTAAGTCTCGGAGACTATATGCTTCACATAACATCCTTGTATATATGTTCAACTTTCACAGCACTCTTTGAAATGCTTAAGCTGTCCAACACACTCTGAGACTTTTAAAGTCTCAAAGCCTGACTTCTTCAAGTAAATTAATTTTTAACACTTCGATTAATTGACAGGCCGTCATTGTGACCCGCAGAAATAATCCTTATATCCACAGTTTAGCTTAGAGAAGTAAGTGTCGAATCCGCAGGGAGTGAGTTTGTAATTAGGGTTAGGCAATTGGCCTTATAAGTTTTATTGAAAGCATTGTAATTTGTGAGATATGGATTTGAATGATTTGTTTAGATTAATGACTTACTATTGCTTGTGAGTAAAGTTAATGGCAAAATAACTACCGTAGTAAATAAACAATCAAGAGACAAATAACCATTCACGGGATCACCATGGCATAAATATTACTCATTCTAATTTCATGCAATAATCACATAGACATAATTAATTGTGCGACTAAATTACTCAAACATGTTTTAACCAATAAATCTCGACATAATCCCTAAGCTAATGGACTCGACACAAATAATAATACCACGATAAACTATCTTGCTTTTACCAATCAAAACATACAATCATAATCATAGTCGAATGATTATCATTTGCACACACATAATAAATCTCAATCAATACGAACACATCAAAACATAAGAAACTAAAGTAGAGTAAACTTATCCGTAGATACTCCGAAAACGGCTAATGGGATTAGTCGCTCATCGTATGCTATTCAACAATGTAGATCAGAGACATCTTCTAGCTTGCGAATCACCGTCTTCGTTCTTGTATTGTAGATCCACTCCGGCAGGGCTTCGCCAACTCTTTCACACACGTCGTGATTCTTCTCCAAGGCTGCCATCGACCTCTATTTATAAAGGAGTCGAGATAAGGGTTTCACAGGTTGGAAAATGCATTTTTGCGCTGTCCTAGCGCAGGCCTGCGCCCCCCCCCCCCCCCACGCCAGGGTGCGGCTAAGGTTACACTGGTATATGCTGGAATGCATCTAGACAGATGGAACTCTTCTGTTGTGGAGCGCAGGGTGTCGCAGGCCTGCGCACCCTTCAACTCGATTTGCTCTGAATTTTCTTGGCTTGCTTTCTTTTAATCTCTTGGCCGTGAAACACAAACTTGGAGTAATAATTTGGATTTTACGAAGTATCGGTGCTTAAAATGATCATAAAATGACTCTGAAACATATAAAATTATAGACTTATCAAACCTTCCCAACTTAACTCTTGGTCGTCCCCGAACAAGCTTTTGGAATCAGAACTAACTATGTAACGAGCAGGTAGTAGCAGTGACTCTAGGAATTTTATGTTAAGCTAGCCTTCACACTAATGCATTAAAATTTTTATCATGTAAATTGAAGACGTTTTCAGTTAAAATATACTTCCCTTAGAATTTATATAATGTATCTCACTCTTGGAAATACTCTTTTAGCTCAAGGTTACGATACTTAGAGCATGTGGGTCTTTTGTCCATCTTTTCCTCTTTGCATGTTTACGACAACTTTTTTTTTCTTTTTAACACCATGTATCCATCTATTTTCTTTTCAAACTAGATTAGCTAGATGGTCCATGTAACGAGATTTTGGTCAACCACTCCCAAACCAATTAGTTTTAGGGGATTAGGCGTGAATGGTACCCCTACGGACTTAGTTTCCCGAACCATCACTAACTCATTTTTTAGGCTAAAACATGATTAAGTTCTCCCCCTTATTGCAAGGGTTTCCAAAATCTTTTGACACATTACTTATATTTAAACCCAAATACATTTTAACGTACTTGAATTCATTTTACATGGAAAAAGTTTTAATTATTACTAAGACTCTTTTCTTAATTATAAAATATCCTATCAACACTAGCCAATTCCCTCGTACATGTATTTTCTAGGTATCATCATGTTCCACGGCCTGATCGACAAACAAGACTCAATTGGGGAAGAAATGACAGACTATATAAACATTATAGCTCTAAACAGGACTCGGCTAAAACTAAAAATAAATGAAAATTACGATAAAGAAATTAAATGCATAACAAACTAAAATAAAATAAAATAAAGAAAAGTAAAGAATAAGGAATGATAGTACACGATCATTCAAATGGAGGACGCGGCGGAGGAGGACCGAAGACGATGGTGAAGAAGTCGGTATACGGGTTCTGGTCGGTGGTGAACTGTGCAGTCGGCGGAACCAAGTGAGGAGGCATCGGGTCTGGGAGGTCCTGCCTGCCATGCGCCGGATAGCGCTGATAAGGCATACCGGCTACGGAGTCCTCGTGGTGTCGAACTCCCTCCAAATATGCCCAGTTATGGTGCTGGTAATAGGAATTTTGGTATGCCAGAGCTCTCTACTGTAACATCCTCAAATTTAATATAATAATTAAACTACTAATTATACAATTCACCGATAATTTGGTGAATTAGTTATGTTAATCGATATGTAAGGATTTATTTTTATAATCATTTAAAGAGAATATATATATATATATATATATATATATATATATATATATATATATATATATATATATATATATTAACGTTAAGTTACAAAACTATAAATAGGTAATAAGGAAATTAATTAAAATTTTGTAGGAATTATAAATTAAGTTCTTATAATTATTAAAGAATTATTAGCCATAAGCTTTACTCATTTGCACTATGTGCTTTGAACTTTTGTAAATTGGAGTCCATGCTATCATGTACAAGACATTAAAGCCTTGTAATTTTAATCCACATATATATGTACAAGCACTTAAAGCTCTTATGTACAAGTGTTTTATGTATATTTATAAATGTAAATGGTTGAAATGGTGAAGGATGTAGTGCTTTGGGGTTAATATTGATCAAGTGGGAAAGTGGAGGGGGTTGTTATGAAAGTAGTAACCAATTGAGGGAAATTTAACCCCCCCAATCGGTGCCCTCACCTCCTTTCTTTTTCTTTTCCTTGAAAAGGTTCTGCAACTTTTTGCAAAAAAAACCCCAAAGTGGCTGCTGAATTCTTGCAAACTTTGGCTTAGTGAGTTCAAAATCGTTGTGCAAATCGATTATATAAACTCAAGGTAACCTATATATTCTTATATGTATGTATTTCTCCCCTCCTTTCTTCATGATAAAGAAATTGTAGTTAAATGGGGATGAATTGGAAGATGATATTCCAAAAAATTATAGTGGCGATTAATTGGTGTTATATAATTTTGTATATATATATATATATATATATATATATATATATATATATATATATGCAAGAAATCAAAGAAATTTAGAAAACCCTGAGATTGGATTTAGTTAGGTTAATGGAAAATGATGGAAAGAGTAAAAGGGTTGAATTCATGATATATGTATTAAATATATGTATATATATGCTTATGGTAGTCAAGTTAAGTAGAAAAACAAATCGATGGTCGTCCAATTTCATCTTCCCTTCTCAAGTTCTGCACAAACATATTAGAAAGAAAGAAAGTCTAGGTCTAGAAGAAAAGCCTTGCCAAAATTGCTAAGATATCGAGGGATTGAAGAAACCTAATACAATTAAACTCAAGGTAATTATTTATGTATTTTTGTGTGTGTGTCTGTGTGCTGCTGTGTGCAGACCACGGCTGCCCAGCAACCACAGCAGTGAACCGTAAAAATTTCATCAACAATCGATCACTTAGATTGCATCAAACCTGTCCAAATCATTTGTGTGTTGTTATGTGAGAATTGTTTAACGTTTTGGGACATTATAAAGTGCTAGGGGCTGCTGAGAGTTTTAAGGTTGGGCAGCCAATAAAGTCCATGATACCAGCCCAAAACAGTCCCATGAAGCGTCTTAAGTTGGCTTGGCCGTTGTCCAGAAAGCCTTTCATTCCTAGTCCGAACCTTTTGGCCTTTGGCCAGAACGTGTAGATCTTTTAATGGTGTGTTATTACCATGCATTAGGGCTGTAATAGAACCCCAAAAAGGAGCTCCAATGGCTGCAAGAACAGCAACAAAAATAACCACAAATAGCCCCGAATGCTCAGGTTTACGGCTTGGCCTTTGCTCGAAAAGTCCCTCGAATCTTCGGCCATTTCTTTACGCCTCTGGCCCTAACCTATAGACTCTCCAATAACGTGTTCTTAGCCAATATTATGGCTGTTGTTAAATCCCCCAAAACGGGCTGTAACGTCAACAAACAGAAGCTCTAAAACCGCATAACAAGTGGTCGTAGTTCATGGCCTAAATTGCCACGTCTTTTGCCTTGACTACCTTGGCCTTTGGCCTTGCCATTTAGGCTTAATGTATGGTGATAATGAGAATATAAGAGACCTAAAGGTGTATTACGAGTGTACTATAGAAAATATATGCAAGATGGAAGTGCCTATGAATGAGATACATATTCATGTGACACCATATAAGTGATCCACAAGGCTTGAAATTATAGAACATGGACCGAAGTAAGTCCTGGGATGACCAAGTATATGTTAAACCACCCCATATAGACTAATATTACGTATGTATGCTTTTATGATCATTCATGAACACATAAATACAAAAAAATATATATATGCATTAAAAGGTCATTAAAGACATAAAGGACTCAGAAGCACCTAATTGAACATATTTGCCAATCTGACTTAATTATGACTTAACATGATACTATAACATCATGGGATCATTGCATACTTATATAACATATAAATTATCATCAAATGTTGCCCATAAGTCTATAAAACTAAATAAGAGGCGTAACGGAAACTTAAAACCGAAAACGCTTAAACACTTCAAATAACTTCCAAACCTTATGATATACTACTATAAGCTTATGAATGCTTTAAATATCATTATTTGATAGGTTTAGAGCTGAAGGGAGTGCCGGTTATCGGTTCGGGGCATTGAGAGGCTTAGTGGTCGTATTGAGCATTAAAGGCTATTACAGCCTATTGTACTGTGAGTTCTAGCATTGATGTGTGCGTTGCATACATAATTACATGTTTATTTTATTTATGACATTGTGCATATCTAATTGGCATCATCCTCTTATATGATGCATTGCACTAGTTTTATTATTCAGCCCTATTGGCGGTTCATTACTTGATCATGGCCTATGACCAGCATACATCATTTGATATCTTTCATTACATATATTAACCTTCATGCTATGCTTGAAGATCGTTCATTTCATGCTTCACATGATTACCCCATTGTGAGCTATGCTCATTTATTATTGGCCTCACTGGATATCCAGATTATCATTAATATTATTAAACGCCTTACTTTGTGTTTGTGCGTATAAATTCCTACACCACATGAGCTCGTGGGTAGGTGGCCGGACATGGAAGACGGTTGGAGTTGCCCGGCTGGACATGGATTCACAGCTGTTGGCAACGGCGGGTTAGCGGGTCACGTACCGCAACCTATGCAAAATAATGGGCTATGCCCACACCATTTTTATTAAAAGATATTGCACTTGTCATTTCATAATCATTTTAACATTTATACATGTTGTATGTTTTGCACTCCATATCGATCTAGTAACTCACTTAGCAAATTTTATTTGCTAACCCCACACTTTTATATACCTCAGGTGGATTAGTGAAGGCAAGGTGATTATGGCTCTGGTCCTAGAGTTTAAATGGACCGCAATTGAAGCCTTGACATTCGGTAAAGGTTAACTTAATATTGTGATACTTTCGGGTAGTCTGTCTACCAACACACTTAGATGTGTACATATAGATACTTAATGTCTTTGATGGATGATAGTGATTGTAACTATTTAGAACTATCTTGTAAATTTACTTTACATTCCGAATCATGGTTTATAATTAAACAGGGATTTTGACTCCGTGCGAACGGGTCATGCCCGATTTTGTTTATAAACCATGTTAATCTTATTAATTTAATATAACCCCATTAATAATTGTAGTATGTTGAAATGGGTGTTTCATCTGCCCGTCCTGCAGCTGATCTACCCGACCCGGCAAGTGATCGACACTCTCATAAATATGGATCATACGCACATTCATCTCATATAATCTCTGGGTCACATCCTCTCGGAACTCACCCTGACCCACTACTAAATCCTTTATCCGCCTCATCATGCGGTCAAAGTCAACACCGTCATTACCTCGACTGCGCGAGGTGGACACCCTTAGGTTCGGCTCTTCGTGCCGAACTCCCGCCTTACTAGCGGCATTCTTCCCCCCCCCCCCCCCCGCTCTCTCTCTCTCTTTCTCTCTCTCTCTCTCTCTCTCTCTCTGTCCTCTCATCCACAGTGTAGTCCTCGATATATGACTAATTCGTTTCCTTGTCGAATATCTCAAACCCTTATCAACTTCCCTAAAAATCAAGGTAGGGAACATGGCGGCTGTAATGAACGTCGCCGAAACAGGGGAAAACACGTAATCAGGTGAAAGTGAACCCATCCTCTCGAGGAACTTAGAGATCACCCAAGCATGGGGGATGATCGTCCTCTCTCTAGTATCCTACATAGCCCAAATATCATTCATGACTGTCCATGCGAAGGACAGTCTGGGCTTACCCTTAAGAAGGGCGTGTAGGACCGTGATATCCGTATGTCTGACCTTAGACAGGTCACTATCACGAGGCAAGATGTTGTTCACAATAATCTTGAGAAGCACCTTACACCTTGGAGTCAAAGCCCTTTGGCTATAGGAAGTGGAGGACTCAGATTCCAAAATGGATGGAACAAAAACTCTACTCACTTGCTCTGTCCACTCCCCTGACCAAGTCATGTTAGTAAAGGCCAACTGAGCCTCATTCTTATACTCATATCCCCGCTGGTTAGACCCCTCGTGGCCTACCCCCATAACTAAATTAAATAATTGGCAAAGGATTAGCGCATCCATCGCCACGTCCCAACCATGGACAGTACCTATCAATCTAAAGTCGTTCGGTGAACTACCCGTCTCCCTCCGTAAGGTAGACATCCACTCAACCACATCGGCCTGATAAATCACGGGGCGGCCCAATTCAAGCACACTTTCCCAACCCAAATAGTCAAAAAGGTATGGGATCCAATAATCCTCAAAATCACTCCTCCCCTCTTTTCAGCTAACACCTTATTCGAATATTTTCTATATAAAAACAAGTGCGTCCTAACATTTTCAGGGTGTTGGGATAATAAGAGGTTCAGAGTCCAATCTATAGGAACATTGCGATTGTGAGTTCTTTGTCTCGTTCTCCTCGACATCTACAATTTGTGCCAACCAACCACAATATGTATGAGATAAATCAAGTAATGTGACCTATAGTTGCATTTTGCACAATTACGCTCACTTTAAACATGCATATATATATATATATATATATATATATATATATATATATATATATATATATATATATATATATATATATATATATATATATATATATATATATATATATATATATATATATATATATGTATATATATATACTCTTTTACGCTCTAATTTTGCATCCCATATATATAGTCCATAATTTGCTATCCTTTTAAGCACTAAACATAAATCATATTTCTATAATATTCATTTAGCACATAAAATTATTTTTTAGCTAATCACCCAAGTTTTATAATTTTAGCATTATATGCACATTTAGGCAACCAACTTTATAAATCCATATTAATTTCTTGAATTTAACCATGGAAAATTAACTAATATAGCAAATAAACACATACCTCATAAAACATATATCAAGGTTATCATTAAATTCATGCAATTTCACATACTTTGACTCTAAAAAGTCAAAATTACCATGAAAACTTCATGGATGACCATGAAGCTCAAGCTTTTATTTTTGCTCAAAAAGTATAAAATAAGTTGCAATTACTTAATAAAAACACTAACCTTGGTGATTGGAAACTTATCTTGGCAAAAATCTACGTGAAAGAGGTCTCATTGGGAGAATTAGGAAGAGAGAAGGCCAGCCTCCCAGTATGCCTTTTTCTTCACCACTTCCTCTAGTCAAAAATCTTGAAAATGGATGAAATTGTACAAAGAGATGATTTCTAGCCTAGATCTTTGATATTTATGAAAATGTGGATGTTTTGGGGCTTAGATTTGTAAATTTTGGACACAAAAATAGGTTTTTTCAAAGAGAGCCACACACCCAACCATAGACTAAACTTCTAGGGTTTGTGAAAATGGAAAATGAGGCTCAAATCTGGTTTTAAGCTCGATGGAATGCAGGGCCAGCGCAGGCCTGCGCCCCCCCCCCCCCCCCCCCGCGCCAAACACTGCTGATTTTTCAGTTTTTCACTGTTTTAGTACGCGGGGCTGTAAATATCTCTAATTTTTTACATAAAATGTAGTCTAAAAATTTTTTGTGAGGGCTAAATTAATCTTATCGTTATAACTCACCCTCCCCAACTTAGACTTTTGTGACGTCCTCGTCACATCAAAATTAATTTATCGATTAAGAACATAAAGATATAGATCGGTACTCATTCCTTATTCATAACAATTAAATTTAAACAAACAAATAATAAACAAACAAAATTCAACTTTTATAATTCAACTTAAAATAAAAGCATCACACTTTAAAAAATAGGGAGAATTTCATATATAGCCTTCCAAAACTTAATAATATCATATATACCCAACCTAAAATTTTAATATCATATATACCCCTCCTAAACATCATAATATCATATATACCCAATTTTACTTATTAATATCACATATATCCCTCTTAAAATTCATTAACATCATATATACCCAAATTCGTTATTTAAATTATTTTTATATCATTTAAAACTCATAATTAATAGTGCTGATTAATTAATGATCATTATACTCTTACTCATATATTCTTTCAACTAAATTTTTATATATCATATTTATCCAATTTAAATTAAAATACCATATCTCTTTTAATAATTTTATATAATTAATTTTTGTAAACTTTACTAAATAAATTCTTCAAATTAACATTAAAAATAAAAAAAAAATTGTATCATGTTTTTGCTCGTTTGAAATCAAATCGTATCGTCTTATTATATTTTCTTATTTGTTTTTTTCTACAGTAATCTATATACAATTAACTGATTACATATTATGTTCTTTCTTTTCTTTTTCTTTTTGAATTTCACAGTTTTATCGCATTTTGTTTTTTTTTTAATTTCTGTATATATTTTTTGTTTTCTAATACATTCGTTTCAATTTTTTTTTCAAGTTTGCATTCGTTTTATAACTATTGTTTATTCAGTTTACTTTTTTAAAATTTTTGTATTTAATCTAGTATATGAGTTATAACTTGTTATCTGATGTAATTAATTGTGTACATTTTGTGTTAACGATAATATTATATATATATATATATATATATATATATATATATATATATATATATATATATATATATATATGTATGTATATGTATATATACAGGGAGAGTCTCTTTAAGAACCTCAAAGATGGTGAGAACCTACAAATCTTTTAGAGTCCTTGGATCTAAAGCGTTTTTTTGGAATAAAAAATATTATCTTTCTCTTTCCACCTTTTTTATTATATGCAATCATTTTTCACTTTCTCTCTCTTACTTTTTTTTTGTCATTTTTATTTTCTCTTTCTTTTATGAAAAATTGATTTTAATATTAAAAAAACATTTTTTATAAAAAAAAATAAATTTTTTCTATATAGAAAATTATTTAATTGCTAAGAAATTAATGTATTCTAAATAGAAATATTATGTGTCTATATAGAATGTTATATAATTCAATATCTTTTTATGTAGATTAACATTACTATTCATAATCTATGTAGAATGTTATGTTTTTTTTATATATTTCATATATTTTTATGTTTATTATACATTTCTATATCTTTTTATGTAGATTAACATTATTATTCATTGTGTTTTTGTTATATTTTATATCAGTTGCATACCAAGTGTTTGATAAAATGTCTAAATGAAATCTTATTTTTTTGTTTCAATGTGTTTTTGGTATATATTTTATCATTTAATCTACGTAGAATATATGATACTTGACATTCTACACGACATTATACGTAGATCGCATGACATTCTACGTATATTGCATGACATTCTATGTAGATTGCATGTCATTCTATGTATATTGCATGTCATTCCACGTAGATTGCATGGCATTCTACGTAGATTGTACATAGAATATGTTCGTCGATACTATACATAAAATATGACAGATTCATTTTCCATGTTTTATAATGAAGATTATTTGTAAGATATTAGATTTATAATAATTGTAATAGTTATTAGATGTTTTACATGATAATCTACGTAGATTACATGATAATCTACATAGAATATAATACAAGACTACTTGTAAAAAATCACACATAATCTATGTAGAATGTTATTTTCTTATATATTTCACATATTTTTATGTTTCTTATACAATTCTATAGCTTTTTATGTAGATTAACATTGCTATTCAATATGTTTTTGGTATATTTTATATCAGTTGCATACCAGGTGTTTGATAAAATGTCTAAATGAAATCTTTTTTTTTTTTTGTTTCAATGTGTTTTTGGTATATTTTATCATGTAATCTAAGTAGACTATATGATACTTGACATTCTACCCGACATTCTACGTAGATTACATGACATTCTACGTAGATTGCATGCCATTCTACGTAGATTGCTTTTCATTCTACGTAGATTGCATTTCATTCTACGTAGATTGCATGACGTTCTACGTAGATTGCATGACATTCTACGTAGATTACATGACATTCTACATAGATTGTACATAGAAATACGTTCTTCGATGCTCTACATAGAATATGATAGATTCATCATAGATCGTACATAGATTGCATGACATTCTAAGAACCTCAAAGATTGTAAGAAAACTTAGAACCTTTTAGAGCCCTTGGATCAAAATGATATTTTTGGAATTAAAAAATATTATGTTTCTCTCTCCACCTTTTTATTGTATGCATCTCTTTTTCACTTTCACTTTCACTTTCTTACTTTTTTTTCATTTTCATTTTCATTTTCTTTTATGAAAATTGATTTTAATAGTAAAAAAATGTTTTTTACAAAAAAAAATATTTTTTTCTATATAGAAAATTATTTAATTATTAAAAAATTAACGTATTCTATATAAAAATATTATGTGTCTATATAGAATCTTATATAATTCTCTATCTTTTTATGTAGCTTAACAATATTATTCATAATCTATGTAGAATGTTATGTTTTTTTTTATATATTTCACATATTTTTATGTTTCTTATACAATTCTATAGCTTTTTATGTAGATTAACATTGCTATTCAATGTGTTTTTGGTATATTTTATATCAGTTGCATACCAGGTGTTTGATAAAATGTCTAAATGAAATCTTCTTTTTTTTTTTTTTGTTTCAATGTGTTTTTGGTATATTTTATCATGTAATCTAAGTAGACTATATGATACTTGACATTCTACCCGACATTCTACGTAGATTACATGACATTCTACGTAGATTGCATGCCATTCTACGTAGATTGCTTTTCATTCTACGTAGATTGCATTTCATTCTACGTAGATTGCATGACGTTCTACGTAGATTGCATGACATTCTACGTAGATTACATGACATTCTACATAGATTGTACATAGAAATACGTTCTTCGATGCTCTACATAGAATATGATAGATTCATCATAGATCGTACATACATTGCATGACATTCTAAGAACCTCAAAGATTGTAAGAAAACTTAGAACCTTTTAGAGCCCTTGGATCAAAATGATATTTTTGGAATTAAAAAATATTATCTTTCTCTCTCCACCTTTTTATTGTATGCATCTCTTTTTCACTTTCACTTTCACTTTCTTACTTTTTTTTTCATTTTCATTTTCATTTTCTTTTATGAAAATTGATTTTAATAGTAAAAAAATGTTTTTTACAAAAAAAAATATTTTTTTCTATATAGAAAATTATTTAATTATTAAAAAATTAACGTATTCTATATAAAAATATTATGTGTCTATATAGAATCTTATATAATTCTCTATCTTTTTATGTAGCTTAACAATATTATTCATAATCTATGTAGAATGTTATGTTTTTTTTTATATATTTCATATATTTTTATGTTCCTTATACATTTCTATATCTTTTTATGTAGATTAACATTACTATTCAATGCGTTTTTTGTATATTTTATATACCCAATTTTACTTATTAATATCACATATATCCCTCTTAAAATTCATTAACATCATATATACCCAAATTCGTTATTTAAATTATTTTTATATCATTTAAAACTCATAATTAATAGTGCTGATTAATTAATGATCATTATACTCTTACTCATATATTCTTTCAACTAAATTTTTATATATCATATTTATCCAAATTAAATTAAAATACCATATCTCTTTTAATAATTTTATATAATTAATTTTTGTAAACTTTACTAAATAAATTCTTCAAATTAACATTAAAAATAAAAAAAAAATTGTATCATGTTTTTGCTCGTTTGAAATCAAATCGTATCGTCTTATTATATTTTCTTATTTGTTTTTTTCTACAGTAATCTATATACAATTAACTGATTACATATTATGTTCTTTCTTTTCTTTTTCTTTTTGAATTTCACAGTTTTATCGCATTTTGTTTTTTTTTTAATTTCTGTATATATTTTTTGTTTTCTAATACATTCGTTTCAATTTTTTTTTCAAGTTTGCATTCGTTTTATAACTATTGTTTATTCAGTTTACTTTTTTAAAATTTTTGTATTTAATCTAGTATATGAGTTATAACTTGTTATCTGATGTAATTAATTGTGTACATTTTGTGTTAACGATAATATTATATATATATATATATATATATATATATATATATATATATATATATATATATATATATATATATATATATATATATATATATATATATATATATGTATGTATATGTATATATACAGGGAGAGTCTCTTTAAGAACCTCAAAGATGGTGAGAACCTACAAATCTTTTAGAGTCCTTGGATCTAAAGCATTTTTTTGGAATAAAAAATATTATCTTTCTCTTTCCACCTTTTTTATTATATGCAATCATTTTTCACTTTCTCTCTCTTACTTTTTTTTTGTCATTTTTATTTTCTCTTTCTTTTATGAAAAATTGATTTTAATATTAAAAAAACATTTTTTATAAAAAAAAATAAATTTTTTCTATATAGAAAATTATTTAATTGCTAAGAAATTAATGTATTCTAAATAGAAATATTATGTGTCTATATAGAATGTTATATAATTCAATATCTTTTTATGTAGATTAACATTACTATTCATAATCTATGTAGAATGTTATGTTTTTTTTATATATTTCATATATTTTTATGTTTATTATACATTTCTATATCTTTTTATGTAGATTAACATTATTATTCATTGTGTTTTTGTTATATTTTATATCAGTTGCATACCAAGTGTTTGATAAAATGTCTAAATGAAATCTTATTTTTTTGTTTCAATGTGTTTTTGGTATATATTTTATCATTTAATCTACGTAGAATATATGATACTTGACATTCTACACGACATTATACGTAGATCGCATGACATTCTACGTATATTGCATGGCATTCTATGTAGATTGCATGTCATTCTATGTATATTGCATGTCATTCCACGTAGATTGCATGGCATTCTACGTAGATTGTACATAGAATATGTTCGTCGATACTATACATAAAATATGACAGATTCATTTTCCATGTTTTATAATGAAGATTATTTGTAAGATATTAGATTTATAATAATTGTAATAGTTATTAGATGTTTTACATGATAATCTACGTAGATTACATGATAATCTACATAGAATATAATACAAGACTACTTGTAAAAAATCACACATAATCTATGTAGAATGTTATTTTCTTATATATTTCACATATTTTTATGTTTCTTATACAATTCTATAGCTTTTTATGTAGATTAACATTGCTATTCAATATGTTTTTGGTATATTTTATATCAGTTGCATACCAGGTGTTTGATAAAATGTCTAAATGAAATCTTTTTTTTTTTTTGTTTCAATGTGTTTTTGGTATATTTTATCATGTAATCTAAGTAGACTATATGATACTTGACATTCTACCCGACATTCTACGTAGATTACATGACATTCTACGTAGATTGCATGCCATTCTACGTAGATTGCTTTTCATTCTACGTAGATTGCATTTCATTCTACGTAGATTGCATGACGTTCTACGTAGATTGCATGACATTCTACGTAGATTACATGACATTCTACATAGATTGTACATAGAAATACGTTCTTCGATGCTCTACATAGAATATGATAGATTCATCATAGATCGTACATAGATTGCATGACATTCTAAGAACCTCAAAGATTGTAAGAAAACTTAGAACCTTTTAGAGCCCTTGGATCAAAATGATATTTTTGGAATTAAAAAATATTATGTTTCTCTCTCCACCTTTTTATTGTATGCATCTCTTTTTCACTTTCACTTTCACTTTCTTACTTTTTTTTCATTTTCATTTTCATTTTCTTTTATGAAAATTGATTTTAATAGTAAAAAAATGTTTTTTACAAAAAAAAATATTTTTTTCTATATAGAAAATTATTTAATTATTAAAAAATTAACGTATTCTATATAAAAATATTATGTGTCTATATAGAATCTTATATAATTCTCTATCTTTTTATGTAGCTTAACAATATTATTCATAATCTATGTAGAATGTTATGTTTTTTTTTATATATTTCACATATTTTTATGTTTCTTATACAATTCTATAGCTTTTTATGTAGATTAACATTGCTATTCAATGTGTTTTTGGTATATTTTATATCAGTTGCATACCAGGTGTTTGATAAAATGTCTAAATGAAATCTTCTTTTTTTTTTTTTTTGTTTCAATGTGTTTTTGGTATATTTTATCATGTAATCTAAGTAGACTATATGATACTTGACATTCTACCCGACATTCTACGTAGATTGCATGCCATTCTACGTAGATTGCTTTTCATTCTACGTAGATTGCATTTCATTCTACGTAGATTGCATGACGTTCTACGTAGATTGCATGACATTCTACGTAGATTACATGACATTCTACATAGATTGTACATAGAAATACGTTCTTCGATGCTCTACATAGAATATGATAGATTCATCATAGATCGTACATACATTGCATGACATTCTAAGAACCTCAAAGATTGTAAGAAAACTTAGAACCTTTTAGAGCCCTTGGATCAAAATGATATTTTTGGAATTAAAAAATATTATCTTTCTCTCTCCACCTTTTTATTGTATGCATCTCTTTTTCACTTTCACTTTCACTTTCTTACTTTTTTTTCATTTTCATTTTCATTTTCTTTTATGAAAATTGATTTTAATAGTAAAAAAATGTTTTTTACAAAAAAAAATATTTTTTTCTATATAGAAAATTATTTAATTATTAAAAAATTAACGTATTCTGTATAAAAATATTATGTGTCTATATAGAATCTTATATAATTCTCTATCTTTTTATGTAGCTTAACAATATTATTCATAATCTATGTAGAATGTTATGTTTTTTTTTATATATTTCATATATTTTTATGTTCCTTATACATTTCTATATCTTTTTATGTAGATTAACATTACTATTCAATGCGTTTTTTGTATATTTTATATACCCAATTTTACTTATTAATATCACATATATCCCTCTTAAAATTCATTAACATCATATATACCCAAATTCGTTATTTAAATTATTTTTATATCATTTAAAACTCATAATTAATAGTGCTGATTAATTAATGATCATTATACTCTTACTCATATATTCTTTCAACTAAATTTTTATATATCATATTTATCCAAATTAAATTAAAATACCATATCTCTTTTAATAATTTTATATAATTAATTTTTGTAAACTTTACTAAATAAATTCTTCAAATTAACATTAAAAATAAAAAAAAAATTGTATCATGTTTTTGCTCGTTTGAAATCAAATCGTATCGTCTTATTATATTTTCTTATTTGTTTTTTTCTACAGTAATCTATATACAATTAACTGATTACATATTATGTTCTTTCTTTTCTTTTTCTTTTTGAATTTCACAGTTTTATCGCATTTTGTTTTTTTTTTAATTTCTGTATATATTTTTTGTTTTCTAATACATTCGTTTCAATTTTTTTTTCAAGTTTGCATTCGTTTTATAACTATTGTTTATTCAGTTTACTTTTTTAAAATTTTTGTATTTAATCTAGTATATGAGTTATAACTTGTTATCTGATGTAATTAATTGTGTACATTTTGTGTTAACGATAATATTATATATATATATATATATATATATATATATATATATATATATATATATATATATATATGTATATATATATATATATGTATGTATATGTATATATACAGGGAGAGTCTCTTTAAGAACCTCAAAGATGGTGAGAACCTACAAATCTTTTAGAGTCCTTGGATCTAAAGCATTTTTTTGGAATAAAAAATATTATCTTTCTCTTTCCACCTTTTTTATTATATGCAATCATTTTTCACTTTCTCTCTCTTACTTTTTTTTTGTCATTTTTATTTTCTCTTTCTTTTATGAAAAATTGATTTTAATATTAAAAAAACATTTTTTATAAAAAAAAATAAATTTTTTCTATATAGAAAATTATTTAATTGCTAAGAAATTAATGTATTCTAAATAGAAATATTATGTGTCTATATAGAATGTTATATAATTCAATATCTTTTTATGTAGATTAACATTACTATTCATAATCTATGTAGAATGTTATGTTTTTTTTATATATTTCATATATTTTTATGTTTATTATACATTTCTATATCTTTTTATGTAGATTAACATTATTATTCATTGTGTTTTTGTTATATTTTATATCAGTTGCATACCAAGTGTTTGATAAAATGTCTAAATGAAATCTTATTTTTTTGTTTCAATGTGTTTTTGGTATATATTTTATCATTTAATCTACGTAGAATATATGATACTTGACATTCTACACGACATTATACGTAGATCGCATGACATTCTACGTATATTGCATGACATTCTATGTAGATTGCATGTCATTCTATGTATATTGCATGTCATTCCACGTAGATTGCATGGCATTCTACGTAGATTGTACATAGAATATGTTCGTCGATACTATACATAAAATATGACAGATTCATTTTCCATGTTTTATAATGAAGATTATTTGTAAGATATTAGATTTATAATAATTGTAATAGTTATTAGATGTTTTACATGATAATCTACGTAGATTACATGATAATCTACATAGAATATAATACAAGACTACTTGTAAAAAATCACACATAATCTATGTAGAATGTTATTTTCTTATATATTTCACATATTTTTATGTTTCTTATACAATTCTATAGCTTTTTATGTAGATTAACATTGCTATTCAATATGTTTTTGGTATATTTTATATCAGTTGCATACCAGGTGTTTGATAAAATGTCTAAATGAAATCTTTTTTTTTTTTTGTTTCAATGTGTTTTTGGTATATTTTATCATGTAATCTAAGTAGACTATATGATACTTGACATTCTACCCGACATTCTACGTAGATTACATGACATTCTACGTAGATTGCATGCCATTCTACGTAGATTGCTTTTCATTCTACGTAGATTGCATTTCATTCTACGTAGATTGCATGACGTTCTACGTAGATTGCATGACATTCTACGTAGATTACATGACATTCTACATAGATTGTACATAGAAATACGTTCTTCGATGCTCTACATAGAATATGATAGATTCATCATAGATCGTACATAGATTGCATGACATTCTAAGAACCTCAAAGATTGTAAGAAAACTTAGAACCTTTTAGAGCCCTTGGATCAAAATGATATTTTTGGAATTAAAAAATATTATGTTTCTCTCTCCACCTTTTTATTGTATGCATCTCTTTTTCACTTTCACTTTCACTTTCTTACTTTTTTTTCATTTTCATTTTCATTTTCTTTTATGAAAATTGATTTTAATAGTAAAAAAATGTTTTTTACAAAAAAAAATATTTTTTTCTATATAGAAAATTATTTAATTATTAAAAAATTAACGTATTCTATATAAAAATATTATGTGTCTATATAGAATCTTATATAATTCTCTATCTTTTTATGTAGCTTAACAATATTATTCATAATCTATGTAGAATGTTATGTTTTTTTTTTATATATTTCACATATTTTTATGTTTCTTATACAATTCTATAGCTTTTTATGTAGATTAACATTGCTATTCAATGTGTTTTTGGTATATTTTATATCAGTTGCATACCAGGTGTTTGATAAAATGTCTAAATGAAATCTTCTTTTTTTTTTTTTTGTTTCAATGTGTTTTTGGTATATTTTATCATGTAATCTAAGTAGACTATATGATACTTGACATTCTACCCGACATTCTACGTAGATTACATGACATTCTACGTAGATTGCATGCCATTCTACGTAGATTGCTTTTCATTCTACGTAGATTGCATTTCATTCTACGTAGATTGCATGACGTTCTACGTAGATTGCATGACATTCTACGTAGATTACATGACATTCTACATAGATTGTACATAGAAATACGTTCTTCGATGCTCTACATAGAATATGATAGATTCATCATAGATCGTACATACATTGCATGACATTCTAAGAACCTCAAAGATTGTAAGAAAACTTAGAACCTTTTAGAGCCCTTGGATCAAAATGATATTTTTGGAATTAAAAAATATTATCTTTCTCTCTCCACCTTTTTATTGTATGCATCTCTTTTTCACTTTCACTTTCACTTTCTTACTTTTTTTTTCATTTTCATTTTCATTTTCTTTTATGAAAATTGATTTTAATAGTAAAAAAATGTTTTTTACAAAAAAAAATATTTTTTTCTATATAGAAAATTATTTAATTATTAAAAAATTAACGTATTCTATATAAAAATATTATGTGTCTATATAGAATCTTATATAATTCTCTATCTTTTTATGTAGCTTAACAATATTATTCATAATCTATGTAGAATGTTATGTTTTTTTTTATATATTTCATATATTTTTATGTTCCTTATACATTTCTATATCTTTTTATGTAGATTAACATTACTATTCAATGCGTTTTTTGTATATTTTATATCAGTTGCATACCAAGTGTTTGATAAAATGTCTAAATGAAATCTTCTTTTTTGTTTCAATGTGTTTTGGTATATTTTATCATGTAATCTACGTAGAATATATGATTCTTGACATTCTGCACGACATTCTACGTAGATTGCATGTCATTCTTCGTGTATTGCATGACATTCTTTGTAGATTGCATGTCATTCTACGTAAATTGCATGTCATTCCACGTAGATTGTATTACATTCTACGTAGATTGTACATAGAATATGTTCGTCGATACTCTACATAGAATATGACAGATTCGTTTTCCATGTTTTATAATGAAGATTATTCGTAAGATATTAGATTTATAACGAATGTAATAATTATTAGATGATTTACATGATAATCTACGTAGATGACATGATAATCTACATAGAATATAATACAAGACTATTTGTAAAAAAATCACACATAATCTATGTAGAATGTTATATTTCTTATATATTTCATATATTTTTATGTTTGTTATACAATTCTATATATTTTTATGTAGATTAACATTACTATTCAATGTCTTTTTGGTATATTTTATATTAGTTGCATACCAAGTGTTTTGTAAAATGTCTAAATGAAATCTTCTTCTTTTTGTTTCATTGTGTTTTTGATATATTTTATCATGTAATCTACGTAGAATATATGATACTTGACATTCTACACGACATTCTAAGTAGATTGCATGTCATTCTACATAAATTGCATGTCATTCTACGTAGATTGCATTCCATTCTACGTAGATTGCATGACATTCTACGTCGATTGTACATAGAATATGTTTGTCGATACTCTACATAGAACATGACAGATTCATTTTCCATGTTTTGTAATGAAGATTATTTGTAAGATATTAGATTTATAATGAATGTAATAGTTATTAGATGGTTTACATGATAATCTATGTAGATTACTTGATATTTGTAACATCCGTCTTTTGACCTGGTACGTGGAATTATTTTAGTGGATAAATATTCTATTAATATTGGGTTGGTCCAATTATATCCCGTTTCGTGGATTGATACGTGTCGGGATCGGGCTTGCGTTTCATCGGGTTATAATTTTACTGATCGGATTATGTTTTTGGGATCGTGGGATTAAATGGGTTAAATGGGCATTAATAGTGAAAATGTGATATCGCGTTCGGGTTATTGGGTTCGGGACCAACTTAATTAGAAGCGTATATATGTTGGGTTATCTCTTCTCTTCCTTATCCATTTGAGATAAACCCTAAAAGTGTGAAGTGTGTGTGTTTGTGTGAAGATCTCCAGCCAAGAACCTTTGTATGATCTGAGTTGGGTGCAGGAGCTCAAAATAATCATCATCATATTCATCATCTTTGTGTTTGGAGCTCAACAAGGTAAGGGATTTTGATTTGAGTCTCTAAAATTTGTGATATGTGTTGTGAGATGGAGCAAATTGATTCCCAATCTGTAGAGGTTATTATGTGGTGTAATGGTGTGTATAATTGTGGCTGAATTCGTGTATGTGAGGAGTTGTATACTCCTGGGCAGAGCTGAAAATAGCAGGTCATCCATGGAGTTTTCGCGGTGTCGCGGCGCGACCATCAGAGGGTCCGCGGCGCGACCAAGAGCCTGCAGTGAAAATCCGGTTTGAGTCTTGTGAAATGTGTTTGGGCCGGAATTGTGTCGGGTTTCTTCGGGATTGCTCGGGTTGGGTTTTGTTTGGGTTTAGGGTCTCGTTGGGATTGCTTTGAGTCGAGTTTCGGGTCGGGTTTCGGGTATTGATCGAGTTTCGATTCCGTGGGATAGTCGGGTTCGAATTGAGTTCGGGTCAATGTGATTGTGTGATATGGGTTACTTGAGATTGTGATTGACCATTGGGATATCTGTGTGTTACAAGGACTAGCGGACATCAGGCCGGATTCGATCATGGTCCTCAGACTTCGGGAAATCAATCAGGTGAGTACTCGAGACTTTACTAAACGCGCGCCGTCTTTGATATCAGCCGTGTAGCTATACTTGTGCGTGCTATATATATGAGACAGGGACGTGAACCTCAGGTATATTCTATTCCTTATACGTGTTATATATGAGATGTGAGATCGGTTCGGGGGTCCGTGATGAGTTCCATACGGACGATAAGTCGCGAAGGGGAATCGCGCGGGTTGACTGTCCCTTACAGTCCTTGGGGTGTATATATACGGCAGGGCCTGTAGCCGGGTAGCTTCCGTGCTATATACGGCAGGGCCTATAGCCGGGTAGCTTCCGTGCTACAGGGTATTACCGACCATTGTTGTGTGCGATGTGTCCACTGGGGAGGGGTCCCCACATGGCTTGTGTGTATCCCAATCTCATACCTGTGATATTATACCTGAGATGTGTGCGGGGCAACAGGGACAGGGACAGGGTTTGCGTGCTATGTGCTATGTGTTATGTGCAGTGTCAACCCTCGTGTGCTCACGGGCTTTATAGCTCATGTATTCGAGTCTAACATGTTCTGGGAATCAGAAGGGGTCTCAGCCGCCGCCGAGATAGATTCGGGGATGACTTAAAGTTCGGTTATTTGTTGATGTTATGTGTTGAATTGCATGTAACAGTTGTTTTGGGAATAATGTATCCAGTGATCGGGATTATTGTGTTTTGTTAGTTTGGGGATTTGAATGTATTAACCTTGTGTTTAAAGTTTAAATTAGTCGTAATATGCATTATCCTATGACATGTGTGTTATAGATCCGTTGCGTTATTGCCACATATGATATTATGTTGGCGTGGCATTTCTGGGATCGGGAGGGGTGTTCGGCATACCGAGACTGAGACTAGGTGTGGTTATTCTTCATCTTCGCAGCGGGGCGGGTCCTTCAAAGATTTTATGACTGGGGCTCCACCGCAGTTTCGGGGTGACGGTGAGCCGGGTGCGGCCATCGCGTGGGAGCGTGAAATCGAGGCTGCATTCCGGGTAGCCCATGTGGACCCTAGAGATATGGTTGGTTACGCGGCTTATCAGTTACGGGGCGGGGGCTTCCCAGTGGTGGAAATCGATAGAATCCTCGATGACCGAGTCCGCCGCATACGCCATGACTTGGGAGCAGTTTAGGGCTATGTTTGAGCTTCAGTATATTCTGCGGGACGAGAGACGGGAAATGGAGTGCCGATTCCTCCATTTGCAGCAGGGTAATATGTCTGTTCAGCAGTACGTCGATCGTTTTAATGAGTATTCACAGTTCGCGCCTCAGCATGTCGATACCGAGAGCCGTAAGGCGGATGCTTTTATTGATGGATTGCGATCTGATATCCGGGTGTTTGTAGGGCTACATGATACTCCGACATTTGCTAGAGCTCTTGAGATGGCCCGCATGAGGGAGCGGGAGATTCTTAAGCAGAGGGAGCAGCCCTCTTCCCAGAGGCAGCGCACCGGGACATCTGAGCAGCCATCCAGTGTATGGAGGTCCTCCGGGGACGCCCCCAGTGACCAGCGCCCGGATTAGTGGCAGTTTTCAGGCCAGGGTTCGGGGCAGACTTCAGGGTAGAGACGGAATCGAGATAGAGGCCGAGACCGCCGGTCGAGGCGTCAGGGCCAGAGTCAGGGATCGGGGGCTCAGAGTCAGAGTAGTGTGGGACAGGGGTCCCAGGCGTCCAGTAGCCGTGTTGAGAGTTCGTACGGGGATCGGGAGTGCCCGAAATGTCACCGGCGCCATTCGGGTCAGTGTTTATCAGAGCAGCCGCGTTGCTTCAGGTGCGGCCAGTGGGGCCATGCCGCGTCAGTGTGTACGGTTCCAGAGCCGCTGTGCTTCAGATGTGGGAGGCCGGGACATCGAGTCAGGGACTGTCCGGAGCCGGGACCGGCAGTACAGGGAGCCAGTTCGAGTGGGGCCAGGGCTGAGCCATCATCGTCTAGCCGCCGTGATTCTGTTCCGAGTGGCCGAGGGCGTGTATTTCAGGCGACAGTAGAGGAGGCACTGGATGCTACGGATGTTGTTTCGGGTACGTACATTCTTAACGGACTTCGAGCCCGTGTGTTGTTTGATTCCGGGGCAGATCGCTCCTATGTGTCTGTTATCTTTTGTGCGTATTTTAATGTGTCTCCTTCTCCTTTGTCTGTTCCTTTGGTTGTTAAGAGGGTTGATGGGAGTTCGATGTTAGTGAGTCGGGTTTATCGGGACTGTGTGTTAGAGATAGATTCCCATCAGTTTGCGATCGATTTGCTGCCGATTGAGATCAGTAGCTTCGATGTGATTGTGGGTATGGACTGGTTGACTGCCAAGCGGGCTGATATTCTGTGTGCCAAGAAGATCATCCGTATACCCATTTCTGACAGTGAGAGTGTTATTGTCTACGGGGAGCGTTGTAAAGGAGATATCGGGATTGTTTCTATGGCTAGGGCTCAGCGATATATCTCTAAGGGGTGCGAGACCTTCCTAGCCTATGTGGTTGACGCGAGGAAGGAAAAGAAGACCTTAGAGGATATTCCGGTGATTCGTGAGTTCCCTGAGGTATTCCCAGAGGAGTTGCCTGGGTTACCGCCAGATCGTCAGGTAGAGTTCCGTATAGTCTTGTTCCTGGGGCGGTGCCGATTGCTAAGACGCCTTATAGGCTGGCACCGACAGAGATACGAGAGCTGATGTCTCAGCTGCAGGAGCTTTTAGATCGTGGATTTATCTGTCCGAGTTCGTCGCCGTGGGGTGCGCCAGTGTTATTTGTGAAAAAGAAGGACGGTAGCATGTAGATGTGTATCAACTACAGGGAGTTGAACAAAGTGAACGTGAAGAATCGTTATCCGCTTCCACGTATCGATGATTTGTTTGATCAGCTCCAGGGCTCGAGTTTCTTCTCAAAGATCGACTTGCGGTCTGGTTATCATCAGTTGAGGGTCAGGGACGAAGATGTGTCGAAGACGGCGTTTCAGACTCGTTATGGGCACTACGAGTTTCTTGTGATGCCTTTCGGATTGACCAACGCACCCGCCGCTTTTATGGATTTGATGAACAGGTTGTGTTGAACTATGTTGGATAGATTCGTGATCGTGTTCATCGATGAAATCCTAATCTATTCGCGGAGTGCCGAGGATCACGAGCAGCACCTCCGAGAGGTTTTGACTGTGCTGCGCAGGGAGAAATTGTATGCGAAGTTCTCCAAATACGAATTTTGGCTTCGGGAAGTGCAATTTTTGGGACATGTGGTCAGTGCCGAGGGTATAAAAGTGGATCCGGCCATGATTGAGGCAGTGATGAGCTGGGAGCCTCCAAGATCAGTGCCAGAGATTCGTAGCTTTCTGGGTCTCGCCGGGTATTATAGGCGCTTTATCCAGGACTTTTCGAGGATTGCCTTGCCGTTGACGAGATTGACACGACAGTCCGTTCCGTTTGAATGGTCCGAGGATCAGGAGCGTGCGTTCAGGGAGCTAAAGACCCAGTTATGTTAGGCCCTAGTGTTAGCCTCGCCGGAGGGTACCGCTGATTTTGTTGTATATTGTGATGCTTCTGGATCAGGGTTAGGCTATGTTCTGATGCAGCGAGGGAAAGTGATCGCATACACTTCGCGCCAGCTGAAGACTTATGAGGAGAACCATACCGTGCATGATCTAGAGTTGGACGCCATTGTGTTTGCGTTGAAGATTTGGCGCCATTATCTGTATGTGTCTCGGTTTATTGTGTATACCGACCATAAGAGTCTTCAGTATCTCTTCAGCCAGAAGGATCTGATATGCGACAGCGCCGTAGCCTTGAGTTGCTTAAGGACTACGATTGTGAGATTCAGTACCACCCGGGCCGGGCTAATGTGGTAGCTGACGTGCTGAGCTGTAGGGCATGCGGCCAGACTTTGATATCCAGGGCCTCGAGGCTTAATATTACCTCGACATTGACTGATAGTCTGAGATTAGCGCAGCAGGAGGGCCTGCGGGGTGATAATGTGAAAAGGGAACGTCTGACAGGGCAGCTTGATGCATTGATCAGGGACGATCGTGGATTGTTTGTGTTCCATGATAGGGTCTGGGTCCCGAGGGTCGGGAATTTGCGACAGTTGATTCTTGATGAGTCGCATCGGTCGAAGCTATCTATGCATCCGGGGAGTACTAAGATGTACCGTGATCTCCGTGACTTCTACTGGTGGCTGGGAATGAAAAGGGATGTGGGCCGATACGTCGAGCAGTGTATAACGTGTCTCAGGGTCAAAGCCGAGCATCAGAAGCCGCATGGGCATCTACAGCCGTTGGAAATCCCCGAGTGGAAGTGGTATCACATCACGATGGATTTCATTATGAGACTTCCACGCACGGTTCTCGGCAATGATATGATCTGGGTTATAGTGGATCGACTAACGAAGAGTGCGCACTTCTTAACCGTTCGAGGTACTATCACCATGGATCAGTTGGCGAGACTGTACATCAATGAGGTGGTATCGCGACATGGGATTCCGATGTCGGTTACTTCAGACAGGGATACGCGGTTTACATCTCGATTTTGGCAAAGCTTCCAGCGAGAATTGGGCACCAGGGTTCAGTTGAGCACGGCGTACAGACCGCAGACTGACGGACAGACCGAGCGCACCATTCAGACCCTCGAGGATATGTTGCAAGCGTGTGCTATCGACTTTAGTGGTAATTGGGACGTGCATTTGCCGTTGGTCGAGTTCGCCTACAATAACAGCTATCACGCCACGATCAAGATGGCTCCGTTTGAGGCACTATATGGGCGTAAGTGCCTGACCCCAGTGTGTTGGGGCGAGGTCGGTGAGCGACCTATTAGCGGGCCGGAGCTACTCCAGGAGACCAGTGACAAGGAGGCCATGATCAGGGAGCATATGAGGGTCGCCCAGAGCCGTCAGAAAAGTTATGTCGATCGTCGTTTGAAAGAGCTAGAGTTCAGTGTTGGAGATCGGGTTATGCTTAAAGTGTCGCCGTGGAAAGGGGTTATCCGGTTCAGACATCGAAGGAAGCTGAGTCCGCGGTATATCGGGCCATTCGAGATTGTGGAGAGAGTCCGGGATCAGGCTTATCGACTGCGATTGCCTTCAGAGTTAGCCGGTGTGCACGATACCTTTCACGTAAGTCATATCCGGAAGTGTCTGGCTACAGATGACCAGTATGTGCCCTTACTCGAAATTACAGTCGATGATCAGCTGCGATATGTGGAGCAGCCCGAGGCTGTTACCGACCGAAAGATCAAAAAGTTGAGGAATAAAGAGATTGCCTTGGTACTCGTTCAGTGGAGACACCATAAGGGTACCAACGCCACCTGGGAGCCCGAGTCAGAAATGCGATCGAGATATCCTCACCTATTCCAGAGCTCGAGTTAGATTCCGGGACGGAATCTCCTTAAGAGGGGAGGATTTGTAACATCTGTCTTTTGACCTGGTACGTTGAATTATTTTAGTGGATAAATATTCTATTAATATTGGGTTGGTCCAATTATATCCCGTTTCGTGGATTGATACGTGTCGGGATTGGGCTTGCGTGTCATCGGGTTATAACTTTAATGATCGGATTATGTTTTTGGGATCGTGGGATTAAATGGGTTAAATGGGCATTAATAGCGAAAATGTGATACCGGGTTCGGGACCAACTTAATTAGAAGCGTATATATGTTGGGTTATCTCTTCTCTTCCTTATCCATTTGAGATAAACCCTAAAAGTGTGAAGTGTGTGTGTTTGTGTGAAGATCTCCAGCCAAGAACCTTTGTATGATCTGAGTTGGGTGCAGGAGCTCAAAATAATCATCATCATCTTCTTCATCTTTGTGTTTGGAGCTCAACAAGGTAAGGGATTTTGATTTGAGTCTCTAAAATTTGTGATATGTGTTGTGAGATGGAGCAAATTGATTCCCAATCTGTAGAGGTTATTATGTGGTGTAATTGTGTGTATAATTGTGGCTGAATTCGTGTATGTGAGGAGTTGTATACTCCTGGGCAGAGCTGAAAATCGCAGGTCATCCATGGAGTTTTCGCGGTGTCGCGGCGCGACCATCAGAGGGTCCGCGGCGCGACCAAGAGCCTGCAGTGAAAATCCGGTTTGAGTCTTGTGAAATGTGTTTGGGCCGGAATTGTGTCGGGTTTCTTCGGGATTGCTCGGGTTGGGTTTTGTTTGGGTTTAGGGTCTCGTTGGGATTGCTTTGAGTCGAGTTTCGGGTCGGGTTTCGGGTATTGATCGAGTTTCGATTCCGTGGGATTGTCTGGTTCGAATTGAGTTCGGGTCAATGTGATTGTGTGAAATGGGTTACTTGAGATTGTGATTGACCATTGGGATATCTGTGTGTTACAGGGACTAGCGGACATCCGGCCGGATTCGATCAGGGTGCTCAGACTTCGGGAAATCAATCAGGTGAGTACTTGAGACTTTTCTAAACGCGCGCCGTCTTTGATATTAGCCGTGTAGCTATACTCGTGCGTGTTATATATATGAGACAGTGACGTGAACCTCAGGTATATTCTATTCCTTATACGTGTTATATATGAGATGTGAGATCGGTTCGGGTGTCCGTGATGAGTTCCATACGGACGATAAGTCGCGAAGGGGAATCGCGCGGGTTGACTGTCCCTTACAGTCCTTGGGGCGTATATATACGGCAGGGCCTGTAGCCGGGTAGCTTCCGTGCTACAGGGTATTACCGACCATTGCTGTGTGCGATGTGTCCACTGGGGAGGGGTCCCCACAGGGCTTGTGTGTATCCCGATCTCATACCTGTGATATTATACCTAAGATGTGTGCGGGGCAACAGGGACAGGGACAGGGTTTGCGCGCTATGTGCTATGTGTTATGTGCAGTGTCAACCCTCGTGTGCTCACGGGCTTTATAGCTCATGTATTCGAGTCTAACATGTTCAGGGAATCACAAGGGGTCTCAGCCGCCACCGAGATAGATTCGGGGATGACTTGAAGTTCGGTTATTTGTTGATGTAATGTTTTGAGTTGCATGTAACAGCTGTTTTGGGAATAATGTATCCAGTGATCGGGATTATTGTGTTTTGTTAGTTTGGGGATTTGAATGTATTAACCTTGTGTTTAAAGTTTAAATGAGCCGTAATCTGCATTATCCTATGACATGTGTGTTATAGATCCGTTGCGTTGTTGCCACATATGATATTATGTTGGCGTGGCATTGCTGGGATCGGGAGGGGTGTTACAATAATCTACATAGAATATTATACAAGACTACTTGTAAAAAATCACACATAATCTATGTAGAGTGTTATGTTTCTAATATGTTTCATATACTTTATGTTTTTTTTATACATTTCTATATCTTTTTATGTAGATTAACATTAGTATTCAATGTCTTTTTGGTATATTTTATATCAGTTGCATACCAATTGTTTAATAAAATGTCTAAATGAAATCTTTTTTTTTTGTTTCAATATGTTTTTGATATGATACATGACATTTTACATGACATTCTACGTAGATTGCATGTCTTTCTACGTAGGTTATACATAGAATATGTTCGTTAACATATTCTACATAGAAAAAAAAATATTCTATATAAACATTCTATATAGACACATGATATTTTTATATAAAATACGTTATTTTTTTAGCAATTAAATAATTTCCTATATAGAAAAAAATATTTTTTTATAAAAAAACGTTTTTTTACCATATAAATCAATTCTCATGAAAGAAAAATAAAATGAAAATGAAAAAAGTAAGAGAGAGAAAGAGAAAAAACAGATTTTTTTCTTCCAAAAATATCCTTTTCACACATTTTCAAGATTCTCCACTATCAAAGTTCTAAATAATTACAAAATTGTCATCCAATATATCAACCATTGATTCTATTTATCCAAGGCTATAAAAGGTTCTTAAGTTCTCACAATATTTATGGTTCTTAAAAGAAACCTTTCCTATATATATAATCCTATATATTTAGAGTCCAGTTTTATAATAATTTGTTTAATAATTAATTACTAGAAAATAATTTTAATACTAAATTTACTGTATGAAATTTGTATATTATTAGTAAATTATTTTTTTGTTATAAATATATGGTTATTTTCATTTGTAAAAAGTTTAATTTTTTAAAACAAAATTTTTATATTAAAATATTTTCTAGTTACTAATTATTAAACAAATTATTAAATGTTTTAAAAATAATTAAATTAATGAATTTGGGTATATATGATATTAATGATGTTTAAGAGGGATATATGTGATATTAATAATTAAAATTGGGTATATATGATATTATGATGTTTAGGAGAGGTATATATTATATTAAAATTTTAGGTTGCATATATATATATATATATATATATATATATATATATATATATATGATATTATGAAGTTTTGGAGGGGTATATATGAAATTCTCCCTTAAAAATAAATATAAAGTACGATTACAATCCAGATAAAATAAATAAACAAACCAACCACATCAGAAACAAATTAAACCAAACTTAAATGTTTATCACTCACAATTAAACCATAATACTCAAATAATCAATCAATAATCTTTAGGTGGAGCGACGATCTCTTCCAGTTCACCAACTGTTATTTGAATGTTGATGAGCCAGTCAGAATGTGTTTGGAACAGTTGATCGTTCTTCTTTTGGCTTTCCCGAAGTATCTGGATTTCTTTGAGCAGCACATTGTTCGTGTTTACCAAATCTCCCATGATCCCCCTTAGCTTATGAACTTGATCCCAAACAACATCAACAGTCTCGACCCTCTTCCATGACCTCTGATCATCGTCTTCGACTTACATTCTAGCTTTTCCTTTATTATTTTGTCCTTCAGGCACGGGTTCAGGGGCTTTGAACGGGATTTGGGTCACTTTAGCAGATTTAGGACAACCAATTTGGAATCCTATCTCAGTACGCTAAAACACCAACCCTATCATGGTAATCCTTGTAAACCACGTTATATTTGGGTTAAGGAACCTTATGGGCAACTCCTCGGACACTGAATTTTCTATTACAAACAATTTAGTCAATATTCTACAATGAGGGTAATTTATCCATTGACCTAATACATGACACTCCCACAAATTCTGCATAATAATGTATCCTAGAGACATGTTTGGGTATCTAGTCATCAATGCGTGTACTAGGAGAATTTATTGGGGTCTCACGTAAGTGGTGTCTTGGTGACGTGGAAGTATGTTAAAAATAACAGGATTTCACATGACTTTGGCTAAAGGGCATAAATCACCTCTATTGAAGGCGGTGTAAGTCCGGGCAGTTCTAATAGGAATTCCAAAAACGATAGATATCATGTGATCCCATTGATTAGTCCACTTATTAACCTTACGCATTCTATCCCCCTGGGTATTAGTCAATGTCCAGAACTCCCTAGGACGAGGTGTCTCAGTATCAATAAGGAACTCATCATAAAATTTTTCTCTAGAAATAAACACCTCTTTGTTTCCCACCATCCCAACTAATTTGAAATCATAATCCTCAAACTTCTCAATCCTACGCACCGTGGCGAACCACTGTTGGATTAAACTAGTATGGATATATGGCAATTCCCACATGAGAGCTCTAGCCCATCCCAAACGCTCAAACGACTCAATGATATCAAAATCATCAAAGTCAGACTCTTTCAGGGTACGTTCTATGAGAAACCTAGGGGGTTTGCCATTATTGGTATTTGGGGGAATTTTTGGGAACTCCGCATTGAGCGGTTTCTCAAAACGGACGTTCTTAGGGTCGTGGGTTCTCATCCTAGGTTTTTGGGAATTTGTGGGACGGTTACCGTTTGCGTGGAATTGGGTTGACATCTAAAAATAAATGCAAAGACAAAGGATTATCAAAATGGGGTTTCTACGTAAATGATGCATGAAAGTTAAACACCTTTTTTCAACAATAAATAAACTAATCATAAGTCTCACCAACAATGTGAGCCCAATCTAACCCTATCAAATGCATGAACTTTAATAATAAATATTTCAACAATTTAAGCGTAACCTTTTAGACAAAAAGTTTCAAAATATAATAAAAACGGAAAAAGCCATAAGTTTTACAAAAGTTTTGCAAAAATAAATTTATATTAATTAAATGAGTACTTAGAAAATTATTAATAACCTTTTTTTTCAACAAAAATAATGTAACTCCCAAAACCTCAACCCATGCATGCACGATAAACGTATACAAAACTAGCGTATAATGAAGCTAAAGGAGTAGGAGGAGTATACCTTGCGACTCTTAGAGAAGAACTAACGTCGGATTGAAGATTTGACGTGGAAAAGACGATTTTTAAAGGTTTTTAGGCCTAGAAATCGAAATCGCCGTTTTCTGGAACTGGAATTAGGGTTTTAGGGAAATGGCGATGATCAGCACTGTTTTTATAAGATTTTAGGCGCGTCGGACCGCAGGGCCAGCACAGGCCTTCGCCCGGGCCTCTGGATTTTTGATCTGGGCCCTGCACTTGTCTCGAAACCCTAATTCTTCAATTTTAAAAATTATACGGGTATTCTCCCCAACTTTGGCTCGTATTACCGGGTTAATATAATTCTGTTGCGTCCTTAAATTTTTTTTATTTTCTTATGTGGGGTCCTATCATTTAATTAAAAACCTAAATCTAAACACAACTAAATTCAGGAGGATAAATCCTCCCCAAGTTAATTGGGTACACACAAGTAACCCAAATAAGCAAATAAACACAAAAAATAATTAAATTCAAATAATCAAAATACTCTGGGTTGCCTCCCAGAAAGCGCTAAGTTTTACGTCTTCAGCCAGACGTATTGCTCCTACACTAATTAATTAACTTTAGGATCTTGTAGTCTGATTAGTTCCAAGACTAACATATCATTGGTGGCCCATTGAACATATAATTTAAGTTTATGTCCATTGACTTTGAATGGCTCACCACCTTTTAGGTCATGTATTTCTACCGCACCATGTGGGTAGGTATTAGTTACAATATATGGACCTGTCCATTTACTTTTTAACTTACCTGGAAATAGTCTAAGTCTTGCGTTAAATAACCAGACTTTATTTCCTTTAGTAAATATTTTATTTTTAAGCATTCTGTCGTGGAAAACTTTTGTTTTCTCTTTATAAATTCTTGCACTTTCGTAGGTTTCTCTACGAATTTTTTTCCCATTCATTCAATTAAAATTTCCTATCAACACCGACATTATGTAAATTAGAATTTGTGTTTTTGATTGGCCATAGAGCTCGGTGTTCTAACTCCACTGGAAGGTGGCAAAGCTTGTAAGGTCTGAACTCTACGGATCTATCTTGACGCGACACCTTCCAACGAGTGCGGAATCCTCGTTAGTGGCTTGACGGATATATCACGCACACCGAAACACGAAGACTACCACGGTGATAGACGAACAACTTAGAACGCCCCAACACAATGATTCTCTCCTCACGAAACTCTCTGATTGCAATCAAGTTCGAGATCACCTTCTGCTAATCGTCTGACAAATTCTGCAAAAGTCTTATAATTAATCGAATTAACCCTTAATTATACTGACAGATTCGAGTTTGTCTAGGACAAATTCGAATCTGGCCCAAGGCCTTTTTCGAACTTGTCCTCCTATACAAATTCGAATCTATACCTAAAGTCGAACCTCATCATTCAAACTTATGTTTGAACTTATGTTTTATCTTATGTTTGACTTTATCTTTGAACTTTATGTTTGAACTTCTTGTAATACATTACACCAAGTTCAAACATACAAATAATCAATATCAAACACACATAATCAAACTTATATCAAACACTTGTTAATATCTAATATCAAGTAAATAGACTTACACAAAACGCTATCTAAACTTAGACTGCTATCGTCACACAGGATGTACTAACAAAGCTTACCATATACAAAGCGATATAGGGACATACCGATTAGTGTTTTAAATGCGGTTCTGTATGCCCACAGAGCATCCTCTAATTTTTGCGACCAATCTTTACGGTCAAGTCTGATAGTCTTCTCGAGGATTCTCTTGATCTCTCTATTATAGATCTTGACTTGTCTGCTGGTTTGCGGGTGATAAGGCGTTCCTATTCTATGGTTAACTCCATACTGCTTAAGGAGTTTAGCAAAATGCTAATTTTTAAAATGTGACCCTCCGTCACTGATGATAACCCTTGGGATACCATGTCGTGTAAAAATATTTCTTATAACAAATTTACACACAACCCGGTTATTATTAGTGCGTGTAGCTTCTGCTTCCACCCATTTGGAAACATAATCTACTACAACTAAGATATATTCATATCCAAATGATTTAGGAAAGGGTCCCATAAAATCAATACCCCATACATCAAATATTTCAACAATTAATATCGGGGTCATAGGCATTGCATCTCTTTTTACGATGCCACCAGTTTGCTGGCATCTTGTGCACCCTTTAACAAACTCGTAGGCATCCTTAAATATTGTGGACCAGAAAAACCCACACTGCAGTATCCGGTGACCAGTTTTGTTTGCGCTGAAATGGCCACCGCATGCATATGCATGGCAGTGTTTAGGAATATCCTCGTGTTTCGAGTTAGGGACACATTGTCTTATAATTTGATCTGCTCCTATTTTAAACATATCAGGCTCATCCCAAATGTATTGCCTTGCTTGAGCATAGAAATATTTTCTCTGTTGTGAGTTCCAGTACTCTGGCAATCTTCCTGTTACGAAATAGTTAACTAAATTCGCAAACCAAGGAATTTTAGATATAGATAATAATTGTTCATCAGGGAAGGAGTCCCTGATTTGATCAGTTGAGTTTGTTGGGATTAAGTGAAGCCTTGATAAATGATCGGCAACAACATTTTCTGTGCCCTTTTTATCTTTAATGTCTAGGTCAATTTCTTGCAACAGAAGGATCCACCAAATTAATCGAGGCTTGACATCCTTCTTCGCCAATAAATGTCTTAGAGCACTGTAGTATGAGTACGCAATTACTTTTGCCCCCCCCCCCCCAAATATATGATTTGAATTTATCTAGGGCAAATACTACGGCTAATAATTCTTTTTCCGTAGTGGTGTAATTGATTTGTGACTCGTTAAACATTTTACTTGCGTAGTAAATGACCACTGGCTTTTTCTTAAATCTTTGTCCTAATACAGCACCAACTGCATAATCACTAGCAGCGCACATGATCTCAAAAGGTTATGAGCAATCTGGAGATTGTAGAATTGGTGCTTCAGTTAATTTTGATTTAAGCTTCTCAAATGCTTTCATACAAGCATCATCAAAATTAAACTCGACATCTTTTGATATAAGATTGCATAACGGCTTCGAGATTTCACTGAAATCCTTAATGAATCGCCGATAAAAACAGCGTGGCCTAAGAATGATCTTATTTCTTTAACGTTGGTAGGGGGTGGAAGTGAAGAAATTAATTGAACTGTCACTTTATCTATCTCCATTCCTCTTTCGGACACAATGTGACCTACGACTACCACTTCTCTTACCATAAAATGGCTTTTCTCCCAACTTAACACTAAGTTGGTTTCAGTGCATCTCTTTAGGACTTTCTCTAAATGTCCCAGACAATCTTCAAATATTTTGTTGAATATGGAGAAATCGTCCATAAATATCTCAAGAGAACCACCCACCATATCTGAAAATATAACCATCATACAGCGCTGGAATGTGGCGGGTGCATTACATAGTCCAAACGGCATCCTTCGATAGGCAAAGGTGCCATAGGGACAAGTAAATGTAGTTTTCTCTTGATCCTCAGGATGGATTGGGATTTGATTGTAACCAGAATATCCATCGAGGAAATAGTCTAACTTCTGTCCTGCTAATTTTTGCACTATTTGATCTATAAAAAGTAGCGGAAAATGATCTTTTGAAGTAGCAGCATTGAGTTTTCTGTAATCAATACAAACTCTCCACCCAGTTACAGGGCGAGTAGTTATCTTCTCACATTCTTCAGTATTAATTACTGTAATTCCTGATTTCTTGGGTAAAGTTTGGGTTGGACTTACCCAGTTGCTATCAGATTTGAGATATATAATTCCAGCGTCCACTCATTTTAACACTTCTTTCTTAACTACCTCTCTTAAATTAGGATTCAACCTCCTCTGTGCATCCCGAGCTCGTTTAGCTTCTGGATCAGTAATGATTCGGTGCATACACAAAGTGGAACTGATTCCTTTTAAATCAGCTATAGTCCACCCTATTGCTTCTTTATATTTGACTAATACTTGCAGTAGAGCTTTCTCTTGCGCTTCAGTCAGATCTGATGAAATTATGACAGGTGAAGTGTCAAGCTGACCTAGAAAAGCGTATTTTAGATGAGATGGTAGTTCCTTCAATTCTAGAACAGGTGGTTGTTCTATAGAAGGTTCGGCTGACTGAGGTAAATCAGTAGGTAATTTTTCAGTCCTATGGGTCCACGGTGGTTGTTTCGATTCTAATGTGGATTCCATGACTACTTCTAGCTTATCACACTCAGTAGGATTCAATTAGCCATTGCTAATTCGTTCTCAACAAAGAATAATTCAGTAGTATCTTTAGTGTTGATTAACAAACTATGCTGCTGCGTAAGTTCGTCCACCATGTCTATAAGATAACATTCTAAATCAATAACAGAGATATTTGATGCATTAAACACATTCAGTCTTAATTTCCTATTACCAAAGGCAATATCCACTGCTCCTGTCCTACAATTAATTTGAGCATTAATTGTGGCTAAGAAAGGTTTGCCTAGGATAATAGCCGGTTGATTGTCTCCTATTGAACTTTCAGTGTCCAATACTAGGAAATCAACTGGATAGTAAAAATCTTCAACTTTTACTATGACATCTGATAGAATACCTCTGGGCACTTGGTTGATCGATCTGCCAGCTGTAAGATAATATTAGTTGTCTGTAACTGGCCTAGATCATGCTTATCAAACAAGTTTCCAGGTAAAATATTAACACTAGCTCCTAGATCAAGCAGTGCTATTTTAATATGCACATTGCCTATTGTCACTGGAATCAATGGTGATCCATGATCTTTCAGCTTAGGAGGTAGAGAACTAGAAACTACTGCACTTAATTGTTCAGTTAAATTGATCTGCTTTGGGAGCGAGACCTTATACTTTCTTTTCTGAGTGTAGAGATCTTTCAAAATTTTGGCATAAGAGGGAACCTGTTGAATGGCCTTGATCAAAGGAATATTGATCTTAACTTGATGAACAAGTCCCACAGATCATCTGGTTGTGGGCCTCTTTTGCCATATGGAGAAGATTTTGGATTTTCTATAGCAGCAGGATAAGTTGGAGGAACTGAAGTGTCTTGATTTTTATCCGCCTCCCCAACTTTGGGAGTTGGGATATCTGCTTTAATTGGCTCTTTAAAAGAAACCTTCTTAGGAACCTCCTTATTTGGATCCTCTTTCTCCTCATACACGACTTCAGTTTTGGTATCTTCTTCTGCCTCTTGCTCTTTAGGCATCTCAATTTTATTATCTACCTCTTTACCACTTCTTAATGTGGTTATCTTAGATACTTCATTAACTTCATTGATCTCATGTTTCTTATCTTTGTTATAATGAGCATGTGAAGGATTGGGAATAGTATTGCTAGGAAGCTTCCCTTCCTCACGTCTAGTGAGCGACCCAACTATCTGACCCATCTGGCGACTTAACATCTCCATAGTCTTAGTACTGATAGTTGATTGTTGCTTCGTAAATTCTGCGAATTCTGAAAATTGCGAAGAAGTCATATTTGTTTCCACTTGGAATTGTGGTTGATCACGAAGATTTGACTTATAATATCAGTCATCCTTAGCTGCTGAAGCTGAACCATATTGATATTCTCTTTTTGGTGGTTCATATCTCGGTTTTGATTGATGATCGGTAGGCTGATCATTTTTCCATTGAAAGTTGGGATGGTTTCTCCACCCCGGATTGTAGGTTTCCGAAAATGGATTATTTCTCTCTCGATGAGCTCTGAATCCATAAACTTCATTAGCAAATTCCTCAGTGGATTGCACTTGAGGACATGCTTCAGAATGATGTGATGGATCACCGTATGTAACACAATTAACTGATGCACTAGGGTTTGACAGACCCTTCATCAATTGATCTATTTTCTTGCCTAATTCTTAAATCTCACTTTTAACCTCACGTTTCCAGGCATTATCTATGCCCATGACTTGAACTCCTTTGTTGTTTTCAGAACCAACTTGGACTTTAAGACCTTTACCGAGTTGACTAAGCAACTCCCAAGCTTCGTCGTCTTCTTTCGCTAAAAATGTGCCTCCGCTGGCAGCTATAATCATATTACGACTCTCTTGACTCACACCATCAAAAAATGTTTTGATAAGCATCCATTTGGGTACCTCGTGGTGTGGACAAGCTCTCAATAATTCATTCATACGATCGAAAGCTTCGTAGAATTGTTCGCTTGGTTTTTGTTTAAATCTGATAATTTCCTTTCTTTTCTCGGGTATTTTACTAATGGGATAATATTCATTAAGGAATTCTCGTTTCATTTGATCCCATGTTGTAATGCTATTGGTCGGTAAGGATACAAAGCAGTTCTTCACTTTCTCTTTTAACGAGAAAAGAAATAATCGAAGTTTTAAACCATCGGTGGTTATACCTCGAACATGATTTTCTTTACAAATAGCTATGAATTCAGCTAGATGTTCGTAGGGTTCCTCGCTTGGCATCCCTCGAAAGATCGGAAGAATTTGGAATAATTGGGGAAAACTTCGGGTTCGTTCTCCTTTTTCGGGATAACGGATTGGAGACGGGTCGGGCACATCACCATAATGTGACTCAACCGTACGCCTCGCTTGCTTACCCATCCTAGCAGCTATGCGCTCGTGTTCTTCTTGATCACGATTTCGCGGCGAAATCGGAGGGCTTTCTAAATTATGAATCTCCGAATTGGGAATTTCGAAATTAGGAATTTCTTCCTCTTGTGCGTTTGAATTCTCCGTGATTAATTGTTATTTTTGAATCCTGACAGTCTTTCGGTTCGATTTAGCTACTCTTTCGATCTCGGGTTTGAATTGTAGCGACAATCCTCTAGCCGATTGACGTGTGTGCATACACTAATTAAAATACTAAAATTAAATACTTAATTAAACTAATTATATTTTTGGTGGTAAAGTAGAGCACTATAATTACCTTTTTTGAATTTTTTGAAATTTTTTTTTTATTTTTAATAATAATAAACTAAAGACTAAAAATAACCAAAGAACGGAACATAAATTTAAGAACTTAAAACTAAGGACAAAGACTAACTTCAAACCTTAACTACCATTACACTCCCCGGCAACGGCGCCAAAATCTGACGAGCCGTTGTTGTGACCCGCATAAATAATCCTTATATCCACATTTTAGCTCACAGAAGTATGGGTCGAATCCGCAGGGAGTGAGTTTGTAATTAGGGTTAGACAATTGGCCTTATAAGTTTTATTGAAAGCACTGTAAATTGTGAAATGTGGATTTGAATTATTTGTTAGATTAATGACTTACTATTGCTTGTGACTAAAGTTAATGGCAAAATAACTAACGTAGTAAATAAACAATCAAGAGACAAATAACCATTCACGGGATCACTACGACGTAAGTATTACTCACTCTAATTTCATGCAATAATCACATAAACATCATTAATTGTGCGACTAAATTACTTAAACATGTTTTAACCAATAAATCTCGGCATAGCGTATGAAATATTCATTACTTGTCATAATCCCTAAGCTAATGGACTCGACACAAATAATAATACCACGATAAACCGTCTTGCTTTTACCAATCAAACCATACAATCATAATCATAGCCGAATGCTTATCATTTGCATACACATAATAGATCTCAATCAATACGAACACATCAAAACATAAGAAACTATCCGCAAACGGCTAATGGGATTAGCGCTCATCGTATGCTCTTCAACAATGTAGATCTGAGACATCTTGTAGCTTGCGAATCACAGTTTTCGTTCTTGTATCGTAGATCCACTCCGGCAGGGCTTCGCCAACTCTTTCACACACGTTGGGGTTCTTCTCCAAGGCTGCCATCGACCTCTATTTATAGAGGAGTCGAGATTAGGGTTTCACAGGCTGGAAAATGCGTTTTTGCGCCGTCCCAGCGCAAGCCAGGCACAAGCCTGCCCCCTCCCCTTCGCCATAGTGTGTCTAAGGTTACACTGGTATACGCTGGAATGCATCTGGACAGCTGGAGCTCTTCTGTTGTGGAGCATAGGGTGGCGCAGGCCTGCGCCCTCTTCGGCTCAGTTTGCTCTGAATTTTCTTGGGTTGCTTTCTTTTAATCTCTTGGCCCTGAAACACAAACTTGGAGTAATAATATGGATTTTACGAAGTATCGGTGCTTAAAGTGATCATAAAATGACTCTAAAACGTATAAAATTGTAGACTTATCATTAATTTAGGTGACATGTTAGGAAAGGGGGCTGCTGTTGCCTGTTGTTGTTCCAAATTGTTGATCACACAATACTCTAATAGACTTTATTAAGGCTCGAAGTTCTTTATATGCAAACACTTGTGTCTCAGGGTTGTTTATATGCAAAACTTACACAGACACAACACACATTGCACTTGAACATTGAAATTACCTTTAGTCATGTATACTCTTGATGTTGTTTGTTACTTTGATGATTTCATTTGCCTTTTGACTTTGATTGAAGAAGTTGTGATGAATCTTGATAAAACTTTGTTGAAGTTGTGGGTTTGATTTTTAGAGAAAGAATTTCAATTTCTTTCTTTGAAATAGATTAAGATGAGCAGACACCTCATTTAGGGGATTTTATAGAAATAACTTTGCCTAATTTGACATTTTAACCCCCTAGTTTATCTTTCTTTCATTTAATTTTAAAATTACATTACAAACTTTATAATCATCACATTTACTTAATTATGACTTTTATTAATTTTGACATAATTTTTATGAACTTAAACTGAATCTACATTGTTAATTATGTAATTAACTTAAATTTAACGTGTTACATAACGTTAACTTATTTCTTAATCCTAAACACAGTTTAGGTTGTTTCACTTGAGTATGAAGGAAGTCAATTTGCGTTAAAAGAAAATGATTTCAAATTGAAATTCAAGACGTTTGACGATGAGAGAAAAATAGTTCTTAAACAAAGAGCAAAGTTAAACTAATGCTAAATCTTTTGACGATGATAGAGCATCATTCCAATCACTATCAAAGATTTAGAAGATCAAATATATCATCTTACAAAACTATCTAAGGCTTCTTTATCTTTAAATGATTCTGTAGTCAAGGTTGATAAGGGCAATGAATTGCAAGAAGAATTTGATTCCTCTATGCACTTAAAGTTTATGACAAGATCAACTAAGGGAAGAAGAAATTTATTTTTGAGCTTCCGACCAAGATTCACACTAGTGAATCTTTCAAATCAATTTTTATAAAGAATCTGGTAACATACCTCATTTTCCAAGAGGAAATCTTCTCCAAAAACTAAAACCTTTTACCAGAAACACGCAAGTACCGGACAAATCTTTCGTAGAAAGAATTTCAATGTCAAATAAAATATTTTAAGTCACAGAATTGATACAAACTATAACAATCTACTCAATACAAATACAATCAGATCAAATTTGTATGAAACTCACAGAGAAGAATATTATGAAAATCATAAGTCAAAGCTCTATTCTCATTACCTCCAAAACTGATATCACATTACATCAATTTGACTATTTATAGTGAAATAGAAATTACAATACAAGTCCCACAACGTCACAAAATTCTACATTCTACCCAAAATATCTCCCCCTTTTTGTAAAGTTATAGTTAGTTAAGCTCAGGACCACCCAATCTTCCAATCAAATCTTCTTACTACTTCGTGATTCCTCAGCTTGTCTTCAATCGCATTCATAACCTTCACAGAGTAGCTTTTTCTTTTTGGTTCATGGGGTTTTTCACTTTCATCTTCTCATGATCATCAGGAATATGTCTCACTTCTCTTGAAGGATGTCTTAAAGTTCGTGATGAGCATTTACTCGTTTCAGAAACCCTAAGAACATTTTCTAGCCTAGATGATTCTCACAAATCACTCCTAACTAACTCAGGTTTTACAATGATTGAGTGATTCTTAAATCGCTCTATCTCTGGATATTCTCTATTTAGAGGAGTCAAATTGATACGTCATTGATGTGTCTCCAACCCAACTTGAATATCTTCAACTTAGTAAGCACAAACTTTATATGCATGAAATCAAATATTGAAGTCATAGTTGTTCTCATGCATAAGCGTTGTTGAGAAGAAACGTACCCGTGACCACGTAGGGGTTCTGTCGAGCTTCCCAACACAAAAGCTCTTCCTTGAGCTCATCCATTGTTTCTCAACCTCGGGAAATCCTTTCTGAAGTGTCCCGTATTCCCACACTTGAAACATCCCTTCTAGGGTTCATTGTTAGTCCCAGAGTTGGAGATCTTGCAATCCTTGGTCAGATGACCTTGTCTTTTGCATTTGCCATAGGGATTTGCACATTGGCTCGTGTGGTGGTAGTTGCACTTGTTGCAATAGGGCTTATTATTCGTGTAACTTTTCTTCGGTTCAAATCCAGCTGCGTAGGCCTTGATCGTCTCTTGCTTCTTGGGGTTTTGTTGTTGCCCTGAATTTCTCCCGGATCGGTCATCCCATTTTCTCTTATGATCACTACCCTTTGCAGACACTGCCCCCTGCCGTACTACTTGATCCATTAAATTCTGTGCCATTCAAATTGCATTCTGGATTGTTGTCGGATTGATGAGGTCACATTCCCCTAAATTTGGGGGGTGAGTCCCAGATATATCATTCATTTCTCTTGTATTTTGGGGTAGCCATGTTGGGGCACAAAAGGCTTAGCTCTTGGAAACGATTGGTGTACCCGGTGACATCAGTTCCTTTCATGGATAGGTTCCAAAATTCTGACTCCATCTTCTATAGCTCACTCCTCGGGTAATACTCGTCAGTCATCATTCTTTTCAACTCTGCCCACAGGAGTTGATACGCCATGTCGATACTGACTGGCTGTACGTACGAGTTCCACAACGTGAGAGAACCATCTTGGAGGGTGTGGGTGGAAATTTTCACTTTGTTGTCCTCCTCGCAGTTGCTGTTAAAGTATCGGGGTTGGCAACTTAGGAACCCTTTAATACTAAAACCTCTCGGGTTGTATTCTGCCCCTCATACTACTCCGTTGTTCCCTGACCTGTTATTTCAGTTACTTTCATATGTAGCAATCGCGTCAGCTACTCTTTGAGCAACAAGTTGCTCGATCTCTGCAGAACTCATCCTTCTTGGTGCCATGATCTTAAAATTTTAAAAAAAATTAACATGGTGTAAGAAGACAAGTCTATAGGCTGAATTAACTAAGGCAGATAGTCATAACTACATATCATCATGCACAGGGTTATAGCTTATCATTGTAATACATGATACATGATTTCGTACATAAGAGGGTCAGGGTTTTCCCGAAAAAATTTTCAAGTATTACATAACTTAAAGATACATCATCTTAGCAAGTCCTAGAGAAACATAGTCTCTATATAGGAAGATAGTGGAGGCACTAAGTATGTGACGTCTCCGGGGTCTCTTCGTATTCCAGGGCATTGATTCTTGGCATCAGCTCTGCATTGTGCTCTTTGCAATCCTTCAAGTGGCGGCGCAAATCATCGATCCCATCCTGCTGCATCATCTGGACATTATGTGTAGCCTAGTAGACGTTGGTGCTTTGCATGGCTTCTTTCTCCATTCTCATAGAAAGTTCCCCTACTTCTTGATGCATCTGTCCAAATCGGAGATCGTGCATTGCCGCTCGTGCCACTAGTAAGGGCACGATATGATTAAGAGGCTCTTGGGTTAATTCCAGAACTTGTGGAGCAGTGGATGGTCTTTCTACCTCAAATCGGCTTGGAACTCCTTCTTCGTTCCTCCATTCTTGGAGGGTGTGAGGCATCCATCCCCATTGCCTCTCATTTGATCGTTGTCACTGAGGTGGGCTTCGATCCTGGGCGCTCATCGGAAAGGTTTCTCATTAGACCGGTTGCACCCTTTTCCTTGGAGTGAATATCATGAGAGGTTTGTTGGGGTGGTTTCGGTAAGGTCGGTAGGATGGTGTGCGTTGTGGTGGTTGAGGAGCGATTGGTGTTGTGGAGTCAGAGTAACCCTCCTCGTCTTCGGATGAGTCTTCTTCCTCATGGTTGGTCGGGTCTTGATGGGTTTTCGAACCAAAGTACACTTCTGTGTCATTTTGGCTTTCTTGGTCAAAGAGTGGGTACTCTTCTTCAGAGTCAAAAAGAATGGATTGTGTTGGTTGAGAGGTTTTTGTGCCAAGACTTATATACATATTTACATTTGTTTTAGTTACTTGAAGTGGAAAAGCATACTTCTTGTAACGGTCATAGTCTAGGGTAACTAATGCAACCTAGTTCACTATAGCCATGACTCTAATACCAATCTGTCACACCCCGATACCCTTCTTGGCAACGAGGCGTGACGTCACAAACACAAAGTCACAATCATAATGAACGACATCTAAATGAGACGTTTTCGAAATACATAAATTATAAATATTTTTTTACAACCATCTTAAGAATAAAGGAGTTCACTAATATGGAGATTTAAATACATGACAAAGAAAGTTCTAGTTATGCAAATCAATCTCCATAGAGTTTAAAATGTCCTATGACTCCAAAAGCTTGAAAAAGCTTGAAAAATCTTGAAAGTTAGCCATGAATGCGATCTTTCCCTTATGGTCCTGAGAATAATATGCTAAATACGTCAACAATAATGTTGTTGAACTCATAGGTATACACGATAAATATAGACCATGTATGGAACACAAGATTTCATAGAGTTTATAAACATAACGAACCAATAGTTTAAGTATTACCATAAGCCTCATGATTCCGAAACTTAACTTTTGATGCCTTATGTGGTATCCAACACCATAATACAAAGAATTGTCAAATGATTATGCATCCATTAACGATTGGCGCGACCAACCCAGATGGGGGCGTCAACCCAAATAGATCTATTCATAACATTCACATTTACGATGTAACTAACGGTGCATGATTGAGGGCGGTGGTGACGTACCCTTACGTAATACATAAAATGATTCAAGTACTTGTGTCCATAGAAATTTTTGAGTATGTATTCTCACCCCAAATAATATGAACTTGTAAATATCGGGGCCATGAAACTCACCTTAGAAGTGAAGTGAATGTGATGATCGAGAAGTTGACTTGTGACGACGTTCGAAAAGGACTTAACTGAGTCCTATATTGTATCAAAGACTTAATAAGGCCCAAATGATCATATGCATGCATGATGGTTTTAACTTCAAATCACCCAACATAACAAGTCTACTAAACTTTTTATAAGTTAAAACCTATTTATAAAATTTCCGGATTTATCACAGTTTATGTCCCACTTTGAGGCTGTGTTTAACATGGCTATGAAACGATTTAGACTTTGATATTTTTATTATGAAACTACTATGTCATAAGAATTTTTCAAGCTAAAAACAGTAATTTTTCGAGGTGTTTAGATTAGAGAAATATTTCGTTAAAACTCATAGGTAAACAACAAATGAGTTGTTAGATCTTTTGGTTTGTAAACATGACTTGGGGGTCAAAACTACGAATTAAATTATGAAACTTTCCAAATCCTTAGTTAGGACATAGATCTAAATTCTGAAAAGAACCACCTCATTCCGTTAAGTTTTGAGCTAGTTATGATTTTTCAAAGTTGATGTAATGTTTCTGCCAGAAAATCTGAACATCACAAGCGTTGTAATAACTTGTGATTCTTGTTGTTTATCCAAAAACCATATGCATAAAAGGTCATGAAGTCATTTATATACCTTGTTTCCAAAATATTTTATGTATACTGTTTGTGTTCATACATTTATAAACATATTTGAAGTTGCAAACTTTAAAGTAAAACTACTTTATTTATGAACTTTGTTTTTTAAGTAACTTGTTGTTGGTGATTTTGTATTATGCAAGACGTATGTTTAACATAGATAAAAGAAGTAGATAGTGTAGTTTTCACTTACCTAGTGAACAAAGAAAGCAAATGTGTAGGAGAAAGGATCTTGAATTTGTTGCACACAAGAATTCCTTGAATACTTGAAGAACAATTGAAGAGAATTTTTATGTTTATGTTTGTGTTGTTGGCCAGATTTTTGTGAGGAGAAAAGGAAGAGTTTTTGTTCTTGCAATGTGTGAAATGAATGAAGAAATGATCATCTATTTATAGAGGGGAAAGAGTTTTGCAAATGATGAAAAAGAGTGGGAGGTTGAGTGTAAATCAAAGTGATTGAGAAAGGGAATGGTGATGGGAGATGGGAGATCGGTTTGTGATTAAAATAATCAAAGTCAAATGGGGGGTGTGATGGCCTAGGTGCCGGCCATGAGGCCTTAAAAAAGTAATTTTATATTTTTTTTTTCTTTATACAAGTATTTAAAGTGTATTTCTATGTATTTGCATATAATATATGTATTTCTATAAATACTAGTTAACTAGGATATACTAGTTTAATAAAAATGTTTTTGTTTTGCATAATTAGAGTTTTAAAATTGTTAATGCATAATGAATGTTACTAATTCTAAATTAATCATGCAACACACATAATTCAACTAATCACGTCGTAAGTTGATCAATTTAATTCTTCGTTGTTTCATCACATAACATCGATTTAAATCCACAAGGACCATTTATGTAATTGACTCTTATTTCTAATTGAATATCGGATGCTAACCTGATATGTTGTCGGTTGTTACAGATCTATTCAGCATGTAGCATGTTGTTGCAACCGCCTCTACCCAAAGATTTAGTCGAAGAATTAATTGAGCGAGCATTATTCGTGCATCTTCCACTTGATGGCGGAATAATATAGTTGATGAAAAATAATAAGTCTAGGCGTCTTATTGTAATTAATCAATAGTCTTGATTTTTTGTATAAATAGAAAATGTTGTACTGGAAAATGTAGAATTCGTACATTTTACTTTTGCACGGAAACTCTTGTACGACTAAGTCAACATTTGCTCTCATTGTTCAACCGTATTGTAATTCTCATTTTGTGCAATCCAAATCATTTGGTTAGTATTTCTGTTGATTTTATTGATTGAATCTTGTTTGTGATTGATTGATTAAGGATATCAATTGGTATCAGAGCCAGAAATGGAAAATTTTGAATTAATTTGGATCTGAAAATCACTTTTGAAGAACATTGTTTCATCAATTTATTTTCGAAAATCAGAAAAACCTAAAAAGGTTTTTAATCAGTGGATGTTCTTATCTGAAAATTGGATCGAAGGTTGCAATTTAAAGGCGAACACATTGATTCTAAACTGGGTTTTTAAATCAAAACACACAAAAAGTTGTGTGCATTTTTGTGCATTTTCGGGTTTTTTTTGGTGTTCTTGACTGATTGATTTTTGAAAATTTCGGGGTTTTGATCTGTTTTTAGTCAAAAAGTTTTTGTAAAAAGTGTTTGTAAAAATAAACCGAACACTCGAAATCATTTTATGATCAAATAAGGGGTTTTTTGATTGAATATTGGGATTATAAACTTGAAATTTTTGAAAAACCTGTTTAAACATGGATAAAACTAAATTTTTAGTTTTAATCGAGTTTGATCTAGACTAAATCGAGTTGATCAAGCACTTTGATCGAGTTTTTTACAATTCGATTCGAGTTGGTTAAAGGCTTTTAATCGAGTTTGATAAAGGCTTATTCGAGTTTGATAATCATTTTATTCGAGTTGAATCAAAGGTTTTTCGAGTTGAATACAAAGGGGGTTCGAGTTTTATAATCAAACTTTCAAAAGAAGTCAAGTGATATTCGAGTTTGTTAAATCAATCATTCGAGTTTTAAAGAACGTACTTCCGAGTGGAAATTAATTGTGATTAACATTCAATCGAGTTTGACTTCAGTTACAATCGAGAAATATCAAGTTCATTCGAGTTGAATCATTCTTTGTTCGAGTTGGACCATTTACCATTCGAGTTTCAATCAACTGTCAATCGAGTTTGACAGTTCATTATTCGAGTTGATCCATTTATTGTTCGAGTTTCTGTCAGGATCTAAATGTTACTACCTAAGATTAACTGGTTTGAGTTGATCAGAGAATAAACCAATAATCTTGTATTGAATCAAAGTCCAAATAAGAAGTTTGCGGAATAAAACTTAATTGTTTTAAGAAAAACTTTCAGAATCAATAACAAATAAATATAATTGAATAGACAAAGTTGCTTGTATTGCTGAACTCAATGATTACAATCACCTCTAATCTGTTTGATTAAATGAAAAACACAAATTGTTCTTAGGGTTTTACAACCTTAGAGGCTTATGAAAACTTAAACAAAAAGCAATTACAAACTTGAATCTGCAGAAACTTGATACAATAGAAAAACCTATTCTATGTATTTATAATGCTTTCTGATTTGTTTCCTTGAAGGACTCTGACTTCTCTGATAGTAGATATGCTGGAATCTTCGTGTAAATATCTCTTCCTGAATATCAGCACTTTCTGTTTATGAAACTGTTGAGCAGCTTGAATCACTGAGCAGCTTGAACTGAGCAGCTTGAATGAATTTACTCTGGCAGCTTGAACTTTTACACTAGCAGCTCGAACTTCTCCAACTAACAGCATGAACTTTGTACTTACATAGAAAATCTACTAACAGTTTGAGAAATCTAACTAACAGTTTGAACTACTTAGAATATTTCCCAACAATCTGCCCCTAACTTAAATTCTTTACACAAGACTTTAAGTTCTATACAAATAAGGAAATAAAACCAAGTAAAACTATTATTTACAAACCAAGGCTTTCAAAAACTTACAACTGTGCAAGTTTCTAATTGACTGCCTTCAAAAATTCTTTCTTCAGATCTTCTCTATCACAATATATTCTTACTGAGCTCATCTGAAGTAACAAAGCCTTTGGAAGATCATAGAATTCACAATTGAAGTACATACTGGATCCATTTGCAAATTTGAGTCTGTAAGTATTTGATTTGACAAACAGATCAACTTGTGCAATCTTCATCTCCTTGGCATCTTCTATATCTTTCCTTATTGACTCAGGATCAAAAATGCTTTTCAGATCTTTGATAGCTTGCTTTACTTGTGGAAGAGAGGATCTAACTTGGGTTACAGACCCAACATGATGCATTCTTGTGAGCTCATCTCTGGTCATCCCTTGGACTATATGCATTAAGCTCTTATACTCTTCCTCAGGACCAGATTCCCTTCTTACTACAAATTGATATCTTAAGTCAATGTTGTCCATTGGCTTAGCATACCAATAATTAATAAGAAGTTTTGTGAAATCATGCTGGTCTAATGATTTTTCAATTTCCATCACTTTCTGAAGCTGATGCTCAAACAGCACCCTCTTTACTTGATCAAGCTTTGCCTGAGTGATTTCTTTTGATTCAGGATTTGAAGCAGCAGGTTGAACAGGAGGTTCTGACTTACTTGCACCAACTTGACTTGATTTCTGTTGACTTTGGACTTCTTGGGAGACTTTGTCTACCTTACGTTTTTCCATCTCTTTGTCATGGATGTCTTGCATCCTTTCTATACTCATGGACTGAGCCATATTCTTTGGAATGCCAGCTGAAAAGGCAAAATTGATCAAGAACCTTCTATGCTCAGCCTTTGAATGCCCTGTTGGCATTTTCCTCTTTTTCTCATTTTGTTTGACCACAAACCCTCTTAGGTAATCACCTAAGGTTTCATCATCTTGCATTGGGGCATGGGTTTGCTGGTCTAAAGCCTGATCTTGTTCTTTTTGTGAAGACCACCCCTTACGGGGCAGTGCTCACCAGTCTAGGTCCCATAATATGCAATACGATATCAACCATACTAAGATAGGGTAATTAAATTGCGGAAAAATAAAATTACATGTACATTACATATTAGGATACAGATTACATATTTCAAATTAAAGTTATAATAGGGTAATATCTAATCTAATCATAACATCAATCATCACATCAAGTCTACCCAGAACCACCACATTAGCTGTCTTCCAATCAGTACCAGAAAGTTTGTTGAGAAGTGGTCTAGGAAAGCTTCAAAACTTGGATCTCTTGATGACCTAAGCACTAGGTCCTGCAGGTGATTTTCCTTTGGCTTTTCCTGTAAAATTTTAAAGCAACATCTGTAAGCAAAGCTTAGTGAGTTTATAGATTTTCAATATTAACATGCGTGTCAAGCGGAGTCATAAATCTAAGCGTGATAAGTCTTGGCTGCCGCTACAGCCCTCATCATGATTGAGATATAGTATCTTAAGATCGGATGATGTTCAAACCACACTCACGCTTATATCGTGGGGATCAGCCACATACTGGGCTAGCTACCAGTAGGTCAACATGGCCGAACATCGGAGGTCATTACCAAGTTCGTGAGAACTGGTGGAATAGCCAGGTCTAGAACAATAGACCATAAGGGCTAGTCAAGCTGAATAAATCTTATCAAGTCTGATCAATGAAGTAAGCATAAGTCTTAGGAGTCATGATAGCAACGAATCATAAAGCAAAGTCTGAAGCGCTAATAAATGCAATATGAAATGATAAGCAAATAGCTATCATGATTCACTGGGCAACACCCATCCATGGTGTGCACAGGTCTCAATCCAGCTGATAAATGAATGTCAAATAATGTAACAGCATCAATATATCTCAAACGGATCTTTGCATGTTCAATTCGAATATCTATAACTCACAGTTTGGGTCTTGGTCAAACAGATATATGAATCTGCCACCTGAGTTATCTCAGGATTTTGTCAATCTGTAATCTGTCAATTCTTTTCTTTGTCAAATCAAGTCTCCGACCCGCTTTTAAGTCTTTAAATCTTTAAATCTTTGTTCAGAATATACTGAACCTGTTCAAAATCATTCATGATAAGATCATGTCATTTTCATCATCTTTATCATTATCAATTTAGTCTTCAAATTCTTGTATTTTATCTGAGTCTGATATCTGATATCTTATCTTATCAATGTCATCATCTTTTGGTCATAAATTCTTTAATTCTATCTGATTCTGATAACTTTATAGCTCATCAATCTTCTGTTTGCTCATATTCTTTATTCTTTTAAATTCTCCAAAAGTTCTTAAATATATATATATAACAATATATATATTTATATAGCTTTTTATATTAAAATATAAAAATTGCATTTCGGACCATAATTTCGGATCAATCCGGATTCGGATCCGGATTCGGATCTATCCGAAATGGACCATCCGGATTCGGTCCTAGGTTTTCGAATCAAGCATGGACCGAATTGAACATATCCGAATTGAGGATGAATTTGAAAGCCTCCGAAGTATATGGTCCGAAATTAGGATCATCCAAATTAGGATACTAGATCCGAAATACAGGAACCGAAATGGTGCCTTATCCGAATTCGGGCATATCCGAATTCGGATCCTTCTGGTTCATAAATTTCCAGAAATGTTCTTGGTGTTCTTGGTGATATTCATACGGATTTTCTCATAAAATTCACAAAACTTAATTATATTAACATGCAACATTTTATTTTGTTACATTATCATTATTTGAGTGTTTTTATACTAGTTTCCCTATCAATAACATCATTATCTAGTCAAGATCATCCAAAATTCATAATTTTCTCAAGAACACACATATTTAACAAAAATTCCGATTTCTTCTTATTTTGCAAAAATCTAATCACTGATTTTTGTTTCTGTTATATTTATTACCATCAATTCATCATAATCTACCAAATTTATACACATGCATCACATAATTTCCGTATTTTAATCTTTTGGTTTCGGTTCTTCATCAAAACCGAACCAATATACTAAATTTCCTAATTTAAATGGAATATTACCTTGAAATTCCTGTTGATTCTTGTTGATTGTTGTTAATTGTAATTCCCTTTGAATTGAATCTTCAATTGATTGCCAATTATGAGGAATTCTTGATGAAATCTTTGAAATGGCCGTAGGTTTAGTGAGAGAGAGAGAGAGTAGAGAGAGAGAGTTAAGTGTGTAAATGATCTTAATGATCATTAATTTTCGGTTTATATATTTCTTTTAATCATATTTGTTATTTAACCCATTAAACATTTGTATTTTACATATCTTTTAAAATTTGATCATCTTTAATATTATCATGAATATAATTTAAAATTATATTTACTTAATCCTTTTCATATTTTATTTTATTTTAATAACAATAATATAATAAAATTATATTATTATCTTAACATTCAAGCATTACATAATTAATAAGGTAACTAAATTTACATTATTTGGATCAAGTCAAAATAAAAGACATAGATAAAAATCTAGGTTGTTACAGAATGGGCTCCACCACGCACAAACTTCGTCCCCGAAGTTAGCTAGATTCGAACAGACTGGGATAAGTAGCTTTCATAACATCTCTCGATTCCCAAGACTGATGCGAACCTTTGTGGTGTTTCCACTGGACGAGCACCATCTGTATCTCTTTATTCCTTAGCTTCTTGATCTTCGAGTCCAGAATACGTTCTGGCTCTTCAATCACGCGAAGCTTTTCATCAATTTGCAGGTTAACGTGTGGTATCTGTACTTCTCTTTCGTCAGCCAAGCTTTTCCTCAAATGACTAACATGGAATACAGGGTGTATTCCAGCTAAGTCCGCTGGTAGATCAAGACGATAAGACTGATTTCCAATCTTTTCGACGATCTTGAACGGTCCGATAAATCTCGGAGCTAACTTGTTTCTTTTAATGAACCGTACCACATTCTTCATTGGGATACCTTCAACATCACCCAATCGTTAACTGCAAAACTTATTGTTCTATGCCGGTTGTCATAATATGACTTCTGCCTGCTTTGAGCTTCAAGAATATTCCTTCTAACGAGTTGAATCTTTTCGTAAGTCAACTGTAGAAGAGCAGGTCCTGCTATTGGCGATTCGCCTGTTTCACGCCAACAGGTAGGAGTTCTGCACTTTCTTCCGTATAGTGCTTCAAAAGGGGCCATCTTGATTGTTGAATGATAACTGTTATTGTAAGAGAATTCGACCAATGGCAAATGGTCATCCCAGTTACCACCTAAATCAAGAATGCAGGCACGAAGCATATCTTCAAGAGTTAGAATAGTACGCTCACTTTGGCCATCAGCATTTGGATGATAAGCAGTACTCATGGATATCCGAGTACCCATCCCTTCTTGTAGTGCTTGCCAGAATCTGGATGTGAAGCGACTATCACGATCAGATACGATAGACTTTGGCACACCGTGTCGTGAAATAATTTCAGTGATGTACAGCTGCGCCAATCTATCGAGAGAATAAGTTTCTTTCATCGGAATGAAATGTGCTGATTTAGTTAAACGATCAACGACTACCCAAATGGAGTCGTGTTGTCTCTTGGTCTTTGGCAGCTTCGTAATGAAGTCCATTGTTATATGCTCCCACTTCCATTCAGGAACTGGCAGTGGTTGCATATCCCCGAAGGGTTTCTGGTGTTCTGCCTTAACCATCTGACATACTTTGCAGCTTTCAACACATTTTCCAATGTCCTTCTTCAATCCTGGCCACCAGTAGTCGGCTTTCAGATCAAAGTACATCTTTGAGCTGCCAGGATGAATAGATAACTTGGACTGATGAGCTTCGGACAGAAGAGTGCTACGAATAGAACCATATTTAGGAACCCAGATTCGGTTTCCCTGGAGACAGTAAAGTCCCAAATGGTTCAGAGATAGTAATTGTAGCTGCCCTTTAAGATTTTCGGAATCAATATTCTCTTCTCTCATTGCTTCGGCTTGAGCAACTCTGATGTCTTCAATAAGATCAGAAGAGAATATAACTGGAGTTAGGGCATAACAGCACTTTTCAGGATACACTTTTCTACTCAACGCATCCGCGACAACATTTGCTTTGCCGGGATGATATAAGATCTCGCAGTCATAATCCTTGATAAGCTCCAAGGATCGACGCTGTTTCATGTTCAGATCTTTCTGAGTAAAAAGGTATTTGAGACTCTTATGATCGGTGTAGAGCTGACACCGAGTCCCATAAAGATAATGCCGCCAGATTTTTAGAGCAAAGGTGACGGCAGCCAACTCAAGATCATGAGTTGGTGCACTTTTCTCGTAATCCTTTAATTGCCTTGATGCGTAGGCAATTACTTTTCCCCTTTGCATAAGAACACATCCTAAGCCAGTACCAGAAGCGTCGCTGTAAACAACGAAATCGTTATTACCTTCTGGCAAGGCTAGAATCGGCGCTTGAATAAGCTTTTGCTTCAGAATGTTAAATGCCTCTTGCTGTTTATCTGTCCAAACGAAAGGAGTATTCTTTCGTGTTAGCATCGTTAGAGGTACAGCAATCTTCGAGAAATCCTTTATGAATCGCCGATAATAACCGGCCAATCCAAGGAAACTTCTTATCTCGGAGGCATTGCGAGGTGTTTGCCACTTCTGAACAGCCTCGACTTTTGAAGGATCAACGGAAATCCCTTCGCCAGAAACAACATGGCCAAGGAACTGGATCTATAAGAATCAAGATAGAAATTCAAGTTCTGATGTGATTCATAGAATAGTTAAGGAAACAACTCAAGACATATATAATAGAGATTATACCTGTCTGAGCCAGAATTCGCACTTAGAAAACTTTGCGTAGAGTCTTTCTTTTCTCAGTAACTCTAGCAATTGTTGCAGATGAACGGAATGATCAGCCTCCGTTTTGGAGTAAATCAGAATATCGTCTATGAACACGATAACTGATTTATCCAACATTGGTCTGCACACACGGTTCATGAGATCCATGAACGCCGCTGGTGCATTTGTCAAACCGAACGGCATCACGAGAAATTCGTAATGGCCGTATCTTGTACGGAAAGCTGTCTTTGGAACATCTTCTTCTCTGACTTTTAACTGATGATACCCAGATCGGAGATCTATCTTCGAAAAGTAACTGGCTCCTTGTAACTGATCAAACAGATCATCGATTCTGGGCAGAGGATACTTATTCTTTATTGTAACCTTGTTCAACTCGCGGTAGTCGATGCACATACGAAAAGTTCCGTCCTTCTTTTTAACAAACAGAACTGGCGCACCCCACGGAGAAGAACTCGGTCGGATAAACTCCTTTTCTAACAGTTCTTGCAGTTGCTTTGACATTTCCTGCATTTCTGCAGGTGCAAGTCTGTATGGAGCTTTCGCAATAGGAGCCGCACCAGGAACCAAGTCAATACTAAACTCGACTTGACGTTCCGGTGGCACTCCAGAAATGTCGTCAGGAAAGACGTCCGGGAACTCGCAGACTATCGGGATATCAGACAGAGATTTCTTTTCAGGGTTGGTTTCGGATAAAGCATAGCACAAATAAGATTCGTGACCTTTAGATAGATACTTATGTGCTTTTTCAATGGAAATGAAGCAGTGATCACCTTTTCGCTTTTCGCCTTTAATCTCTAACACTCGGCCGTCTGTAGTCTTGATTCGGATGATTCGGCGGTTGCAGACAATAGTAGCTTCATTTTTCGTTAGCCAATCCATGCCGATAATAACGTCGAACTCTTTTAACGGTATCGGGATGAGGTCGAGGTTGAATACAATGTTATTTACAAGTAGAGTGCAGTTTCGGTAAACGGAATCAGCCATAACGAAATTGTTACTGGCTGTCTCAATGTCTAGAATCACAGGAAGTTTTGATGGAGCTTTATGTAGTCTTGATGCAAAAGAAGTCGATATTAAAGAACGACTTGCGCCAGAATCAAATAGTATACGTGCCGGAATCGAATTAAGTAAAAACATACCCGTAACTACATCAGGCGTTTCTTTGGCTTCCTCGGCAGTGATTTGAAAAGCTCGTGTCCGGGCAGTTGGCGTTGCAGCAGAACTTTTTCCCGAAGAACCTCCCGCAGATGATTGAGACTGATATCGCGGCCCGCTTCTACACTGATACATGAAATGCCCTCGTTTCCCGCACTTTGCACATCCACGTCCCTGCTGTGGACATTCCTCGCTGCTATGACCTATCATGTTGCATGAGAAGCAAGTAACGTCATCCGGATTACATAGTCCCATGTGAGATTTTCTGCATCTCTTGCAGAATCGAGGCTCGTTTGTCAGTGAGTAGGCTTGCACTTTCGGTTGTGAACTGTGCTGATGTGATTGCTGAGATTGTGACAGAGACTTATTTGGCCTAAAGAATCTGCCAAATCGCTGTTTCTTTGGAGGAGACGGGTTCATCGGATTAGTAGACGGAGCGTAAAGCTGATCGCCGTACTCTAAATACCCTCGTTCAATCTGTCTAGCTGCTTCTACCATTTCTAGATAACTCTTGTATTTAATCGCGCTCATCGGATGTCTGTATCTAGGATTGAGTCCTACTCGAAACCTATTCATTTTCCTTTCCTCTGTTGCCACTTGGTATGAAGAATAACCGCATAATCGCGAAAACTCGTGCTCATATTCGTCAACTGTCTTTGTTCCCTGAGTCAGCTGCATCAATTGGACTTCCATCTTATCTTTCTGGTCGACCGGGCAGTACTTTGCATTAAACATCTCAAGAAACTGCTCCCATTCTAAAGTCTGAATGACTTCTTCCCCGTATATGCTTCGCTGTGTCTTCCACCATGCACGAGCAGCTCCAACAAATAACGCAGATGCGTAGCTCACTTTCTTAGAATCTAAACAGTCAGATATTCTAAATATTTCTTCCGTATGACTGATCCAATCCATCGCCTGAATCGGATCAACTGTACCCTCGAAGTTCAGGGCACCGCTGGCTTTGAAATCCTTAAACTTACAGCCTTTAGGCTGTTCGATTTGGGTTTCAGGGGTAGAGTTATCAGAATCAGATTCATTGGTCTGGACTTGCTTTTCTTTTCTCTTATTTTTCTTTTCTTCACGTCTTTTAGCTTCGGCCTCATCTCTGGCACGAAACTGTTCTTGCATCATTTTGTTTTGTTGTTCTGAGTGTTGGGCTAGAAATTGTTGCATCATCTCAAACATTTGTTGTGGGGTCATGTTGCTTGGTATGTCACCTGATCCTGATCCTGACATCTTCTACTGAAAATTAAAATCAATTAACTATCAGTTTATAGACTTAGATCTATGTACCCTTTTTCCCATCCTAATAGTCTGTACATCCTATCTCAGTTCAAACCACCTAAATGATTGATATATATGTATTGCTTCAGTTTGAGATCAAGTATACTTACGTAATACTTGATTCACTCAAACTAGTGCTCTGATACCATCCTGTGAAGACCACCCCTTACGGGGCAGTGCTCACCAGTCTAGGTCCCATAATATGCAATACGATATCAACCATACTAAGATAGGGTAATTAAATTGCGGAAAAATAAAATTACATGTACATTACATATTAGGATACAGATTACATATTTCAAATTAAAGTTATAAAAAGGGTAACATCTAATCTAATCATAACATCAATCATCACATCAAGTCTACCCAGAACCACCACATTAGCTGTCTTCCAATCAGTACCAGAAAGTTTGTTGAGAAGTGGTCTAGGAAAGCTTCAAAACTTGGATCTCTTGATGACCTAAGCACTAGGTCCTGCAGGTGATTTTCCTTTGGCTTTTCCTGTAAAATTTTAAAGCAACATCTGTAAGCAAAGCTTAGTGAGTTTATAGATTTTCAATATTAACATGCGTGTCAAGCGGAGTCATAAATCTAAGCGTGATAAGTCTTGGCTGCCGCTACAGCCTTCGTCATGATTGAGATATAGTATCTTAAGATCGGATGATGTTCAAACCACACTCACGCTTATATTGTGGGGATCAGCCACATACTGGGCTAGCTACCAGTAGGTCAACATGGCCGAACATCGGAGGTCATTACCAAGTTCGTGAGAACTGGTGGAATAGCCAGGTCTAGAACAATAGACCATAAGGGCTAGTCAAGCTGAATAAATCTTATCAAGTCTGATCAATGAAGTAAGCATAAGTCTTAGGAGTCATGATAGCAACAATTCATAAAGCAAAGTCTGAAGCGCTAATAAATGCAATATGAAATGATAAGCAAATAGCTATCATGATTCACTGGGCAACACCCATCCATGGTGTGCACAGGTCTCAATCCAGCTGATAAATGAATGTCAAATAATGTAACAGCATCAATATATCTCAAACGGATCTTTGCATGTTCAATTTGAATATCTATAACTCACAGTTTGGGTCTTGGTCAAACAGATATATGAATCTGCCACCTGAGTTATCTCAGGATTTTGTCAATCTGTAATCTGTCAATTCTTTTCTTTGTCAAATCAAGTCTCCGACCCGCTTTTAAGTCTTTAAATCTTTAAATCTTTGTTCAGAATATACTGAACCTGTTCAAAATCATTCATGATAAGATCATGTCATTTTCATCATCTTTATCATTATCAATTTAGTCTTCAAATTCTTGTATTTTATCTGAGTCTGATATCTGATATCTTATCTTATCAATGTCATCATCTTTTGGTCATAAATTCTTTAATTCTATCTGATTCTGATAACTTTATAGCTCATCAATCTTCTGTTTGCTCATATTCTTTATTCTTTTAAATTCTCCAAAAGTTCTTAAATATATATATATAACAATATATATATTTATATAGCTTTTTATATTAAAATATAAAAATTGCATTTCGGACCATAATTTCGGATCAATCCGGATTCGGATCCGGATTCGGATCTATCCGAAATGGACCATCCGGATTCGGTCCTAGGTTTTCGAATCAAGCATGGACCGAATTGAACATATCCGAATTGAGGATGAATTTGAAAGCCTCCGAAGTATATGGTCCGAAATTAGGATCATCCAAATTAGGATACTAGATCCGAAATACAGGAACCGAAATGGTGCCTTATCCGAATTCGGGCATATCCGAATTCGGATCCTTCTGGTTCATAAATTTCCAGAAATGTTCTTGGTGTTCTTGGTGATATTCATACGGATTTTCTCATAAAATTCACAAAACTTAATTATATTAACATGCAACATTTTATTTTGTTACATTATCATTATTTGAGTGTTTTTATACTAGTTTCCCTATCAATAACATCATTATCTAGTCAAGATCATCCAAAATTCATAATTTTCTCAAGAACACACATATTTAACAAAAATTCCGATTTCTTCTTATTTTGCAAAAATCTAATCACTGATTTTTGTTTCTGTTATATTTATTACCATCAATTCATCATAATCTACCAAATTTATACACATGCATCACATAATTTCCGTATTTTAATCTTTTGGTTTCGGTTCTTCATCAAAACCGAACCAATATACTAAATTTCCTAATTTAAATGGAATATTACCTTGAAATTCCTGTTGATTCTTGTTGATTGTTGTTAATTGTAATTCCCTTTGAATTGAATCTTCAATTGATTGCCAATTATGAGGAATTCTTGATGAAATCTTTGAAATGGCCGTAGGTTTAGTGAGAGAGAGAGAGTAGAGAGAGAGAGTTAAGTGTGTAAATGATCTTAATGATCATTAATTTTCGGTTTATATATTTCTTTTAATCATATTTGTTATTTAACCCATTAAACATTTGTATTTTACATATCTTTTATAATTTGATCATCTTTAATATTATCATGAATATAATTTAAAATTATATTTACTTAATCCTTTTCATATTTTATTTTATTTTAATAACAATAATATAATAAAATTATATTATTATCTTAACATTCAAGCATTACATAATTAATAAGGTAACTAAATTTACATTATTTGGATCAAGTCAAAATAAAAGACATAGATAAAAATCTAGGTTGTTACACTTTTGCTATCTTTCTGGCAATTTCAGCATCATAGGCAATCTGGGCTTCTCTATATGAAAATTTGTGCTTTGGAGACTCAATGAGAATGCCTTTGCCCTTATCCTTGATTGCAGAAGATGTACCTTGAACTGTACTTATGAGAGCCTGAATTCCTTCTCTGATAACAACTCCAGTTATTTTTGTAGGAGCTGCTTGAGTTTCTAGGCTAACAGCTTGAGCAGCTGTTGGGACTGCTAGCCTAGAATCTTGGACTGTTGGAGTAGGAGCTGTTTGGACTGATGGAGGGATCTCCTGATTCTCCCCCTTTTTGGAAGCATTGGTTTGGTCAGGAGGACCTACAACCTTTGCCAAGTGGGTTCGAATCAGTTGCTCTAATTTAATGATCTTATTTCCACAGAGGGTGAACCCTTTATGGAGATAATCCATTCTCTGATTTTGAGCAGCTTCTGTCTGTCTGAGTGCAATGATTTGTGCCCCCTGGGCAGCAATGATGGACTGATAGTATTCCAACATTGCTACAACAGGTTGCAGCTGAGGATCCGTCAATAGCATAAGTTGCAGACTAGCCTCAAGATCAGCAAACGAATGTGGTGCTTGTGATCTATCATTGGTAGGAATACCAGAAGTAGAAACCTCTAGGCCCCTCTGTTCTTGGTACTGGGGACTTCCAGATGGTGCTAGCACACCTTCTGTTGCCATGGGTGTGGTCTTATGGATGTTGACCCTGTCCTGTGCCTCTTGTGCAGATGCAACAGTAGTGTCAGCCACAGAACCCATATAGACAATATCTGCTGAGATGTCCACCTCCAAATTGAGGTTGGGAGAGACCTCAGTGGGTGCCCTTTGGATATTCTGTGCAGAAGTGTCCTCCTGCACAGGGATATTTGGCTCTTGTAAGATGGCTGAGGAGGAAGGAGCTCCTGAACCTCTTTTTCTTTTATATAATATGAGTGGGGATGTGGGTTTAACAATAGGAACAGAAGGCATTTGAGTATCATGAGGAGTGGGTTGGGGTCCTGGGGGTGAAGCAGTAATGTTAGGTTGAGCCTGCTCAGGACCCTCTCCTCTGTTTCTTGGAATGATGCCCAACATTGCAGAAGGCAATGGGACATCCACAGACAAAACATTGGCACTTGTTTTTAGAAGACGTTTTATTGAAGGTAAAGAGTGCCTATGGGAAACATGAATCCTTTTATGTATATTGAAATTACTGCAAGTTCTTGCAATAATTTCAGCCAAAAATCTAGGATACATAAAAAATTTCCCATGTTTTAGGGCATGATGCCTTAGCATACCCTGAAAGATCATATTAGAAAAATTGAACTGTTGGCCCGTAGATAAACACACTAAGGCAGTGCCTATATTTGATGAAAATTCTAACCAACCAGTTTTTTTTGGGCTTATACATTGCTGAATAATATGTACAAGATACTTCCACTTAGGGGCAAATTTTGATTTAAAGAAAGTATAAGATTCAGCAGGTCCCCTACATCCAATAGCATGAAGACCATTATGTAAGGCAGTAAGGGATAGGTCTGTTATACCTGAGGCATCTTGAAGATGCAAGTGTTGGCGTATGATCTCCTCAGTGATAGAAACAGTATTGCCATCAATTTTGGATGTCAAAGATGTGACTCCATTAACGGTTTTGAGGGAGGCATGTTTCCAGAACTGTTCAATATGAGAGATGTAGATGGTGGGATTGATATTTAGGGCATGATGGATATGGGAACTTCGAAGGAAGTCCATCATGTCATGGAATGGTTCAAGATCAGCGTGTTTGAGAGAGTAGGGTAGGCAGTTGTGTTCTTTGACAAACTCCATAGATGATCGATGAATTAGGGCTTCAGTGATGTGCGTGGGAATTGGTCAGAGAATCGAAGAAAGGTTGTGGAAGATATTTTGCAACTGGTAGTTACAATAGTGCGAAACTGGAACCTTTAAAGGTTTTGAAAATATCTAAACCCGCGCACACACTTATGCAACTGCTAATGAAACAGTGACTCCCCCTTAATCAAGCATATGTATAATTTTCATGGAATAAGAGAGAATAAAGAAAAACAAATTAATCCATATTAACCATGCCAATATTTGATACTAGGAAGGTGAATCTTCCTACATTAAATGGTTTTGTAAATAGATCAGCTAACTGATCATCAGTATGAATTTTGGTAACTTGGATTAATTTCTTCTCATTACAGTCCCTTATAAAATAAAATCTAGTGTCTATATGCTTGGTTTTAGGAAATTTCACTGGATTTTGTACAATGCTAATTGCACTTGAGTTGTCAATGTAAATGGGAGTGGATAGGAAATTCATATCATAGTCTCTCAGTTGAATCTGAATCCACATTACTTGGGAGCAGCAACTTGCAGCTGCTACATATTCTGCTTCAATAGATGAAGTGGAGACTGTTGTTTGCTTTTTGCACTGCCAAGAAACCAATCGTGCTCCCAAATATTGACATCCACCAGTTGTGGATTTTCTGTCAATGATGCATCCTCCATAATCACTGTCAGAATAGGCTGTTAATTCAAGAGGAGAGTCTTTAGGATACCAGAGGCCCAAATGTGGTTGGCCTTTGAGATATCTAAAGATTCTCTTAACAGCAACCAGATGGGAGTCCTTTGGAGAACATTGAAACCTAGCATAAACACAAACAGCAAACATAATATCAGGTCTAGAAGATGTTAGATACATAAGAGATCCTATAAGGGATCTGTATATATGAATGTCCACATCTATTCCATCTTTGTCTGTATGAAGCTGCTTGTGAGGATCCATTGGAGTACTTGCAACTTTGGTATCTTTGTACCCAAACTTTTCCAGTGTGTCTTTAACATACTTTGATTGACTTATGAAGAGTCATGTGGGGTTCTGCTTGACCTGCAATCGTAGAAAGAAGGTGAGTTCTCCCATTGAACTCATTTGAAACTTTTTGTGCATCAAAGCCTCAAATTCTTTGCACAGACTGTCATTTGTTGACCCAAAGATAATATCATCAACGTATATCTGTACAAGCAGAATCTCAGATTGTGCCATACAGAAAAGCAGACTTCACATCCATTTGATACACATTGAACCCTTCGAAGCTTGCATAAGCTAGGAACAGTCTGATGGCTTCAATTATTGCCATTGGAGCAAAGACATCATCATAGTCTATTCCTTCCTCTTGAGTGTATCCTTGTGCTACTAGTCTTGCTTTGTTATTGATTACTATCCCTATCTCATCCTTCTTGTTTCTGAACACCCATCTTGTACCAATGGCTCTCTTACCTTTAGGAAGATCAAAAAGTGTCCATACATTCTGAATCTTGAATTGTAGAAGCTCTTCCTGCATTGCCTCAATCCAAGATGAATCTTTCAAAGCTTCTGATGCCTTTTTAGGTTCTAGCTGTGACATGAAACAGTCATGTGCAAATGCAGCTAGACTAAATTCAGGAACTGCTGGTTCAACAACAGCAGTCTCCTTGTGAACCATTGTCCTTGTTTGCACAGGTGTACGTGGATCACCCATTATTTGATTGAGAGGATGATACCTGTGAACCCTGAGTGTAGGCTCTCTATCTGTCTAGAAAGAGGATCCAAGATTTGTATCATCTCCATCAGGACCAGTTGATGGTTCAGCTTCTGGAACAGCTTGACTTGAATCTAGGACTGTTTCCCTTTGTGTTGGAACTGTTCTCTCAGGACTTGGGAGATGCACTTCATTGTCTGGATTTGAATCATGTTGAGCATTTAGAACCCCTGGAGGGTCACAAGACAGAAGTGGTATAACCGTATACTCAACCCATTTATTTGAATCTGCAGTAGTTTGAAACTTTGTGCCAACAGGTTGATCATTTGTGCTACCAGCATGAGAATTTGCATTGACAGCTTCAATCATGTGTTCATCAGATTCTGCAGTATGCTCAACAAAGCTCAGAGAATTTGTTAGTGAATCTAAATCAAACAACCAATCAGGACCAGTGCCTTTGACATTTGCGGTGTTTTCATTAAATTAAACATTGACACTTTCTTCAATGGTTTTAGACACACTGTTATATACTCTATAGGCTTTGCTTTGATTTGAGTATCCTACAAAGAAACCTTCTTCAGACTTACTTTCAAACTTTCCTAAGTGAGTCTTAGTGTGAAGAATGGTACATGGACAACCAAAGGACTTGAAAAAGGCTATTAAGGGTAATCTATTATGGAATAACTCATAAGGAGTTTTCCCTTGTGATTGAACAACCTGAACCCTATTTAGAACATAACAGGCTGTATTAACTGCTTCTGCCTAAAAGGTCATTGGCAGTTTTGAATCAGCTAGCATGGTTCTAGCAGCCTCAATTAATGTTCTGTTCTTTCTTTCAGCTATACCATTTTGATGTGGTGTTCTTGGTGCACTATATTGCCTAGCAATACCTTTGGACTCACAAAAACTGTTCAGGATATGGTTTTTAAACTCAGTTCCATTGTCTGATCTTATCACCTTAACTTTTGAGTTGGATTGGTTTTCTATCTTAAGAATAAATGACTTAACAAGCTCAGCAGTTTCATCTTTACACCTAAGAAAGTAAACCCAAGTAAATATGGTGAAATCATCAACAATGACTAAACAGTATGCCCTTTTATTCAAACTCAAAACAGATGTTGGACCAAATAGATCCATATGAATCAGATGAAGAGCAGATGAGATTGAATTTACTTCTTTGGCCTTATGAGAAGTTTTGTGTTGCTTTCCTTTAAGACATGCACAATGATCATTACATATGAACTCCTTTTGTGGTAAACCTCTTACCAAGTTCTTTTTGACTAAAACATTCATGGATTTGAAGTTCATGTGACACATCCTTCTATGCCAAAGAGCAAACTCATTGGATGATGCTTTGGATATCAAACAGCTTAAAGTACTTGATTTGGATAAAAGTTATATGTCCAAACAGTATACATTGTCCTTTCTAGGTGTTCTCAGTAAAACAAGATTTTCAGGAATTGTAAAATCTTTTGAAAGGACAATGCACTCAGAATCTGTAAACAGAACAATATTATGTTTGTCACAGATTTGAGACATACTTAATAAGTTATACTTAAGTTGTTCAACATACAAAACATCATTGAAAATCATGTTGCCTGCAATAACATTACCTTTACCTGTAACCTTACCTCCTTTGGAGTTTCCTCCAAATGCAACAAACCCTCCATCAAAGCCTTTGAAATTTGACAAGCACTCAGAATTGCCAGTCATGTGTCTAGAGCATCCACTGTCCAAATGCCATCTTGTTTTATGTGGTGACCTGTGGTTGCCCTGCACAAATAAAAGCTTAGTTAGTAGTGGAGTAAACCCAAACCAAGTTGGTTTTGGGTTGTCCTTGTGCATTAACATAACTAAACACTGTCTTTGATTTCTTATACTTAGTGAGATCCACTGATGGATTTTGTGGAAAGTACATAGTTATCACATGAGGTATCCAGGTGTTTTGTCCATCCTTTTTAATACCAGTCTCAGATGATCCATTACCAGTCCCAATTTTGAGCCTAGCAGTCTGAACTGAGTCTGTAGTGCTAACAGCCTGAGAATTTGCACTAGCTGTCTCAACTTTAGGCTTGGCAGTTTCAACAGGTTCACCTGAGTTTTTACCTTTAACACACCATATTTGTTTAAAATTTAATTTTGGTTTAGCTAAAACTTGTTTTTGGTGTGTGGACTGTTTCTTATTTACTTTTGAGAACCTGTGATCAACTGTTTTCTTTGGAACTGATGCAGTAGGAGGTTTGGCCTTTGAATTTTTTGAATTTTGAGAGTTTGTCCTTTTATGAATCACAGTCTATTTTGCAACAGATGGTTTATAAAAGCAATCCCTGGCCAAGTGATTTTTCCTGCCACAATGGAAGCATTTTTTGACTGTTTGGAATGGATTAACCAGTTTTATTGGATAATATCTGAATCTTGTTCCTTTGATTTCCCCTTACCTGCTGTTGTTTGGGAAAATTTTGGACACCATGCTTTTGGCATGTGCAGATTGGAACATTTTTACCCTTTTTATTATTCTTTGATGAAGATGCAGTGTTACAGTTAGAAAGGACAGAAACCTGTGGAGCAGCATTGCATACACTCATCTTCTCCTTTCCTTTCTTATTGGGGATTTGGATTTCTATAGGTGCACTCATTGTTTTGTGTTCTTTCTCAACTGCTGTGCACTCACAGTCTCTATTTTGAATCAGATCTTCTTTAGATTCATGACTGTTTTCAAGGATAGGATCTACAGTGGTCATACACTCATCTAATGGTTCATTAACAAGCCTATCAACAACTTCACTCATTGGATGAATGTATTTGTTGTTGTATGGAGGTGGAGTGGCTCTGTATCCTATACCTTCTTTGGGATTGAGCTGAGATTTTACCCTATCTTTAAATTGGACTTCCATTAGGTGTTCCAGCTTTTGATTTGCCAATTTGAAGTTTCCTAGATCTATATTGACAGATTCTAGTTTCTTATTAGCCTCTAACACCTTTTGTTCAGTCTCATCTAATTTTTTATTTAGGGATTCTATTTTCTTATTCAGCTCCTTTTTCTCCCACTCATGATATGTTCTATCATGTCCCATTTGAATCTCATTATCCTTATAGTCATTTATCTGTTTTTCAAGATCTTCTATGGCCTGCATGTATTCATATCTCATTTCTTCCATCTTAGCTAGAGTTTTACACATGCTCTCATTATGATCTCTGTACTTTTTAACCATATTTTTGCATGTTTGAGAGCAGAGTTTAGAATTTACCTCAGATGGTAGTTCAATGGAGGTGACATTTGATGTTTCTGCCATTAGAGCTTGATTTTGAAACTCTTCCTCTGTCTGATCACTCCAGTCAAACACCTTGTCTTCTTGAGAGACAAGTGCTTGTGATGATGAAGCCAGTTCTTTTCAGAAACCTTTTGGCCCTCATGGTCACCATTGCTTGTTGCCGTTTTAGATCCATCTCTTCTAGGTCATCTGGATGAATCTGTTCTAGATCTTCAGCATTTAGAGCAAACAGTCCATCATTGGCAACAAAAGCGTCATAGGGAGCTTCAGTAGAGTTACCATCACCACCTGAAAAGGAATCACTGCAATTAGATTTTTCAGATGTCAGAAGAGCAGTGTTGTGATTATAAGAAAAAGATTTCTTTTTAGTGTCAATCTCAGTCTCAAACACTCTCAGACTGTTGTACAGATCATCCAGCTCTATTTCATCAAGAGTATCTTTTGTTCTCCATTGAGCAGCATAGACTGTCCACTCTTCACCAAGAGATCTAAGGAATTTTCTGTTGACTTCATCTTGATCCAGGCTGACTTTTGCACTCTCCAATTCACTTATCAGTTTGTTGAATCTGTCAAAGATTTGAGTAAGGTTTTCATTCTTGCCACCAGAAAAGTTCTCATACTGCTGTTTCAAAAGATCCTTTTGATTTCTCTTGGTACTGGCATTCCCAGCAAATCTTTTCTTTAAAGCAATCCAAAGAGAATGAGCAGTATAAAACTTTTTAAAATGATGTTGATAAGCATTAGGAATGACTATTTGTAGAAGTGTAAGAGCTTTCACTTCATTCATTCTAGCCTTTCTTTCAAGTTCAGTTTTTGGAGGACTTTTGATAGGTTTTCCTTCAGCATCAAGTTCAGGATCGACTGCAAGAGGAAATTCAACAGCTTCCCATATGGCATAATCAATGAATTGAATATGCTGTTGAATCCTGAGTTTCCACATTTCAAACTCAGTGGGTTGGAGCATAGGCACTTTGAGTTCTTGCCCAGATCCACTACTGTGGCTCTGATACCACTTGTCAGGATCTAAATGTTACTACCTAAGATTAACTGGTTTGAATTGATCAGAGTATAAACCAATAATCTTGTATTGAATCAAAGTCCAAATAAGAAGTTTGCGGAATAACACTTAATTGTTTTAAGAAAAACTTTCAGGATCAATAACAAATAAATATAATTGAATAGACAAAGTTGCTTGTATTGTTGAACTCAATGATTACAATCACCTCTAATCTGTTTGATTAGACGAAGAACACAAATTGTTCTTAGGGTTTTACAACCTTAGAGGCTTATGAAAACTTAAACAAAAAGCAATTACAAACTTGAATCTGCAGAAACTTGATACAATAGAAAAACCTATTCTATGTATTTATAATGCTTTCTGATTTGTTTCCTTGAAGGACTCTGACTTCTCTGATAGTAGATATGCTGGAATCTTCGTGTAAATATCTCTTCCTGAATATCAGCACTTTCTGTTTATGAAACTGTTGAGCAGCTTGAATGAATTTACTCTGGCAGCTTGAACTTTTACACTAGCAGCTCGAACTTCTCCAACTAACAGCATGAACTTTGTACTTACATAGAAAATCTACTAACAGTTTGAGAAATCTAACTAACAGTTTGAACTACTTAGAATATTTCCCAACAGTTTCATCACTCATTGATTCGACTTTGATCCTTTTACAATCGAGTTTCATTGTTCACAGATCGAGTTTCACTCTTTATTCATCGAGTTTTATCCTTTGATAATCGAGTTTTACTCTTCTTGATTCGAGATTGATCTTACTTAATACAAGTTTGTTCGATCGTTCATTGTCCAGTTCAAATCAATCAATTTCCATTAAAAGATCTTGGAAGTAACTGATCAATCAAATCACAATGTCGAAAGATGCACTAGCTATGGGTTAGGAAACCAAACCTCCTATTCTTTATAGAGGTGAGTATGTTCAGTGGAGGGAACGGCATCTGGAATTCATCAGTATCCATTACCTATCAAATGAGATGTTGAAATCCCTGACAATGGGAACAACAATATTTCTTGAAACAATTCCAGCCGTACCAAGCGGCAATTCTCCAATACCGGAGAGAACTGTCGAGGTCACCAATCTGAATGAGGCACAGAAACGAAGAAAGCTGGGAGACAAAACTGCCCCAAAGCTCTTGCTGATTTTTATACCGAATGACATCTATATAAGTCTGACCAATCCAACAACAGCCAAATCCATCTGGGATGACGTGTGTAAACTTATGCGTGGTTCAGACAAAGCAGCTATGAATAGAGCGAGAAACAGTATGATAACTTTTGAAAATTTTAGAGCGAGAGAAGGAGAGTTGCTGGAGAGTACCTATCTGAGATTTGTCAATCTTGTGAGTGAATTGAAGAGGAATGGAGTGACAAAATCCAATCTGGATATAAATGTCAAATTCCTGAATGTTCTTAATCCGGAATGGGATAAATATACCAGGATCATCCAGCAGACTAAAGAGATTGATGATATGGATTTCCATATGGTATTTGAGAACCTTAACAACTATCAAGAAGTTGTTTTAAGGAAAATGTCTGGAAAGAAACAAGTAAAAAAGGCAACAATCGATCCTCTGGCTCTCATGGAAGATAAGAAATACAAGTATAAATTGAAAAAGGAGAAGCGGGTTGTAAGAAGCAGTAGTTCCTCAGAATCAGAATCAACCGATTCTTCAGCTGACTCCGCGATAGAGGAGATGAAAAACCAGATGGCCTTGCTGACAAAGGCATTCCAGAATAAATTCTATCGCAAGCCGACAAACAACAAGATGCGATACAAGACAGGCTACAGGGAATATGTAAAGAGGGATACGTATGACAAATATGGAGAGAGCAGTGGGAAAAAGGCTGAAAAATATGAGAAGACTGATAAACCGGCCAAGACAGATGCTGATCAGGAAGATGACGGATCGAAATCAGATGCCTCAGACACTTCAGAGATACCCGAGGTACAATCTAATTCTGATTCTGATGAGGATAACTCATGTGTGCTAGAACAGAAACTTACTCAGATGGCTTATATGCTAAAATGATTTGAAAAATCATTAAAAGCCGAAAGGAAAAATGTTCATTCCTTGGAAAATAAATTAAGACAAGAACATGATTTAGTATTAGATTTTTCCAAGGATAAGGCATTAGCATTAAGATCAGTTTCTGATTTGCAAGATAAATACAAGGAAATTGAAACTGAGAATCAAAGCTGAGTAACAATATATATGACTTAAAAGAAAAACTGAAATTATCTGAATTAGAATCATCTAGTTATTCTGTAAAATATCATTCAATCTTTGGTTAAAGAACAAAGTTATATGAGAAAATTAAATCTTTGGAAGATGAGTTCATTAAAAGAGGTCAAACGGGTCAAACATTTGAATCAACCGAAAGATACCGAATTTTGTAATTCAAAACAGGTATTGGTTGAACAAATCCTAAATATCTAACAAAAGCTATTTCAACTTCACCAACTCTTTATGATGTTAGATATATGAATTTAGGATTGAAAATGGTGTTTTTAAAAGATTCAGATTAGGTAGAATCAGCTGAAGATCAGAAAAGGTTGAGAAACGATAAAATGCAAAATACTTTGGATTATAACAAATTAAATAATAGTTATCAAAATTATTGCATTTCAGAAGAGTATATTCAGACATACTCTGACAAAGACTTGTCCGAAAATACTTCTTACACTCAAAAGAAATATATTACAAACTCAATTCTTGAAAAAGATGAATTCTGATCTAGAATTGAAACTTAAAACTTTTGAGACTGAAAATGAAAGGCTTCAGGCTGAAATTAAGGATTTAGAAATAAAACTGAAAAACCAGCCTAAAAGCAAAACTCAACCAGATCAGAAACATTCAATTCAACCTGATTCTATCAATTATGAAAAGGAATTTGATCTGTACATGAACTCTGATTTTAACTCATTGGAGGAAATGTTTGTCAAGATTGATGAATTCATGAAACCACTCAATGACAAACAATTTGATAAACCAAAAGAACCTGTAAGTATTTTGAAAAGAATACCTACAGATTCTAAGGTTAAATCAATACCTTTTACATAAGGAAAAGGAGAAAACAAAAGTTACTTTTGTTACTCCAAAATTCGAAAAAGGTGAATCTTCTTCATCAAAGGTTTCAGCTGAAAAGAAAGCACATGCTTCTCAAGGTAAGAATATTTTTTAGAATAAGGGTAATTCTAAATTGACTAATTCTCATTTTTCTGTTATGTCAGATTATATCATGAAAAGTTCATCGAAGAAAGTTTGGAGAAAGAAGTAACAGACAAAGAAAAACAAGAGTTTTAGACAAGAGTGGAGAGTGAAAGAGAATTCTGTTACAGATAGGATTAGATCCATAGATAATTATGTCTATAATAAAAATTCTGTTAAATACTGTTCTAAGTACTCTCGTGCTGAATTGCTTTCTTTAAATTCATGTCAATTGCCATGTGTTAAATGATAAATATGTGCATAAATCTGATAAGTTTGTATGGGTTCCAAAGAACAAGGTTCCTACTTTTAAACATCAAAGGGTTCCAAAGAAGAAAATTTCAAAAAAATCAGTTCCAAAACGAACTGTACAAAAATGGATACTTAAAAAGACTGTTAATAGGTGGGTTCCAAAGTCAACGATTTTATCTGTTAAAATACCTGACAAACTACCACATGATTTACCAAATTTTAAAGTACCAACTATAAGTGGGTACCTCACGTTTTTCTTCATTTTATAGGTAAATCATGTGTGGTACCTTGACTCCGGGTGTTCCAAGCATATGACCGGACAGAGAGAAACCCTAACGAAATTTGTTGACAAATTCTGCGGGACGGTAAGATTTGGCAATGATCAATTTTGTCTGATCAAAGGCTATGGGATTCTGGAGTACGACAAAATAACAATTCAAAAGGTTTTCTACGTTGATGGTCTTGGACATAATCTGTTCGGTATCGGAAAATTGTGCGATAAAGGGTTAGAAGTCAAAGGCTAATAGGTGTAGCATTAGATCTGGGTAAGGGAAGGAAATCCTCGCTGGTAATAGGAAAACAAATTTGTACTCCACAGATTTAGCCAACATTAATCTGAAGAAAGATGTTTGCTTACTGTCAAAGGCAACATCTAAAGTATCATGGTTGTGGCATCACCGTCTATCCCATTTGAACTTAAAAGAACTGACCAGTCTTGCAAAAGGTGGTTTAGTCAAAGGGTTACCAACTCTCCGATTTCAGAAGGAGCAGCTGTGTGCCGCTTATGAAAAAGGGAAGATGGTGAGAGTTTCTCACAAGTTAAAATTCGAACATTCTTCAACTAGGGCTTTAGAGCTACTCCATATGGACTTGTGCGGACCTATGCGGGTACAGAGTATAAATAAGAAAAGATATGTGTTGGTCATAGTCGATGACTATTCAAGATACACATGGGTATTCTTCCTGAGATCCAAGTCTGATGCTACCGAGATCACTATTGACTTCATTCTCAAAATTCAAGTTAAGTTCCAGCTATCGGTTCAGACCATTAGATCTGATAATGGTACAGAATTCAAGAACAAGTCACTCGAGACATTTCTGAGTTTTGTTGGGATAACTCATCAATTTTCGGCAGCTCGTACTCCACATCAAAACGTAGTAGTTGAAAGACGAAACCGTACTCTTGTGGAAACCACTAGGACGATGATTGCTTACTCATATTTGTCGTTATTCCTCTAGGCTGAAGCTGTAGCAACTGCGTGCTTTACCCAGAACAGATCGATCATCAATAAAAGATTCTGAAAGACTCCATACGAACTGATTAATAAATGAGTTCCTAATGTTAAATTTTTCCATGTTTTTGGATGCAAGTGTTTTATCCTGAATGACAAAGCGAAGGCATATTCATTGTACACGCCAAAGAATTTGTGGCTTTCCGAGTCAACAATAAGCGTACGAAGACTGTCAACGAGAGCGTAAACGTAAAATTCGACGAAGGAATTGTAATGGCTTCTGAATATGCCAGTTCAGGACCCAAACATAAACAGCCGACTTTAGTGAAGTCACTGGAGCAGAAAGATGAAATGAATGATCTTAATAAACTTTTTGACAATTTTTATGAAGACTACTTTGAAAAGACCAAATCTAATGTTCCAATTTTGGTTCCTAACAGGAATACTGAAGATCTGGTCGTAGTCTCTGATCATTCGCATCAACCAATTTCTGAAGATACTGGAGAGTTTTCAACGACCGATGTACACATACCTGTTGATTGTGTACAACCAATTCAAGCTCCAGAATCTTTTGAAACTCTCTTGAATTCTGAAAATTCAGAAACCCCCACATCAGTTGATATCCCATCAACATCTGAAACAAATCCCTGAATTCCCTACTTAGACTTGAATCACAATCAAGACCAACTTCAACCTTACCCTCATACGTTCAAATGGACAAGGGATCATCCACCAGAAAACATAATTGGTGATCCCTCTGCCTCAGTAAAAACCCGGAGAGCTACCGTGAAAGAATGTCTCTTCTTAAATTTTTTGAGCAAGATCAAGCCAAAGACGGTGAAAGAAGTTCTTCTGGATGCAGACTGGATTGTAGTTACACAAGAAGAACTCAATCAGTTTAAAAGGTTGAAGGTATGGAGATTGGTGGAAAGACCAAAGGACAAGTCTATCATTGGCACGAAGTGGATCTTCAAGAACAAGAAAGATGAACACGGAGTCATCATTTGAAACAAAGCTCGCCTCATAGCCAAAGGATATAGCCAGCAGGAAGGAATCGATTATGATGAAACTTTTGCCCCCGTTTCCAGGATTGAAGCAATTAGAATGTTTTTAGCATTTATTGAACATAAAACTTTTACTGTATATCAATTGGATGTAAAAACTACGTTTTTAAATGGGGAGTTAAATGATGAAGTATATACATATCAGCTCAAAGGTTTTACTGATCCTTCGAAACCTGATCATGTATATATTTTAGACAAATCACTATATGGCCTTAAACAAGCACCCCGAGCTTGGTATGATGCCCTTTCAAATTATCTGTTGAAATGTGGCTTCAACAAAGGTGCAGTGGATTCTACCCTATTTATTAAACATTAGGGACCCGATATCATAGTTATTCAGATATATGTGGATGATATAATATTTGGGTCCACAAATACTGAGTTTTGCAAAAAGTTTGCATTTTTAATGTCCAAAAAGTTTGAAATGAGCATGATGGGATAAATAAACTTTTTCTTGGGTCTACAAGTAAAACAACTGAGTGATGGCATTTTCACAATCAGTCAAAATACATTCAAGACATGTTAAAGAAATTTAACATGGTCAATAGTAAACCCATGAAAACTCCCATGGCTACGGATTCTAAATCTAAACTCGATGAGACATCTCAGGGAAATCTATTGCTCATTATCGAGGGAAAATTGTGTCATTAATGTACTTAACTGCCAGTAGAACGGATATTATGTTTGCTACATGTGTCTGTTCTAGATATCAGGCACATCCAAAAGAATCACATTTGGCTGCTGCCGAATGAATATTAAGATATCTGAAGGGAACTCCAAATTTAGGTTTGCGGTATCCCGGGGAATCATCTTTTACATTAACTAGCCTTCTCTGATGCTAATCATGCAGGTGATAAAATGGATCAGAAAAGCACATCAAGAGCAGTACAATTTCTTGGTGACAAACCTGTCTGTTGGTCATCCAAAAAGCAACATTGTGTGTCACTATCAACAGCAGAAGCTGAATACGTTGCAGTATCATCGTGTTGTTCATAAGTGTTGTGGATGAAGAGCCAACTGAGAAACTACAGATTTACACCTCAAAAGATTCTCATATGTTGTGATTCTCAAAGTGCAATTGCACTTGCTTCCTATCCGGTGCGACACTCAAAACAAAGCACATTGATATCCGATATCATTTCATAAAAGATCATGTAGAAAATGGTAACGTAGAATTATATTTCCTACCAACTGAATATCAACTAGCTGATCTGTTTACCAAAGCATTATATGAAAAACGCTTTAATTTTTTGGTATACAAATTGGGTATGTTGAATCGTTAGATTTAAACATTCAGTTATTACCCAATATAATTTTAATTTTACACTTTTTTTTACTTGATTTAAATTGTTGTTAATCTCATGTGATTTAAAACTTTTAATTTTTTTTAGATTTAACATAATCGGATTGTCATGTGTAGGGGGAGCTAACAGGATATTTTAATCTGATAATTGTTTAGAATGAAAATTTTTATATGATATTTTGAATATCTGATAATTTTTTATCTGATAAATTGCAGGGGGAGCAGACATAAATAGTGATATACATTCGAGGGGGAGCTTAAATGCAAAATTCAATGGGGAGCAACTATATTAGTACATTAATTTTTTTTTTAATTTTTTGTGATCTTCAAATTTTTTAGTTGTTAAAATTTTTTAGGTTTTTTTTGTGTGGCTTATTTTTTTAAATGGGCTTAAAAAGTTAAAAGTGAGAGAATGAGTTTCAAAGTTTAAAAATGGGCCGATTTCAAAATTTGAAATTTTAGTATAAATTTGAATTTTGAATTCAAATTTCAATTTTCCAAAAACCAACTACTGTTCACCGTCTCTTTCAAACTTCTCTCAACATTGCTTCATCAAGAAGCAAAGTTGGATTTCGATTTCAGAACCGAAATTTGAAAGTCTTATTATGTTTTTCTTCATAGTTGTAATTTTTCAGTTTATTGTTCGAGTTTTATGTGAATTGTGTTTAGCTATTTGTCGGTATGTGTAATTCTGGTAGTGTTATTTGGTGTTTGTAACTGAAAGTGTGTAACTGTTTATAATGATAAGATGAACTTAAATTTCAAATTTCAAGTCCAATATCAAAACACACGACATGGAATTTGAGTTTGAAATCTAAAAGTTCTCGAGTTCTTGAAGGTTCTGTAAAATTGATTTTTAATGAACCAAATGTTGTAAACTTCAGGGAATGGAAGTTGGTTAAAATGATTTTTCGAGTAGGGACATGTAAAATGTTTAAGCCAAAATGTCCCTGAAATAATTTTTGATAAATTCAGTGTCGTTTCAGACTAAGAAAAGGTTTTAAGTTCAAACTCGATCAAAGATGTTGATCGATAAAATTTTCTTTTTGATCGAGTTGGACAACAAGGCTTTCATCTAAACATTTTGTTTTAATCGAGTTTGAAAGCATTAGGACTTCAAAAATTTTAAATTCTTCAAACTCGGTTCAAACATTGACCGAGAAAAATCTTTCTTTAACCGAGTTGGACTACTTAGTGTTCAAAAAATTTTCTGTTTCATTCAAGTTGATTCAATGACTTATCCGAGAAATTCCTTCTTTCATGCGAATTGGTTCACAAGTCATTCGAGATAGTTTTCATACGTTTCAAGTTGGTCAAGAAGTCATTCGAGAAATTGTAACTTCTATCAAGTTGTTTCAAAGGTCATTCGAAAAAGTTCAAAGAACAATTTGACTTTATAGTAACTTTACTCGAGAAAAATCATGTTTGATCCGAGTTTGTCATTAGTTCATCCAAGTTGACTTGTATTTGATTCGAGTTTATCTCTTAGTCAACCGAGTTTGTATAAGGGTCATTCGAGTTGGGTTTCATATCATCCGAGAAAGTTGTAGACTCATTCGAGTTTATTCTTTCTTAATTCGAGTTTCAAGCCAAAATTTTTCTAAGTGTGGTGGAATTTTAATTTTTCAGAGAATTTTGACATTATTCATGAAATTTTTAAAATCCGTGTTTTATTAACATTGGTCTCTTAACGATTGACTTTGTGGTCCTAATAATAATATTTTATTATTATTGTCTGGAATCCCGATCCTTTAAACAAAAAAACACATATTTTTCTAATTTCTCGTTAAATGTTTTATTTTTCTATCTGCAGTATTAAATTTGTTTACCTGACATTTCTAACATGTTTGTTATATTTACAGGAAACACATGGCATCCCAAGCCCCCACCCAAAATTCTAGTTCCTCAAAATCTCATTCATCTTCTAATCATACACTGGTTTCTAAACCAGTTAAATCAGCTTTCGCTACCCGACCATCTCCTTCATCACCAATACCTGAAACTCAATTGGTCAAATCTAAGTATTGCCTATCCCTTCTTGATAATAATCATAGATTTGATCCCAGTGTCATTAAAGTGAGTCATCCTATTATTGTTGAAATCCTTAAAGGTCACCCTCTTGGGTATCTTTTGAAATACAAACCTTTCATTCCTCTAGTATATCTAAACCAATTCTGGCATACCATAAAATTTGTGCCTGCTGAAGGAGATCACCATTTTAAAGTCAAAATTGATCAATTCAAGGCCAAAATAACTTTAGCCAGACTCCATCATAATTTGTTCCTACCAAGACGGATTGATACAGTGAACTTCCCAGAACTGGCAGACTTTGAAGATTTTTTTCTGATGAGGAATTATGTCATGATCTAATATGCCTGGGCTACTCCAAACCCTTGCCAAAAAGTTCAAAGTTTCATCAAAATGGTTTGAATGGAGAGTGGTATACCTGTTTGGGATCATCAACAGGTGTATGACCTCCAAACATACATGCATAGACAGAGGAATCATCCATTGCTTAAGGCTCTTTCATGGTATTGCCTTCAACAAACATTATGATTATGCACAATGCATATGGGAAGACCTGAAGGAAGTTGTATTGGCTAAGACAACCAATAGAGCAATGAAGTTTGTGCCACTTCAAAGGTTTATTCAAATTTTGATTAGAGGACTTCTAAGGGCTAATGAGAAAATAACGAAGAGATCTAATGCTCGAAATTGCCCGGATTACGTGATGATGAGCCTTCATAGTGTTCAAGATGCACCTAATGCCAATGTTATGCCAATTCCAGAATCATTTCTTAAATATGCTGATCAAGAGGCTGAGAGTGTTAGACTGTATCGTATAGATCATGCTCCTATAGAAACCCAAGAATCTGGTTTTCTTACCGAAGGAGTTTTAGGTGAGCAGGAACATCAACAAGGGGATGATGTTCAGGGAAGCCAACCTGAGATTGATGATGACGATGATGATGACGATGATGAGAATAATGATGATAATTTGGGAGGTGCTGGAATGATTGAAATATCTCAACCAAAAATAGATATTGTTGAGATTGCCAGGGTGAGTGTTAGGGAGATCCCAAGCCTAGAAAGCCGGGATGAAACCACATCTACTGTTAGCTCTCATGAGAGAGTTAGCATTGAAATAGTCAGTACCCCACTGACAACTGCACACCCCACCAGCTACTCACCTTCTTCTCAACAAGAAGGTGTTTCAATTTCACACCGGGAATTTTCACATGATTTATCCTGGTATCCTTTGGATACTATGGATATTGAACAAAGTACACAGCCGCCCAACTGTACAATTTCTAATGCACAAGTCATAGCTCCTATACAATTTAGGACACTTGAGCCGACTCCATCTGTTGGAGTAACTGCAGAAGGACTTCATGTCCCTGCCGGAAGAACTACAGTGTCGAAAGCATTTGTTGCTCCGTCACTTGAAATAGTTGGAAGTCCCGTCAGAGCTACCACTTTGCCATCTCTGAGCACCGGTCACACAAAAGTTCTTTTCACAAGTTCTACTGTTGTGTCAACTGGAAGTCTAGGTGACCTAGTGGTTAGAATGTCACCCTTTGTTACTGAAGATAAACTCAATGAATCCATTGGTGGAGTTACAACACATATGACCAATCAATATTCTGAGATGATGGCACAAATGATTAATATTCAAAAGTTATTGAAAGGAAAATATGTTGCTGAAGGTGTCAAAGAAAAAGATCCACAGGACTCCATTAATGAGCTGAGAGAATTTCGTTATGATCAATTTGCTGAGATGATGGAGAAGATGGTTGGTCTGGAAAATACTGTTGTTAGTGCTTTAGTGTAACATCCGGCATAAAATCAGTTTAGCAACTATAACTTAATCAGTATGTATTAGCAAGTTATAACCTAATCAGTGGTCATTAGTAATTAATCAAGGTGATTAACAAAGTTCATAAGGAAATTCAACTCAATTAGAAACAATTTCAGCGGTGCGATGAAACCGCAAATTAATTAATCCGATCGATTTATGATATGATGGATTAATTCAACTAAGTACATAGTTAAATTAAGATTAGTGACACTAATCATGCATTAACAAACTTACTTAACATTAATTATGCAAGACTAAAACAATTCATTAAACAAATGCATTCAAAAGTATTTATGAATTTACATAAAAAGGTAAATACAAGAATACATTATAAATACTTTTATAAAAAAAATGAAAATACCCTTGAAATACATTGATGTGGTCGGCCCCCTAGGGGGGGTCCTATTATAGAGTTTGACTTATATTATTTATTTACAACACCATACACAATCACCATCATATCTCTTCACTCTTTCAATTCATCAAGATCTCACACTCAACCTCCATATCCTTCATCATTTCAATCTACTTTTTCCATCTATAAATAAGGGTTCAATTCATCTTCATTTTCACATCTTGCTAACAAAAAAACACTCTCTTTTACTCTCTCAAAATCTGGCCACTAGAGGAGCAAGAACACAAAAGTTGCAACTTTTTGTTCTTCAAGTTTTCAAGAGTTCTTTTGTGCAACCAAATTCAAGATCAGATATTCTATTCATTTTCATTATTATACTTCATCAAAGTAAGTAAATACTAACTTATAACCTCTTATATTTATGTTTATATAAGTCTTGCATAATATATATAATCACCAACAACAAAAAGTTTCATAAAAACTCAAGTTTACAAATCACTAGTTTTATTTTAAAGTTTGTTTCTTCAAATGTGTTTATAAATATATAAATACATAATGTATGTATAAATAATATGAAAACAAGTTATACAAATGTGTTTCATAACCTTTTATACATGTGGTTTTTGAATAAACAACAAGAATCACAAGTTGTAATACATAACATGGAATTTGTTTTTACAAATTCAAACTCAACTATTGATGTCCATACAAGTCATATTTTCGCGTAAACCTATTAACTCACCAACAATTCTGTTGACGTATTTTACCCTGTATTTTCAGGTAATTAAGGCACGTGCACTGCACCGGAAGCATTCCAAGGCTTCCGTTCATTTTGGAGTCACATCATTTTCAAAACCCGAAGATATATTTGCATCATTATTGTTAATTTAATTATGTATTTGAATCTCTGTAACTTGCGAACTACTCTTCATTTTATTTGGGCTATCTAAAACAATTTTATATTTTTAAGTTATATTAAGGTATTTTTGAAAACGTCCATATACTGGTCGTTCACTTGATTATGACTATGCTTCCGTGACGTCACACGTCGTTGCCAACAGGGGTAACGGGGTGTGTCAGATTTGTATCAAAGCCATAGTTATAATGAACTAGGTTGCATTAGTACCCTAGACTATAGCTCCACTTAAGTTTTACTGATTTTATAAAAACATTTTGAAAAAAACTAAACATTAAAAATGGGCCTTAATGACAGAAAACATGCCAAGCCACACAATCATTATCCTGTCCGACTCAGAAGAGGAGTACACCCCGACAAGCCGATTGAACACGGAGGTATTCACCAAAAAGGACCCAATTGAGGAGGAAGACCCATCGGAGGAAGAAGATCCCTCCGATACAGAAGAACCAGTGGAGGAATCCAAGGAGGAACCCATGGAGGAAGACGAATCCTCCAGCGGATGGGGAGAACCATCCGGAGAGGACCCACCATCCCTGGTGGCCCCCTCCTACATCCCGTATCACCCTTCGGTCCCATCTCACCGAACTTACCGCCCCCACCCCAACGGGCCGCTCATGAAGTTCACGGCCCAAAAGCGGGAAATCATGCCGAGACGGGAGTCTATCCCAATCCCGGCTCCTCAGCCAAGCCCACCACAGCAGCGACGGCCAAACACTCGTAGATGGGGCTGGATGCTCGAGACCCTCCAAGAGTGGTGGCGAGAGGAGGGAATCCCCTCCCAGTTCGAGGTCGGAGGACCATCCTCCGCACCAACCCCACCACTCACCCAAGAGCCCGCAGACCAGACAGTGCCCCTACTAGTGGCAAGAGCCACCCGACACGATCTCCAGATCAGGCTGCTTAAGCAGGAAATCAGGGAAATCACCTCAAGGATTGAGTGTGAGGAGATGCAAAACACAAATATCTACTGGGCAAACCAACACGCCCTCTCGATCCAGCAAGACGGACTAGACGAACTCCGTCAGCGATTGGCCGAATACGAGGCACACAATGAGGCATTTACGCAACGCCTCAATGCCTTGGAGGAAGAGGAGGAAAGGGAGGGAACGCCGACTAGGGTTTCTAGAGAGAATCGGGAAGTGATTTTTTTGCAAATGAGAGATGGGAATGGGGTTTGGGGGTGGGCGCGGGGGAGAGAAGTCTTCGTTTTTTTTAAGGGAAATGACAATTCCTTTTCTCTCCATTTCTCACTACATTGGAGAGAATTAAAAGTAGAGAATGAGAATTGTTTTATTTCTCATTTTTCATTTCTCAGAGCCAAACAAACAAGGCAAATGGTTTCATTTCCATTTCTCTGGCCCCATTTCCCTGTACCAAACGCACCCTAAGTTCAGACATTTTAACTGAGTGTTTTTCAGTTATGTATTTAACTTTATTCTTATGTTTTAGGAGACTTTTATAAGTCTTAACCTTCATGTTCATGCACTTGTACTGATCTATCAAATCAGTCATGAAGAAGGTTGCAGGAGATACCTCAGATGATGCTTCAGAAATGCAAGAATTAACATCTTCATCAATGTCCTCTTTCTTTGTCAACAGACACGCATAATGAACATTGTTGTTATTATCCTCGGTTCCAACTCCCTCTTCGATGTTTCTTCTTTAACACTTTCCACCATCAAACACAAACACCCAACGTCAGGTTCCTCCACCTCTTCAACCATTGCCATCGGACAAACCAATGCCACATCAGTGTCATCATTAGAACTAATTCCTTCAGTCAGGCACAATGATGGACTATCATTAATCAAGGAAAAATGTGCATGGTTTTCTTCTTCCTCTTCAGAATCTGTTAAATCCAATGATCATCCTCAGCCATTAAGCCTTTACTGGACTCTTTTTGTTTTGCCAGAAGCAGCTTAGTCTTGTAATATTTAGAATTTTTTACAAACTTTCTACAGTCCTTGGCAAAATGTCCAGGTTTGCCACACTTAAAGCATGTCTTTTTCTCTTCTCCACTCTTCTTATCCTCATCCTTGTAGGTGGATTCACCTTTCTTAAAACGGGATGGATCGTATTTGTCCTTAGATGATCCAGTGGAGTATCTGAACTTGTTGTTGGTGGCAGGCTTATAGAATTTCTTCCTTTGATCGTAGGATTTGGATAAGAAGACCATTCGCTTCTTAAAGTTGTCATCATCAGAATCACACTCATCACTGGAACCAGATTCCTTCAACAATTCAGTTCTCTTGTTCAGCTTTAACAACTTCTTGTTAGCAATTAAAGCTAACAGATCAATCAATGGTTTCTCTGGTATCTGGAAAAGATCCTGAGCTTGGGTTTTTTATAGTAGGGCTTTGGACACTTCTTCTTGATTAAGATTCAAATTCTCAAAGACCATATGAAAGTTCAGTTCCTCTAAGTTCTTGTTCATGGTTATGTTAGAAACATATGACTTCCATCCCTCTACGAGATTCATGAGGAATTTCACATTGATTTCTAGCTTTCCTTTCTTGACATTATTCTTGTTAAGTTCATTCAAGAGATTCCAGAGTCTCAAATATGTGTCAAAAAGGAGTTCATTCTTTTTGCCTTAAATCCTTCATAACTCTGCAGAAGTCCAGTGGCTTTCATACGAGTACCCAACTCAGTAAATTGTATCATCTTAGCAATGTCTTCCCATATCATCTTTGCGTTCTTACTGTTGTCGATGCTCGTGTAGATCTCATTGGTTAGGGCATGCATCAAGAAAGAATGAGCTGCTCATCAGCTTCATATCTCAGTTTTTCTTCAGGTGAATAATCAAATATAGCTTTCAAACATGTTGTGTCAGGATTTCATGGGTTCGAGGTTGGAACACCTTGAACTGTTTCATACACTTCAAGTGGTCCCTCTTTGATACAAAGCAGTATGTTTTTCCCGTTGGGTTGACGATTTATGAACATTTAGAAGCAGTCCTTCCACTGTGAGTATTCTCCGCAGAACAAAACAGATGTTTTTGTGTTGGATCCGACTGTCATAGCTTCGCACGACATGATTGCTATTTGTAAGATGTACTGTGAAATTTTTAAGATCTGTTTAACAAGAAATGGAATTTATCAGTCAAGTTGTAAAAAGAATTCAACAAAGATCAAAAAATAGTACTTAGTGAAATCACTTTTGCTTCGAATCTTATGAACTCGAGCTCGAGTGTATCAGAATCGAGTTCGTGTGAGTTAGACTTGAGTTCGAGTCTATGAGATCTGACTTCGAGTGAATCAAAATTTAAATTTCAAAGTTCAAAAATTGATGTTTTCTCTAAGTTGGATTTATTTGTCGTGACTCGAGTGAGTTTGAGTTCGAGTGAAACGGACTCGAGTTCGAATGAAACAAACTCGAGTTCAAGTCTTCAAGAGACGAGTTCAAGTACAATGAACTCGAGTATATTGGTGTAAGTTCAAATTCTAATTACTTTAGGTTCGAGTTCGACTCCTCTTGAGAAACAATTAATTTAATATCAAGTTCAGATTAGTGTTAAATTCAACTTCCATTCAGTAGGGCTTCACGAGTTCGAGTCTCTTTGACTTGAGTCCGACTATGTTATTCTCGAGTTCGAGTTAAGACTGGTCTAATACTCGAATAGCTTCAAAGTAGGATTCTATTGATGACCCAAGTTCGCCTTTTGTAAACTCGAGTTCGAGTTGCTTCTAGATTTCCTAAGTTCGCAGGCTAAAGTGACACTCCAATTACCTCGAATATACTACTCGTGGTTTCAAGTTAAACTTAACTGAGTTCGACTCACGCACTCGAAGTAAACACTTAGTAAAATTCTTTTGTGTTAGGGTTTTCACGAGTCCAAGAACATCATCATGATCAACAGTGTCTGTTTTTTTCTTTTTTTTTGAAAAATAAATTTTCGATGAAATCTTGATCAAATCTGAACCAAATTTAACAAAATTTGTTTCAGCAAACTCGGAAAAACATTTTTCTGATAAGAACAAAACAATTTTCAAACAATCTTACACCAAAATCAGACTGAAAATTAAAATTTATCACCCAAAACGCTTTCGAACTGAAAAAATCAGAAAAAATCAAATTACTCTCTGATGTTTTGGAATTAGAAATTGAAACCTTCCAGATCAATTTGATACACAAAAAAACACACACTCGAATTGTATTTTCAATCCAATTAACAAACCAGAAAAAACATTTTGATCAAACCCGTGGGTTTTCAAGTTCTGAAAAACTCAGCTTTTTTGACAAAAATTTCAATCCAAACCTTGTTGTTTGGCTCTGATACCAATTGAAAATCATACAATTGATACAACTATAATTAACAGTCTAATCAATATAAACACAATCAGATCGAATTCGTATGAAATTCACAGAGGGAATATTAAACCAAAAGTCAAAGCTCTATTCTCATTACCTCCAAAATTGATGTTACAATACATTAATTTGACTACTTATAGTCAAATAGAAATTACAAGAAAACTACAATACAAATCCCACAACTTTACAAAATTCAAATTCTGCCCTAACAAAATTACTTTTCTGAAACAAGAAAATACTTTATTTATGAATTTGATAATGAGGATAGAAGATTTCTTTAGAAATAGGTATCGAAAGTTGTGTAACAGGGGTACCCAAATAACCTAACCCGTTAGGATCCAAAATGAAATAGATAAACTTGAATTGTTTTTGCAGGTGTTATGACTTTTGTGCAACTCAGTACAGAATCCGAACTTCATTAATATGGATTCTACTTTAGAGTAGAACTCGTGCTCTAGGTTTATGGCTTTTGATTACATCAGATCAAAAATCGGACTTCAGTGTAACGGTTTCCAAGTACGCAATTTGGAACTCGGTCTTTAATGTTCAAATAGTTTCTAAACAAACAGTTTAGAACCCGTGCTTCTGCTGACTTCTCTGAAATTTCCCACCATATTACGCTTATCAGATTGAGTTTGAGTGTCCTACTAGAAATTCACTCATATCATTTTATGTTGACTTGATACTATTCTTATTTGCAAGGGGAGTTTCAGACGTACTCTGATGCTGACATTCTTCATAAATAGTGTGTAAATTTTTCTGAATACTCTTATGCAAACTAAAGAACGTCTGATTCTCTAAATAATTAAAATTCCATCGAGATTAATCGCTCTAATACTCTATGATTCTCCTGATCTCATTCATATTGAGATTCTTTCCAAAATTCGGGATTTTCCAGCTAATTTTTTTATTTTCCTATACACTTCAAGATTCTCTCATGTAACTCCGAGTTTACCCTCTCAACTTTCCAAACTTACCTTTATACATCTCTCATCCATCTTCTAAAACACCTCATCTACTAACTCCAACGATGCCACGACATGTGTGATTAGGAATATATATCGCTACAATGGTCTAAACCAGAGCCAGAAGACCGTCCCAATGAGAAAACCACTCTAGTTTGTGTGGGTAAGGGTCTTTGGGTCTACTAGTTGAGGAGTGTTAGTTACAAAGAGGTACTAACAAGGTTGAGCAGAGACAAAATAAAAGTGATAGGGGTTATTGTCAGGAGATCGGGTGCACCATGAGCTTATAAAGATATGCCAATGGAATATAATTTTGATTTCAAAGTGAGATGGAGGAGTATAGTTGGAAATTCATGAGAGCTGAGGGGTGAGAAATGATTAAAAGAAAAAGATAATCTTACCGAAATTGTGTTAGTGTTGTTGGGTTACCTACATCTTCTACCGAATTTCATGTGTTGGAACTAAGTATTGAATAAGACGTCATGAACCTAGTGACACAAAGCACAAAACTCCACTAGCTACTTAGGCGCTTCTCAAAAAGCTTCTGTTTCATTTCTCACGAAGATATACCTCATATGCTATCAAATTCTAATTTGGAGGTAATTGATATTGAAATAGGATAACATCTGCTCTAGTATCAGACTTTAATTGAAATACTTTTTTAGTCTAGAGCTTAATTTGTATACACTTTCCAGGACACATAGAGTCTACAGTCTGCGTGACTATAAAAAGCTTGTCAAACGAGACAATGTCGGAACAACTCTAGTGATGCTTAATCTAAGTATTTCACAATGATTAGTTGGAAATCCTACCAGTGTTAACGTCACGCCAGAGCTGAACGTAGGTCACATAGACAATGTTTATTCTCAAAACAAAATCCCTATGTGGAACTGGATTGTTACTTTCATATGAATTCATTTATTACACTTTAAGGTTGAAAGACACAAACTTAATTGTCATTACATTGAAGGGAGAGAATATTTTTGTTCTGTTTGAGGATGAAAGTTATTAAATGTTGAGCTTGTAATGTTACACAGATTATATATGAGTTCATATTTCTTCTATTTCTGTGTCTGTAATGTTCTTGAGTCTGATATTCTTTCTAAGTTTGTAATATATGTTATGTCGAAGAAAGAAGAATCGAAGACACATTGAGATTATTCATTCAAGGGGAGAACTGAAGCGCTTCAAATTTTATGATGATCATGATTCTCATGTTCACCATGAGGGGGAGAAGACATTACTCGATACAAAGGGAGAGCCAAAGGGTTAAAGAAAAAGGGTAAGTCACTAATTTGAAAGATCCAAGGGGAGAGTCAAAGGGTTAAAAAAAAAAGGGTAGAGTCACTAATATGAAAGATCTAAGGAGAGAGTAATCTTTTGAAGATCAGAAGTCATTCAGAGTTCAAAGCTTAAAAGTTTCAAGATGCAGTCAATAAATTTTCGCTACGAGCTTAACCGAAGATACGTTACTGAATGCACAAGACTTTTGAAGACCACAAGTCTTGATTACAACAAGGGACAGATTGTTAGAACTTATATTTCTTGTAGTTCAAGTCTTTACAGTTCCGGTTAAATGTAAATATTGATTTAAACACTAATAGGGAGATTGTTAGACCTCCAAATTCAAGAGTCTTTGTCATTTTCTCATTGTACCAAAACGTTTAAGTGCAAAGAAATCATTCTACTAATTGAAAGAAAATATTATCATGTTCATCTTAATATGTTAAAAATCTGTGCAAAATGTGAAGATTACGATCCTACAGGTATGATGTTAATTGTAGTATATATAAAAGCTTTTGGTGTAAATTATGTTGTAACATATTTTCCATTATTTTCATATCAAGAACATGTTTGAGGTAGTGCTAAGATATAACCTACGCACCTGGTGAATTATAGTGACAATTTTGATATTAGAATTTAGAATAAATTATAAAAATGTCCAGGTGGTTTGTTTAAAATTATGAAAATAGTCCCTTAACTTTCAAATTTACATTGACAGTCCCAAACCATTGTTTGTTTTCATAAATGGTCCCTCCTAGTCTTAAATTTTTAAAAATGATCAATATACCTTTTCAATTTTGATCCCTTGATATTATAATTATTCACTGTTGGTCCTTTGGCTAACTTTTAGTATTTTATGTTAATTATTTTAGAGTAAATTACAGAAATGGTCCTTGTGTTTTGTTCAAAATTATGAAAACGGTCCCTCAACTTTCAAAGTTGCAGTGACGGTCCCTCAAACTACTTTTTACTTGCAGAATTGGTCCTTCTGTTTCTAAATTTTTTGAAATTTACGATTTTGCCCTTCTTTTAATTACAAGTTTTTGTAATTTCAATTTTAGTCCCTCTTCTTCATTTTTCATTTTTGGTTTTAAATTTGAAATATTAATTTAATAAATTATGATTTGATTCATTATTAATTATATTATTATTATTATTATTCACATTATTACTATTACTATTACTATTACTATTATTATTATTATTCTTATTATTATTATCATCATCATCATCATCATCATCATTTATACCTATTTATTTATAAAATAAATATATATTTCTTTACTAAAAATTATTTTTATTTATATACTTAATTAGTTTATGCATCTTTTTATGTATTCAATTTATTTATTAAAGTTTTATTCATTTATATTTTATTGGTTAAAATATTTGTTTAATTTTCTTATTTATACTTTTCCATCAAACTATTTCATTACGTTAATAAATTTTTAATTTATGTAAATTTTGATTTAATTTACTAGTTTTTTATGTTTTGATTAAAGTTTACAAATATTTTGTTACGCTTATATGTTTTTAGTTAAATTTATTATTTTATTTGTTTGGTTTTAAAAAATTGCCTTAAAAGTTATTAAATTACTAATATATATTAAAAATAAATAATTTTACAAATCATTTCATAAGTAAACAAATAATATATTTTTAATTAGATTTATAGATAAAGTACATATAAGATATAATTTGAATGTAGATTTAAATTTTATCTATTTATTTAATATTTAAAGATGTAAGAAATAATATATTGTATTTATATTTTTTATTTATTAATTGTGAAATACAGTTTCTACCAATTCAATCAACACAATACAATTAATAAGATCAATCAATGTAATCAAAACTAACCGAATGATTGGATTTAAGATCTTGATGATTACAATACGTTGAAGTGTAAGATCCTTCGTACAGTGCTGCTGTTTCTCAAAATTTAATACGTACAAAATCTGACAGATCTCCCTTTCTAGAAAGTCAACATGACTATTTATATACAATTCCAAACTATAAAGAAATTACATAGTAAGTCCCTAGACTTTAATCTTTCATCAACTAAACATATTCCAACATTCTCCCCCTTTGATAAAAGAAGCAAAGTCTTCATGTTGACAATCCAATCTTCTGTTCAAATCTTCGAACACTTTTTCTATCTGACAGCCTCCATTCAATCTTAGAGATAAATTCAACCATGAGTTTTCTATCGTTAACTGACAGAGCACCTTTCTTTGTCTTCCTCTTCTGATCTGCTGCCAGTTTGCCTTTCAGACCAGTCAACACTTTAATCAATGTTCCGTCAGAAAACTTATTCAGTTCAACACTTCTCATGGCTCTCAATCTTTTATTTCTATCTTTGTACATGACAGCTGGATGTTTCACCATTATAACTTGAAATTCTTTAAGCTCACCAGCAAATTTAATGTCTCTGTGAGGCGCAGTCATGTTTATCTTCCTCATCCCTCTCTCAACTCCAATCTGTAAATCTTGCACTGACATTAATACCAGCTTCGTATGCATAAAATGAAACAATGTCTTCAGCGCAAATCTACAATGTTCGTTCCTTTTATTCCTGCACAGTTCGTCAAAAAGATCTTCAATATCGACCAAGTGCATATTGAACATGTCGGCTTCAGTGAATACATACGTGTTTCCATCGGACCTGGTAACAGTAAACTTCGGATAAAAAATCTTAACAAATCTTTCCTTTTCGATCATCACCAGATCTACTATCCTGAATTCACTCTTCACCTTCTCAACCTCTTGAGTCTTATTTCTTAAGAAACTGGCATAGTTGACCAGATTGGGCATGTTCGGCTCTAAAACTCGGAATAACTTGAGAAATGAACAGGGAGCTTGTTTCTTGCAAAAAATCCTTTTCTCCAAAATATCTTCAATATAAGGCATCTTATTCCTTTTTCTGATGAATTCAGCAGATCTATTCTCTGGAAGCTCTAGCTTTTTCACCTTCTTCTTGCTTATCTCATCTTTATTCAACAAAGTCAACATATCTTGAATTTCTCTCTGCACCACTTGTTGAGCTTCAAATCTGAGTCTATGTTGTTTCTTAGACTCATCGACAAGCACATACTCGTTGAAGAATCTATCCATTACCTCAACCTCATTCAGTATGACCTTTTCTTGTGCAACACTGCTCTCAACTGGAAACTCTTCAAATTCCTCTTTAACTTGAATAACCACCTCAGGCTTTTCAACCGTTGGTGTCAAATCAGTATCCTTCAAAATCTCTTCAACTAACCCTTCCTCCTCTTCAATTCTTTCAGCTCTGAAATCAATATCAGTTAAGGCAATTATATCATCATCTTCTGATACTTCAATGTACTCCTCCCTCTCTTCTCCTATACCTTGAATACTTAAATCTTGATTTTTTTCTTGATTGTCTTCATCTGAATCAATATATTCGACAAAGTGATAGATATCAGACTGAATGTTCAAAGGAACTGGAACATCTTCATGAAGAATCAATCCCAGCTCTCTTTGTTCACCAGCTGAATCTTTTAAGCCTCCAGCCTCTTTCTCTTGAACTTCCGGTTCCTTTTCTGGATACGTAATCATTAATAACCCAGGCGTTGGTTCATCAAGCTTTCTCCTCTTCTCCCCCTCATGAGGAGCATCATCGGAGTCCTCATCATGCTCATCATGCTTCCTTTTGGATGAGGAAGCTTGAGCCTTACACGATTCTTCTACTGCAGCTACTCTTTCAGACAAATTTCCCAAAGCCGTTACCACTGTATTCTCTAAACTGATCATTCGTTCTCTCATCTCATCAAATTGATCAAAAACAAAATCTCTTAACTCTTCCTTCAACTCCTCCATTGCTTGTTTTGATTCATCTCTTTTAACCGACTCCTCCGCAACATCCTTTCCCTTCAAAAACTTCTGAATGTTAGACATTTGAGCCATTACCTCAGCCAGTTGATTAGATACATGCGTGTTGACTCCAGAAACAACTGCATTCAAGGCTGTTGACAGAGTTGATTCGGTCACAAACGGGGATAAACTCACTACTGGGTCACGAAGACTTCCAGTTGACACAACAGTTGAACTGGTAAACAGAACTTCTGTGTGGCCAGTGCTCAGAGTTGGTATTTGTGTTTCTCTGACTGGACTTCCACCCTCTTCAAGTGACGGAGCAACTAATGCTTCCATTACTAAGGGTGTTCCGGTGGGAACACGAAGTTCGGCCACACTGACTTCAACGAATGAAGTCGACTCAAGTGTCCTAATGTGTATAGGCTCTAGACTCAGTGAATCAAATGAAGTCGTACACACGGGCAACTGTGTACTGGTTTCAATATCCATCAAGTCCAATTGACTTGCGGATAGATTGTGTGTTTCATCCCGGTGAGCAAATGAAACAATCTCCTGTTGAGAGGAGATTGAGTGGATAGGAGGGTGTGCAGTCGTCAGTGGGATACTGACTTGTTCAATGCTAACTCTCATAGGAGAGCTAACAGTGGATGTGGTTAATTCCCGGCTTTCTGGGCTTAAGGGCACCCTCACACTCTCTACAGCGATGTGCTGAACCTCAATCATCATTCCCCCTCCTTCATGATGATCTCCACCATCATCACCATCATCATCATCATCACCCTCTCCCTCTTCTTCTTGAATATCAGATAGAGTTCTCTCAGAATCAGATTTCTCTTGTTCTTCCTCACCACCCCTCACACTTCCTTCACCCTCACTCTCAGAACGGCTAACCTGAACTTCAGC
>JAANYP010000178.1:0-124622 GCA_020465985.1 Centrapalus pauciflorus
AGCTTGATTGGCTTTTGAGCTTCCACAGGTTTGGAAAACTTATTCCCAATTATTCCAGTTTGAGCAATGGCTTTATCTTTGCCCCTACTGGATTGTGATTTATGTTGCCTATCAGCATACTCACTGTGTCTGGTTTTAAAAAGTTTGTTCTTGTTTACAACCAGTTTACTACTATGATTTGAAAACTTATTTGAAATCACAACAGTTTTGTTTTCAACATGAGACTTACCCTTGTTTAAAACAGACTGCTTACCTTTTGAAAACTTGTTTTCAAAAGTGTTTAGCATCGAAAAGGGGATTAACATTGCTTTTACCATCAGCTTGGGACTCAGAACCCGTTTTGTCAAACTGGTTGAGTATTCCACAACTTCAGTTTGAACAGTTTTCCTTTCTTTTGCTTGTGTGAGCTAGCAGAGCACCTTAGCAGGCTGACTTGGAAGAACAAACTCCAACATCAGCTTTAAGCTTAGAGATTTCAGATAGTAAAAGCATCATGCTTTCTCAACAGCCAGCTTGAGATCAACCAAGCATATATTCAAACATTTTAACTTTTCTTTCAGAACTGTAAGCCTCTAAAATTTTGTGACCTTATACATCATAGTTAGAATTCCATTCTCTAAGCTGCTGAAAGGCCTTCAGCTTCAGCCATATCTTGTTTGGAAGCTGCTTGTTGATGGACATCATTGTTGCCATCAGACATTGATTATCTTCTTCATCAGATGATGAATCACATTCCTCCCAGGTCACATGTCTCTGCCATAAGTCCCTTTTGGCGATTGAAGACCACTGAGTTTTTTCAATTTCCTCAGCTTAAGGCCATGGCCATAAGGTACTTAACCCTATTAAAGCCATCATCCTGTTAGTCTTGTTGGGTTTGGATGAGTGACAACAGCTTTTGACACACAGTCAGCAGCTATGTGACCAGTTTTGCCACATTTGAAGCACTCAGCTTTGGATTTGTCAAATGCCTTCTTTTTCCCAGCACCTGAGCTTCCTTGTAGCATGTTTCTTCCAAACCTTTTCTTGTTGAACCTTTTGACAAGCATGGCTATCATTTGCTCATCATCTTGTTCAGCAAGATCTGCAGCATCTTCTTCTTCTGACACCTCCTCCTTTTCATCATCCTGTTGATCAGGTTGAATGAACACATCACTCACCTGATTTACAGGCTGTCTCACATTAGCCACAAAGGCTGCACCTCTTTTGGACATTTCCAAGGCATTTCTCTTTTGTTTCCTTGACTGTTCATCATTCAGTAAGGATCCATATAGATTGACCAGATCCATACTTCTGATAGTACCTGAGTTCCTTAGGATTGTTGAAAAGTAGTTCCACTCTTTAGGTAAAATGTCCAGAAATTTATTCACCAGGGTAAGACTGTCCTTAGTGATCCCAACAGCTTTGAGATCATTCACTAAGGCAGTAAACCTGGTGTAGGTTTCAGTGAGAGTCTCCTTTGGTTTAGCAAAGAAAAGTTCATACTGTCTAACAAGATTGTTGATCCTGTTGTCCATTGTGATTGTGGGTCCATCATAGACGGTACACAAAGTATCACACATTTCTTTTGCTGTCTTCATTTTCTCAACCTGTTTGAACACATCATCAGGAAGAGAAATGACCAAATTGTTTCTGGCCTTTGCATCCAGAGCCACCAGTCTCTTGTCTTCATCAGACCATTGAGCTTTAGCTTTCTCAAAGGTCCTGATTTTAGGAGCAGCTCCTTCAACCGCTGGAGTTATGGTAGTAACAGAGGTTGGCACATAGGGACCCTCCATCACTATCTCTGGCAGTTGTACATCCAGATTCTCTAAATAGAGCATCATTCTGCACTTCCAACCAGAGAAGTTTTGATGATTAAATTTTGGAGGTTTGCCCATAGAGCCATTGTGCATAGTAAGAAGATTTGCAGCACTGTTGTCCATGGAAACTTGGGAGATGAGAGATCTAGAATGACACATACTCTAAACGCTCTGATACCAGTTGTAGGTCCCGAGAGGTTCCAAGTATATAGCTTTGGCTGTAGAGGGGGGGGGGTGAAATACAGCTATTTAAAAAATACACACTATTTTTCTCAATGTTTGTTGTATTATCAACAATGTGTTAAATTAAAACAAGCTTGAATGCGGCATAGTTCAAGCTGAGATGAAAGATACAACAGTATGTTCACTAGTCTAAGACAAACTCAAACTAGTATACAATGAATACACTCACTAAGAAGCACTCACTGTGTTTACAAGACTTAAGGGAACAGCTTATGTAAAACAGCTTAGACACACAAATACTGATTTACACAGAAGGCTTGCATGCATGAAAATCACACTTGCACGTTCACTCTTGGTTTCAGCACTTAGCTTTCTTCACTCTTCTTTCTGTCCTTAGAAGCTTCCTTTTATATCCATTCAGAGGATCTAAGAGAAACATCTTCATTGGACGAAATGAAAAAGGAGAAGTCTTGTTGAAAAGACAACATAACCTTTTCTGCACTTTTCTGAAAAGCAGACTTGTCTTCACATGTGCAGAACTTTGTCTTTTCCTTTGGCTACTGTTTGCATTGCCTTTAACTAATGTTTAATTTAGGAATGTCAACTTTGCGTCTTTCTTCCCTGTAAAGGCCTATTTTGATATAAGAAAAAGGTCTGTCACCCTTATTCAAATAACCTTTTGTCTTCATGTTACAGAACAGCGTGGGCAGGCTGAGCAGTTCTGTTTTCCACTTTGTCTTCGACTTTGTAAACTGATCTTGTAGTCAAAAACAATACATGATGACTTGGAAACATATTCCATAAAGTGTTTAGCCTGTTCACAAAGAACAGGTTCTGTTCACAAAGAACAGAACACTTTAAAATTGCCCAAGCTGCTCGACAGTGTAGAGCAGCGTAGACAGTTTATGTCCAACCTGTTCAGCAGACAGAGCAGCTTGGACAAACTGTCTTAGTTGCAACACATGCAACATATAGAACATCTTTAGACTGATATTGCAAATCATTTTCAGGTTTCAATAAGACATATAACAGGCCTTAAATTCAACCTTCAAATGCATCAACAGGTTTGATTATAAATCTCCCCCTCAGATGTAGAACAGGTTTGACTGAGGCCTTTTTGTGCCTAACAGAATCATACCTGCGCTCGTGTCCCTGTCTCATACACAGTACACAATGCACATACATAATATTTGTTACTCATTTATGACTCGCAACAGATCCCGCGGTTTAGAAAAGGACTCGGGTACTCACCTGGTTAATCCACTAATCCCGCCTCAATCCCCGAGTTTTATGGTCTCTGATCTGGCCCGCCTCGCTGACGGCTCATCCATGTAGTCACACGGAGTCCAACTGTCAATTCAGACCCGACATATATAGAAAGCAGACCCAGACACGATACTTTAACCGAACCGGACATGACAATTAATGCCAACCGAATCCCGAAACCCGGATAAAACCCGACTTGTAAACAACCCCAACGGAACCCCAAAACCCGAACTGAACCCGACCCAAACCCTCAACAGAACCCTGCCCAACCAGGTGATCGCCGTCTGCGACCAACCCCCCATCGCGATCGCGCCCTCACCCCGCACCGCGATCGCGCTCAGAGGAACGCGACCGCGTTCCATCGACGCTTGGTTCTTCCCTGTTCGTCGTTTTCGCCTGCCCAGGGTATTAACACCCCATAAGTCCGATTCCAGCAACACAAGCTTACATAAACCGAACATGTTAACCCCCTCTCCACAAACCCTTGGTCGATCTTCCCAATTTCAACAACATATACCACGAAATTAGAAGCCAAAACCATGAATTCTTACCTTAATATGGTCAAGAACACAAGGAAAGGAGAAGGAGATCAAATTCAACACCCAATTCTTGCTTTTAGGAATGTTTCTTGCTGTTGATAGCTCCCAACACACACACACATACACACACAGAGTACTCACGCTCTATGTAGATTGCAAAGAAAAGAAGCAAGATTTCAAAAGGATACAAATATATATCTCCACATTTAGCGGGTTCCGACCCAATAACCCGAACCCGATATTACCATTAAAATCCACTTAACCCGATTAAATCCACGAACCCAAATATATAATTAATCCACTAAATTAATTATCCGACGCCACGTATAACTCATTCCCGACACGTATAAATCCACTACTCGGGACTTTATTGGACCGTCACAATAATAATATATTAACATCCACTAAAATAATTACACTCAATTATCTCCGAAAACGGGATGTTACACATTTCATACGTAGAATTTATAATGTTTACTAAAAAATAATTATGAAATAATAAGGGAAGATTTTTAAAATTTATAAATGAACATACATATTTTATATGTATAAAATTTCAAAAACAATATGAATAACAATTAAAAATTAGTATGTGAAAATAAGAAGGATAAATTAATTAAATATATAGATAGATGAAAAAAAATTATGAAACAAAAATTGATAAACGAAATAAATATTTCCATAAAAAAGAATGAAATTATAAAAATACAAATAATAAGTTGTAAATCAAAAACTAAATTAATTGATTAGGGACCATATGTCAAATTTATCTGTAAGGGCAAAATTGGTATTTTTAAAAATTGACTTGTTTAGGGACTGAAATCGTGACAAAGTTTTAAAATATGGACTATCAGTGTAATTTTTAAAACTTATGGACGAAACCTGTAATTTGCTATAAACCACAGTGACCATTTATGTAATTTACTAAAAAAAATAACAACATTATTGGAACCATATCATACTAAACCATAACTAATAGTCTTATATCATTTGGTTTGATTTTTCATTATGATCATTTTAGTTTTTGGCTTGGTTCGTTTTGATTTTGTTCATTTCAATTATAAAAGTAGACAACCCATGACCAATAGTGTTCGATTGTAAATTCTAACATTTTTTTAAATTTTCAGTCCATTTTTGCATCTTTGCACACTTGTATTTGTAGCTATTACTTAAAAATAACAGTACATACATCAATTATGAGTTTCAACTTATTATTTATTTTTAGTTAAAATTTTGTTTGTCTATTATGACAATCAATTTTACATAAATATATTATAACACTAGTTTTACATAATCTGATAAATAATTTTTTTTGTTATGATTTATTGGATTGTTTATTATGACAATCAGTTTTATGTTAACATAATGCTATTTTTTTAAATTATTATAATTTATTAGTCACTATTTCATAAAATACTAGGTTATATACCCATGTATTACATGAGTTGAATTTAAAAAAAAAATTAAGAATAAATCTATCTATACTATTAAAAGAGTAACTATACGCAATTCTGGTGAAGCCACGTGTCATCACCATGAATCGACACGTGACATTTATAGGTTTTATAAATAATAAAGAAATTTAAATAAAATTTATCCAAATATAACATAATCTACTTTTAAATTCAAATCAAATCAAATCAAATACTCTACTAACTTATTAATTATAATATAATATAATAAAATTTTTAAAAAACTATAAGAAAATAATACTATTCATATATGTTTAGAAATATATAAAATTAATATGTCATAATAAATAATAATATCATTCTTATATACTTTTTGTTTAAAAATAATAATATTTATACATTTACATTTTAATTCATTATATATTATATATATTAAAAATATCCGCGTAATACGCGGGTAATAAACTAGTATTAAAAACACATGAAATAATGATAAAAAAAATTGAGTTTATTAGATTTAAGTAGTTATATATTAGATTAGTTAGATTAGATACTAATAGATTGAATTGAATTTGATTTTAATTCAAATTTAATTTTAATAATGATATGTGATAAAGACGAATTAAACGAGGGATCTATACGTGGTAAATTTATTAAACATTTAATAGTATTCATAGATAATATTATACGTTGATTTGAAAGCCAAAACCCAAGCAACATATTAAAGTAGTTTTTTTTAACGACAAACTATCCTACTCCTACTCTTAAACTACTTTTTTTATTACAAGACTTACATTCACCACCTAAATATCAACTTGTCTCCGACGAGAGTCGTGACGTGTTGCTTGTTTCTCCACCTTATGTTAAAGTAGTTGACAGAGGTCCTTGGCCCAAATTAACAAAGTCCGTACGCCATCAACAGTCAACCCTTTGGCCAAAATTGAGTTTTGCGTTTAGATAATCAGCCATACGAACGCTGGAATGGAAGCATCCATTCGCTCTCACTCTTGCTCTTCTCTGTTACCAATATCTCATGGGTCTCCTCTAAAACCATAGGTAAATAAACCCTAATTCTTTAAATCTTTCTTTTAATGCTTATTTTCTGTAGAATATACCTGTTAATAGGTAGTCGTGTTTCCATTCTAATCTGATTTCTGAAATTTTGACTTTATGCTGACAACTTGAAATGCTTTTTCGGCAAAATAATTACTTTATTTTGGGAGTTCAATTTGGTCAAAGTTGTCCTATACTTTAGAAGTTTAGTGCTGTAAATCATGAGATTATGAAGTGATCCTAAGGTTTACTTTGAGTTTTCATTATGTTATGTGTTTGCTTATTTAATGGCCATGTATTCTCAATAACAAGTGTGGAAATCATTCCAGAAAGCTCTTGCCTTAGCATTACACTTTTTACAAAGTTGAGTTACTAATACGGTTTTGGTTTAAGTCATGGTTGTAAAAATCGGGCTAGTCGTCCGGTTAGGCAGCGACTAGTCGGTGATCGGCCATACACCGATACGAAACGGACGAAATCGGCCTAATTAGGCGGATCCGGTCAAAATTGGACCAGATCGGTCAAAAGCGGACCAGAGCGGTCAAAATCGGATTAGATCGGTCAAAATTAGGAAACCTGAAGAACAATATTTTGGTCTTGCTTCGAAATGAACAGCCACAACGTGTGGATGCTTCAACAAAATATACCTAATCTTCGACAAGAAGCCTCATCCGCGATCTGGTTGCTTCGAGACGCCTAGTGTGGTTTCTTCGATATGAACATCGGTCTGGTCTGGTGATGGTGTGTAGAAAGAGAGCGATGGTGAGAGAGGGTGCTAGACGATGGTGAAAGAGGGTGGGGGGGAGACGATGGTGTGTTGCTGCGGTGGTATTAGTTGGTGGTTCTCCAGAGGTTTAGAGAGAGGAGATACATACAAAAAGAGGCAGAGGGTTCAGTAAGAAGATGAAATGTCAACAACTGTCGACTTGAGTATTCAGGCTTTGTATTTGGGTTATTATTTAATAATAATAATAATATGTACATTAGGTTACATATATACTTTAATGTAAATGAAATAAACTCATAATTTAATTATTATTATTACTATATAAATTTTTAGTATTATTAAATATATTTCTTGGTGTTATGAATAATTAATATTTATATTTTAGTATTTATGAACTTGTATGTAAATTCTGGAATTTACATACTAAAAATTTCTATCCGACTACTCCCCGATTAATCCCGTGTTGGCTGGCCGACTACCGCCTACTACATATGTATTGCATTGCTGATTGATAAGTGATTGGCGCTGATTACTGAATACTGAATTAATAAGTCTGTTCTTTTGTCTGTACTAAAATTATTAATTTTTGAAATATCAGTTCAATTATATATAAATCCAATAAAAATCCATTTGACAACATCTACCTAACCTACCTCCCCCTAACCATCTCCATAGGGTCGGGGTCTATTTTGGTTGTTCTAATAAATAAAAAATTGTGTGGTTGGTGAGTAAGAGAAAGCCATATTAACCATAAACATTCATATCAGATTCAAAATTTTTTGACAAAATATTATGTGTAAGTTTAAAGTAGTAAACACGAAGGCGCAATCACTCAATAGTAGCACATTACCCTTTACAACAACTACGATAAAATAAGAAACTAGACTTGGGCTGGTGGTGTGACAGACCTGAGCTCTGATACCAGTTGATAGGAAATTGCTTGTCACACACACACAACACACAACGTAATAGAAAGCGAGAACACAACGATATTACGTGGTTCGGTCGATGCTCTGACCTACGTCGACGGGGGCAACTAGGGTTTTCTTATTATGAGGTGATAAAGAATAATTACAAGTACAATGAGATTATATAGACTAATACAAGGTAACGTTTCCTTAATTAATCTATGGGCTAAGAAAGGGATTAGGGCCGGCTGCCCCTTTCTAATTGACGAAGCCTACATCTCAACAATCTCCCACTTGGAGGCTTCGAAACTCGAACATCTGCGCTCCACTGTACTTCTTGTGAAAAATTCACCGAACTTTAAACCCCCTAGTTGCCACCTGCCTTCTCATCACTATTCCTGAAGGCCAGCTGAAGTTGCACAGAACTTCAGCTTATCCAGCGTTACAGATTTTGTAAACATATCTGCTGGATTCTTCGTACAAAGGATCTTCTTCACAGAAAGCGTCCCATCGCTTACCAAATCCCTAATGAAGTGATACTTCATCTGAATGTCTTTCGTTCTGCTGTGAAATACTGGATTCTTTGCAAGATGAACCGCACTCTGGTTATCGCAATTAAGGACATACTCCTTTTGATTTATACCCAATTCCGAGAGAAAGTTCCTTAACCAAATAAGCTCCTTGCCAGCTTCTGCTATGGCCATATATTCTGCTTTAGTGGTTGAAAGAGCAACACTCTTTTGCAATCGAGACATCCAACTGATAGCTGTACCCCTAACAGTAAACACATAACCCGTGGTGCTTTTCCCGGTATCCACACAACCTCCCAAATCTGCATCAGAATAACCTTCTAAGATTACTTTCTTTTTGCTGAAACATAAAGCAAACTTAGAGGTGCCTTTCAAATAGCGTAGAAGCCACTTAACCCCTTCCCAGTGCTCCTTCCCCGGATTCGACATAAACCTGCTGACCACTCCCACTGCGTGAGCAATATCACGTCTCGTGCAAACCATTGCATACATCAGACTACCAACTGCTGAGGCATAAGGAACCTTGGCCTTTTCTGCTTTGTCTTTGTCAGTCTTTGGAGATTGCTTCTTTGAGAGTTTCATGTGACTAGCTAGAGGCGTGTTTCTGGGCTTTGCATCTGACATACTGAATTTTTCTAGGATTTTCCCAACATACTTCTCCTGCGAGAGCTTCAAAGTACCAATAGCTCTGTCTCGAATTATGTTCATTCCCAGAATTTGTCTGGCAGCTCCCAAATCCTTCATTTCGAATTCTTTAGATAACTGCCGCTTCAGTCTTTTGATTTCTTCCATGTCAGACCCGGCTACCAACATATCGTCAACATATAACAGAAGAATGATATATGAAGACTTAAACTTCTTTAGATAGCAGCAATGATCCGTATCACATCTTTTTTACCCATTATTCTGCATGAATTCATCAAACTTTAAGTACCACTGCCTTGGAGCTTGCTTCAGGCCATAAAGACTCTTCTGCAGTTTGCAAACCAAATTTTCTTTGCCAGTCATCAGAAAACCTTCTGGTTGTGCCATGTAGATGTCTTCATTCAGAAAGCAGTCTTAACATCAAGTTGCTCCAAGTGTAGATCTTCTGCAGCTACAATACTAAGCTACAATACTAAGCTACAATACTAGGGACTGTTCTGATTGTGGTCATCTTCACAACCGGTGAAAAGATCTCGTTGTAATCGACTCCCTCTTTCTGTTGGAATCCCTTAACCACCAATCTAGCCTTGTATCTCTTGCTACCATCAACTTCATCTTTGACCCTGAAAACCCATTTGTTTTCCAACGCTTTCTTATCTGCCGGTAGTTTGACCAAAGACCAAGTCTTGTTCTTTTCAAGAGACCTCATCTCTTCATCCATAGCTTTCTTCCACTGAGTAGAGTCATTCAGATTTGTAGCTTCTGAATAACATTGAGGCTCACCGTTGTCGGTCAATAACAGATAGTTCACTGAAGGAGAAAATCTCTGTGGTCGCTTTGTAACTCTGGTAGATCTTCTTACCCAGTTTTCAGTGTTAGTAGCTTCACTTTCTGTGCTCCCACTATTCTCGGTATTCTCATTGTTTTCAGATCCTTCAGGTTCATCTGAGCTCCCACTGCCTTGAGAGATCACTTTTGATATAGAATTGCTAACAAGCCTGACAATGTCTTCTTTAGAAATTTCATCATACACGGCTTCATCTGGTTTCTTATCCTTGTTTGAAGCAGCTGCAAACTCATCTTTGTAAAGCGTCTTTTCATTGAATGTTACGTCTCTGCTTCTAATAACCCTATTACTATGATTATCCCAGAAGCGATAGCCCATATCATCCAAACTGTAACCAATAAAGGTACACTTCCTTGCCTTTGCCTCAAGCTTGTCTTTATCTGCATCCTTAATCTTGACATAAGAAACACAACCGAATACTTTCAAGTGTTTAAGAGATACCTCTCGACCTTGCCATTCTTCTTCAGGAATCTTGAAACCAAGGGGAACTGACGGTCCACGATTAATGAGATAAGCTGCGGTGTTAACTGAATGAGCCCAGAACATTTTCGGTAAACCTGCATGTAATCTCATGCTCTTTGCCCTTTCATTGAGAGTTCTGTTCATTCTTTCCGCAACCCCGTTCTGCTGAGGTGTTTCAGGAACCGTTTTCAACATTCTGATTCCATGCTCTGCACAATAATCGATGAACTCTTTACTACTGTACTCACCCCCATTATCTGACTTCAAGCATTTAACCTTCAGATTCGTTTCATTTTCAACTGCAGCCTTCTACTTCTTAAAGGTGTTGAAAACCTCAGATTTGCATTTGAGAAAATAGACCCACACTTTTCTGGTAGAATCATCGATGAAAGTAACATAATATCGAGAACCTCCTACTGAAGAAACTGAAGTAGGACCGTAGACGTCAGAATGAATCAGCTCCAACTTTCTGGCCTTGGGTGGTTGACCCATCTTTGCAAATGAAACTTTCTTTTGCTTACCTAGGACACATGGTTCACAAAAATCAGTAATAACACCTTTCAGATTTGGAAATTTACCTTTTGAAGCTAACATCTTCATTCCCTTCTCACTCATATGCCCAAGTATTTGGTGCCATAGAGTAGACGCCTCTGAATCTTCAACTGCTGCATTTGCTTCACCGTTAGAAATCTCAGCCATGTAAAGCGTTCCTTGTTTCTTCCCACGAGCGACAACAAGGTCCCCTTTTGTTACTTTCCACTGGTGGTCACCGAAACTCACATGATGACCTTCATCATCTAGTTGTCCCACAGATATCAGCATCCTCTTTAAACCCGGAATGTACTTAACATTCTTTAAAGTCCAATTCGTTCCCAAAGGAGTCTTTAGAGTCACGTCCCCGACACCTGTGATGTCAAGTGTCTTATTATCAGCTAACCTTACCTTGCCATCGCAGTGCCGGAAATTCTGCATTACTTCCTTGCAATGGCTAGCGTGAAACGAAGCACCCGAATCCATAACCCAAGATTGAATCGGACACTCCACGCAACAAATCAGTGCATCATCAAACTCGGCTGCAACATTTACCTCCTTTTTGCCTTTGTCTGCCACTGGTTTAGTACACTGACTCTTAAAGTGACCCACCTCTTTAGAGTTCCAACAGGTGATGTCTTTTCTTGGTCTGGACTGACTTCTTCTTTTGGACTTTGATCGACCTCTGTTGTTACCCCCCCTGTGTTGTTTTCTGCCCCTTTCTTCTGTACTCAGCAAGCTGCTCGAACCTCTGCTCGATCCTTCCCCATTATTTCTTCTACGGATATCTTCACCCAAGATTAAATCTCGAATGCCTTCGAAAGTAAGCTTAATATTTCCCGAAGAACTACTAACAGCTGTGACCGTTCCAGACCAACTCTCTGGTAGAGAAGACAATAACAGCAACGCCTGAATCTCATCATCGAATTTAATGTCAACTGATACAAGCCTTGAGAGTATCAGATTAAATTCGTTCACATGATTAGTTACTGACATTCCTTCCTTCATCTTCGTGTTTACCAACTGTCTGATCAAGAATACCTTGTTAGCAGCGGACGGTTTCTCATACATGTTGGACAGTGCTTTGATCAGCCCAAAAGTCGTCTTTTCATTAACAATGTTGTACGCAACATTCCTTGCCAATGATAGCCTGACGACACTAAGGGCTTGACGATCCAACAAATCCCAGTCAGCTTGGGCCATAGCCTCCGGTTTAATACCACTCAACAGTTCATGCAACTTCTTCTGGTAAAGATAATTCTCAATTTGCATTTTCTCAATTTGCATTTTCCAGAAACCAAAATCATGCCCCTCAAATTTATCGATCTTAACTTTTCCATCCTCAACCATCGTTTCAAACAAATCTATTTAATTAATCAAAACAAGATTGAAAAGTAGTGTTCAAACACAGCAATGGCTCGCTGCCTGAACTTGAGGACTGTTCTATTGAACACTATCGTTTGCAATCAATATTGAACACTACCGTTTGCAATCAATCTTAAATAAATAGAAAAAACAAAGTTTGAAGAACGAGTGCACCTGATTTTGTCGAACGAACCTGGACGAATCTGATCGAAAAAACTTCTTAAAGAAACAACTCTAAACTAGCAAGAATCAACTCCAAAACCACAAGAACCAACATTTAAAACCACAAGAACCAACCCTAATAGCTAGGGTTTTGACGCAACAGCAGCGAAGAACCCTAAACTTAGGGTTTGTGTTCAAAAAGAAGACTTCTGGCCGCTAGGGTTCAGACAACCGGCGGCGGCGGCGACCTCGGCGACGGTGCTAACGGCGGCGACGGCTGGGGTTTCGAAAACCAGAAGGGTTTTGCGCGAAAAGGGACTCTGATCTAAGGTTTCTGGGCTGCGGTGGCTAGGGTTTCAGAGGCGGCGGCGGTCGACGACGGCGTTCGACGGCGGCTTTCAGGCGACGGCGGTGGTGGCTTGGGCTGGTGGTGTGACAGACCTGAGCTCTGATACCAGTTGGATAGGAAATTGCTCGTCACACACACACAACACACAACGTAATAGAAAGCGAGAACACAACGATATTACGTGGTTCGGTCGATGCTCTGACCTACGTTCACGGGGGCAACTAGGGTTTTCTTATTATGAGGTGATAAAGAATAATTACAAGTACAATGAGATTATATAGACTAATACAAGGTAACGTTTCCTTAATTAATCTATTGGCTAAGAAAGGGATTAGGGCCGGCTGCCCCTTTCTCATTGACGAAGCCTACATCTCAACATTGTGCTGTGCAAAGAAGGAATTGGGCCTAACCTAACGTAAATGGACCTAGTATATACTGAAGTGGGCTAAAAAATTGTTGCCCCTTAAGTTTTGTTGCCCTGGGTCGAGGCCCACAGCCAAGGCTGGCCCTCCCTCGCTAAACACGACACAACCTTTTTTGTTTTTGGCTGATTTTGCTTTTTCTCATCAATTGTGGTCTGTTTCGTGACGGAAAGATATAATAAAAAATTGGGCAGATTTAGTGTCAAGTTTGGATTTTTTAAAAATTGGTTTCGTCGGTTTGATTTGATTGTTTGATCATGAGAAGACCCTTGTTTTGTTGATGATGCATAAATGGATTAATTTCTAGTATGAGTATGACGACCTCCAATGAAGAGAAGCTCAATTCAACAAGTGTGACCAGTGGGGCTGTGGCATTACTTGAAGAGATAAAATTGTTGATGGAAATGCAGGACGATTCTGGTTAGTTTTTCTTCACTTTGTTTGTTAAAAAAAACGTATACCTAGTTGCTTATTATTCTATTTTTCATTCAAAACCCTAAAGAAATTGCATAAAATTTGATCTTTTTAGGTTTTTGGATGACTTCTATATGTTGAAACTGAATCTTGAATATATGTATGTATGTATGTGTGTGTGTGTGTGTGTATATATATATATATATATATATATATATAGAGAGAGAGAGAGAGAGAGAGAGAGAGAGAGAGATAACATTCTGTTGTGATAAAGAAGCCAATAAATTCAGAGCAATGGCATTCATGCCTTTGAAAACCCGAGTGGACGACAAACGTTGAACTGGTCATCCAATGCATTCTGAGCAATGGCATGCATGCCACACTCCATTTTTTTTTTTGTAAACTTATAATTGAAGAAAAACCACTTCAAACACACACCTGGACTCAAAATTTGATTTTAAACACTGAATTTTTCTTAGAAATTGTATATATATATATATATATATATATAGAGGGTGGGTTCAATGGAAAACTACTATGCACCTGAAAACTATGGAAACCAACGCATACCGTCCGATTGGGTGCATTTCATGAAAAACGCGGTGATCGTAAATAAGGTCATGCATCACGTGGGATTTAGATGCATCACGCGGGAAATTTGATGCATCACGCGAGCTTTTGATGCATCACGCGGGGAATTTGATGCATTTGTGGTGGTGCAGTGCGGTTTTCACTAGTTTTCAGGTGCATGATGGTTTTCCATTGAACCTCCCTCTACACACACACACACACACACACATATATATATATATATATATATATATATATATATATATATATATATATATATATATAGAGAGAGAGAGAGAGAGAGAGAGAGAGAGAGAGAGTTAACATTCTGTTGTTATAAAGAAGCCAATAAATTCAGAGCAATGGCATTCATGCCTTTGAAAACCCGAGTGGACGAAAAACGTTGAACTGGTCATCCAATGCATTCTGAGCAATGGCATGCATGCCACACTCAATTTTTTTTGTAAACTTATAATTGAAGAAAATCCACTTCAAACACACACCTGGACTCGTCCGACATCCTGCTTGACGATGGTTGTGATGCATTCTCCTAGTATGGCGTTGCGGTTCGTTCACCCCACTTGATTGTGCAACGTTACCCCAAGTCAATCCCTCTTCACCAAAAACAAGATCGTCATCCACATCCGCATCTCCCCCCGTGAGCCATTCATTGCAATCATCGACATCATCTAAAGAGATGGGATCAATGACATTTTTGCTATCATATCGAGCCTTAAGTTTTTGATTATACTTGACAAAGACCAAGTCATTAAGCTTCTGCTGCTCTAATCTGTTTCTTTTCTTAGTGTGGATCTAAAAAATAAGAAATAAATTAATAAACTAAGGTTAGATTTAAATATGTAACCTATAATATCTATAATTGAACTAAGGATGATAGTTGATACCTGTTCAAACACACTCCAGTTTCTTTCACAACCACACGAGCTACATGTTAAGCTCAAATTTTTTATGGCCAGCTGTTGTAAATTTGGGGCCCCAGTTTCCAACACCGTCTACCTTTCAGCTAAAAATATGTAAACACTATAATTCAATAAAGGACTAAAGGTGTACTATTATATACAAATTATTCGTGAGAATGCACAAGTAATTTACCTGGAGACTTTGTATTTCTAGTACGAACAACCATTGGATTCCCGAAAAGACCTTCTTTCTTATATAGTCGTAGCTCACTCATAATTCGGTCGTGGTCGTCGATGCTTTTAACTAAACGTGACACACTGTTACGGAATTGAATACTTCAATGAACAATTGTACGTAGAACACAAGCAGAAGAAGGGAAATGGAATTGAAAGAAAGGAACGAGCAGAATTACAATAAAAAATCCAGGGACACTCCCTCTCTCACAACAATAAAGTTGGAGCCCAAACAAACATGAATAATAATAACTGAATACTGATAATGAGATCTTCCTTCTTTTTATTCTTCTCTCTCTTCTAACTGACCTCAGCCACTTGCCTCATTCCCTTTGTTGTCATTTCCCCTTTTTACCCTTCTAGAATAAACCTTTAATATTCTAGGTTGACTTGCATTTGGCCTCAATATTTCCCCTTCCGTATCATTACTCCCCCCTTCCAACAAAGTCTTGTCCTCAAGACTTGCAGTAGGAAATTGACTTTGAATCAGTAAAGCATCTTCCCACGTTGCTTCCTCAACCGTGTTATCCTTCCATTGGATTAGCCATTGCACCACGTCTTCATTGTGAACCTTGACAGTACGAGTGGCTAAGACAGCCACAGGGGTAATTAAATCAGAAGCATTTAAATCCAATTCTGGAGGTAAAACGGCGTCAACCGGACCGTGGACAGCCTTCTTTAACAACGACACGTGAAACACAGGATGAATTTTTGAAGTAGAAGGTATATCCAATTTATAAGCCACTGGTCCAATCTTATCTTTAACTTGAAATGGTCCAAAATAACGCGCTGCCAGCTTCTGATGGATTCGGCTAGCCACAGAAAGTTGATGATAAGGTTTTAGCTTCACGTATACCCACTCCCCAATAGAAAAATGCACATCCTTACGCTTCTTATCTGCCTTCCCCTTCATGATTTCTTGAGCACGTAACAAGTGAATACGGAGTTGGCGTAAAGCTCCATCTCTATCTCGTAATTCTTCTAGCACCTGTTGAACTCGAATTTCACCCGGCCTGATGGTGGTTTCCTACCATACACCACTTCAAAAGAGGATTTTCCGGTGGATTCATGAAAAGTGGAATGGTACCAAAATTCTGCCCAAGGGATCCATAACGACCAAGAACGAGGTTGATCCACCGCGAAACAACGTAAATAAGTTTCCAAACAACGGTTAATGACTTCCGTTTGACCATCAGATTTTGGATGATAAGCGGAACTCATGTACAATTCAGTGCCTTGAGAACGAAAAATCTCTTGCCAAAAGCGGCTTAAAAATAAAGGGTCACGGTCACTGACGATAGACTTAGGAATTCCGTGATGACGAACCACCTCCCTGATAAAAATTTCAGCTACAGATTTGGCAGTGTAAGGATGTTTCAACAAGATAAAATGACTGTATTTCGATAATCTATCCACCACAACTAAAATCGCATCAAACTGTTTGACACTTTCAATCATTCCTGGCCAATACAAGTTCCCTGCTAATCGCCGGTATGTACGATAATACCCCGAATGATCCCCCGAAGGTGACTGATGAAATTCTTTTAATAGAGAAGGGATATATTTCGAGGTTTTTGGGATAACTAACCTGTCTTTGTAGTACAACACTCCACTTCGAACTGTGTACCCTGGATGAACACCAGTTTGAGTAAGAATATCACGAACACGACGTTGTATCTCCGCATCAGCTTTGTGCTCCTCGATCAACGCTGCTCCCTGTAACCATACAGGTTGAGACATGATTGTCAATAGCTCCGCATCATCACCTTTACGTGACAAAGCATCAGCAGCCCGGTTTTCCCTGCCCGGTTTGTAACAAATATCAAAATTATAACCCAATAGTTTCGCCACCCAATTTTGTTGATCCGGACTCGTAATTCGTTGTTGAAGTAAGAACTTCAAGCTTTTTTGGTCAGTGTAAACCATGAAGGTTGTTCCCAACAAATACGATCGCCAATGTTGGACAGCCATAAGAACTTCAAGCTTTTTTGGTCAGTGTAAACCACGAAGGTTGTTCCCAACAAATATGATCGCCAATGTTGGACAGCCAACACCAGTGCCATAATCTCCCTTTCATAAGCCGATTTGACTAAATTACGATCACTTAAAGCCTTGCTAAAGTAAGCAATAGGCTTGTTATTTTGCATCAATACTGCTCCTATCCCTCTGCCTGAAGCATCACACTCCACTACAAAAGGAATTTTAAAATCAGGAAGAGCCAAAAGGGGAGCGGTAACCATAGCTTCTTTCAATCGTTCAAAAGCTATTTGCGCGCCGTCATGCCAAACAAACGCATCTTTTTTTGTCAAATCTGTAAGAGGCTTAGCTATGCTACCATAATTTTTGATGAACTTCCGGTAATAGCCGGTGAGTCCCAGAAATCCACGCAATCCTTTAATCTGTTTCGACCGGCCAAGTTAATACTGCTTCTATTTTTATAGGATCCATCGCAACTCCAACACCATTGATGATGTGTCCCAAATATTCCACCGATGTTTGACCAAATGAACATTTTTTCCTGTTAACTACAAAGAGGTGTTGTTCCAGCACTTTCAAGGCAACTTCCAAATCGACCAAATGTTTATCCCAAGAGGAGCTATATATTAAAATGTCGTCAAAGAAAACCACCACCATTTTTCGTAACCATGGACGAAAAATATCATTCATCACTGCTTTATAAGTAGCCGGAGCATTGGTAAGACCAAACGGCATCACCAAATACTCGTAATGTCCATCATGGGTACGGAAAGCGGTTTTTTCGATACTATCCGGATGCATTCGAATCTGGTTGTAACCTGATTTTAAATCCAATTTTGAGAAAAACTGAGCACCGAATAGTTCATAAATGAGCTCTTCAACCTTGGGAATTGGAAACTTATCAGCCACTGTAGCTTTATTCAAGGCTCGATAATCCACACACATCCTCCAAGTTTGATCTTTCTTACGTACCAGAATTACGGGGCTAGAAAACACACTTTTACTTGGCCTAATCATGCCAAGTGAGAGAAGTTCCTGCACTTGTCTTTCTATCTCCGTCTTTTGAACATGAGGATATCGATAAGGTCGCACACAAATTGAATCATGAGGTGTTTTGAGGGTGATAACATGGTCATGAACTCTCTCAGGTGGCAATCCCGAGGGAGCCTGAAAAACACCCGGAAAACAATTCAATAACAACTGCAAAGATTGCGCTTGGTTAGGAGTTAACTCATGCCCAAACCCCTCCGCAGAAACGGATTCCACCGGAACAACAGTGTCCTGACGTTCCCAACCACTGTTGTAAAGAACCAAGAGATCCCTGAGAGACTCGCATTCCTTGAAGAAAAATCGGAATGCCATGAAAATTAAATTTCATCCAAGATTGATCCCAATTATGGACTACCTCCCCCAAAGACTGTAACCACGCCATCCCCAGCACCAAATCCAATTCACCAGCATCAAAATTAAAACATCCACCATGAACTCATACTTTCCCACCAGTACTTTAAGATTGATACATTGTTGATTAACTAACACTTTATGACCATCTCCGAGTTTGATACTAATACCCGGACAACAAGAAAAAGGTAAAGCTAAAGAGGTTTCCAGGCTACGAGAAATAAAATTATGAGTGGCACCGCTGTCCACCAGAATAATAACGGGAATATCTTGAATCGCACCTTCAAGCTTCATCATCTTACCGCCTGGAGTGACCCCTGTTGAAACACCAAAATACTCCAAAGCAGCACACATTCCTGACGGAATTTGGTCCACACCTGTGACACCCTTGCCACAACAACCACCAATTACAATACACCCAGGATTAATCATCAACATGCAATAACATAATGATCTGATAACCTAAATTTAAGTGCGGAAGCATTAAAACATAAATAAAGTGGTGCAACAAGTGTTAAACACCCTACGGTGCTATCAGGTACCAAGTCTAGGTCTACACACCCATACATTTATTACAATCATCCAGAATATATTACAACATTTGTCCCACAACATAATTACCGATTAAATAGCAGATATCTTCCAAATCTTCCAAATCGACCTAACTAGAAGGTCCAGCAGTAGATTTCCCCTTTCCTGTAAAAATACAACAACTAAAACGTAAGCTAATGCTTAGTGAATACATAGATTGCGCATATTATAAATATTTATGAAGCCCAAGAGTAACCCCGACGACAAACGTCGTATACTCTCTTCGTACACCAAGTACGGACCAGAGCCGCAGCCCCTTCGAGCCCAAAGCTCGGCATTTACACATACCATCTGAGACAAACGAACGATCGGGGATGACATACTGCCTACCGGACCTGGAGGGATCAGCTCCAGCGTCATATAGCACAGTAACATCAGAGTTAACGATGCGACCCACCGGTCCATCACTAGATGCACAACAATCGAACGGACATGCAACAAGTAAGAATGTGCATCTAAATCTACGCAAGTTAGTAGAAATCCAACCAAACAAGTGAAACAACAGGTCTCAGCAGGCAAAGCTTAACATAAATCAGATATAATCATGCGAAATCTACTGTACTCACAGTGGGTGCGTATTATCTTTAAACCGATATTATTTCTCTTCGGGCTTTCAACCGGATTCCACCAAGTACCCCACTGTGGGTTAAACAACACCACAAGGGACCTGTTATATCAATTACAACAAATTCCTCATATCATTATCCGTTTAATTCATAAAAATCAAGTCTCGTAAGTTTTGCAACGTTTTCCCCCATTTCGGGTCTACATTCAAATTTAACCCATAACTAAATTTGAAACCCATTTCAAGTTCACAACTTGTCCTTTGAATAATTCTTGCCATTTTATGTGTTGTTTATAAGTTCCATTCAAATTATACAAGTTTAGAGAGTATATTTCTCAATTTTAGGCATTAAACTCGAATTTAATGGGTTAGATTCGAAATTAATCATCAGATTCGAACCCTACCATCAGATTCGAACCCTTCTTCGAATCTATGGGTAGATTCGAACTCATACCCTTCGAGTCTATCATCAGATTCGAACCCCCCCCCCTTAGAATCTGATGGTACACCTTCGAATCTAGCACCAAACTCGAGTCTGTTCTTACATTTCGACTCTGTTCTTGACATATTCGAGTCTGTTCATCATTTCAACTTAAATCCTTCATTTCTAAGGCCTAAAATCAGTGTTATATCATGTATGATGCATATATTCGATTCTACTATGCATATAGTATCATAATCCAGCAACATTTCAAGCAAAACAAACTTAAATATGCATAAAATGATAGATTCGAGATTCTTGTTCTTCAAAACCGAAACCATAACTTAAAAAGGATCGATTCTTACCTCAATTCGCACGAAATCTGAAATCCGTTTGTAGATTACTGTTGTACTCCTCGATACCTTTCCGATGACGTATAATTCTCGAAAATCCAACGGTCGGTTTGTGATTTATCTTAGAGAGATGTAGAGAGAAAATTTCTAGAGAGATAGAGTAGAGAGAGAGTGTAAACTAGAAAATGAAGCCTATTGCCCTTTATATACTACTTTCGTCATTTTGCACATTTCATCACCCGACTTAACCGGTTCCATAAAATACCGATTTAATCTTAAATTTATCATAAATAACTTTTAAATTTATAATAATCCACAAAATTGATTCTGAGTTCAATTTTCTTAAAAATAACAACAAACTTTGCTAAATATCCAAATACATAATAATCACCCAAATTCAACTTTAAATATAAATTTTCCACTTAATTAGTCAAAATACATCAAATTGAATCCGTGGATGTTACAACATGGGCTCCACCACGCTCAACTTCGTCCTCGAAGTTACTCGGATTCAAACAGTTTCGGATATTTTCTTAACATTTCTGACTTAGTTTCCCATGTATGATTTGCTCCTTTATGATGCTTCCAACGTACAAGCACCATTTCTATCTCCTTACTTCTCAATTTCTTCATCTTAGTGTCTAACACACACTCCGGCTCTTCAACATATCGGAGCCTTTCATCAACTTGCAGTTCAGTATGGTCGGCCCAATCCTCGTTACTAGAAGTAAATGACTTCCGAAGATTTCTAACGTGAAACACCGGATGTATGCCCGACATCTCTTCAGGCAATTCCAAACGGTATGACTGATTCCCCACTTTTTCGATTATCTTAAATGGTCCGACGAATCTCGGAGCCAACTTTCCCCTTTTAACAAAACGAGTAACACCCCTCATGGGTGATACTTTCAAGTAGACCCAGTCGTTCAATTCAAAATTGATCGGCTTGTGCCTCCGATCATAGTAGCTTTTCTGACGATCCTGGGCCGCCTTCATGTTCTGCCTAATCAACTGTATCTTCTCGTTTGTTTCCTGAAGCAAGGCCGGCCCAGCGATTGGTGTTTCACCCGTTTCTCTCCAACATGTAGGAGTCCTACATTTCCTTCCATACAAAGCCTTGAACGGAGCTTTCTTGATCGTAGCGTGGTAACTGTTGTTATACGAAAACTCTATGAGTGGCAGATGATCGTCCCAATTGCCACCGAGATCTAACACACACGATCTCATCATGTCTTCAAGCGTTAAGATGGTCCGCTCACTCTGGCCATCAGTTTGCGGGCGGTAAGCTGTACTCATTGCTATTCTTGTCCCTAACCCTTCTTGCAAAGCCGACCAAAAATTTGAAGTAAACCGGCTGTCCCGGTCCGATACTATGGACTTAGGCACTCCATGCCTAGAAACAATCTCGTTCATGTAAATTTGAGCTAATTTCTCCAACGAATAACTTTCACGAATCGGTATGAAGTGAGCCGACTTTGTTAACCGATCCACGATTACCCAAACCGCATCATGCTGTCGCTTAGTCTTTGGCAGCTTTGTAACAAAATCCATTGTAATGTGCTCCCACTTCCATTCCGGAATAGGAAGCGGTTGCAGACTGCCATAAGGTTGTTGATGCTCAGCCTTTACCAACCGGCAAGTCCTACATCGTTCAACATACTGCCCTATGTCCTTTTTCAATCCCGGCCACCAAAAGTCTGCCTTTAAGTCGTTGTACATCTTTGTGCTCCCGGGATGTACAGAAAACTTAGATTGATGTGCCTCCTCAACGATCACATTTCTCATACCACCATATTTCGGCACCCAAATTCTTCCGTACACACCTTTCAAACCCGTTTCACTTGTTTCCATATTCTTCATTTGCACCCTTATATCCTCAGCACTAACATTCTCGTCTTTCAAGGCTTCCTCTTGAGCGGCCTTGACATCATCTATAATAGTAGACGTTAACATGGTAGATGTCATCATATAGCAGCAATCCTTAGCATACGCTTTCCGACTCAAGGCATCGGCTACTACATTAGCCTTTCCGGGGTGATAAAGAATTTCACAATCGTAATCTTTTATTAGTTCCATTGATCGTCTCTGCCTCATATTGAGTTCCTTCTGGCTAAAAATGTACTTTAAACTCTTATGGTCCGTGTATAATTGGCACTTAGTCCCGTAGAGATAATGCCTCCATAACTTTAATGCGAATGTTACTGCAGTCAACTCGAGATCATGAGTTGAGTAGTTCTTCTCATGCTGCTTCAACTGCCTTGAAGCATATGCAATTACTTTCCCCCTCTGCATCAGTACAGCGCCTAACCCTAACCTCGAAGCATCGGTATACACCACAAAGTCATCATTGCCCTCAGGTAAGGCAAGTATCGGCGCTTCACTCAAAGTTTTCTTCAAAACTTCAAACGCCTCTTGCTGCACGGTCTCCCAAACAAAAGGCGCATTTTTCTTCGTTAATGCCGTCAGCGGAACTGCAATCTTTGAAAAGTCCTTTATAAACCTCCTATAATATCCCGCCAACCCAAGAAAACTCCTGATTTCCGTAGCTGATTGTGGCGGTTCCCAATTTCTTATAGCCTCAACTTTAGCTGGATCAACCGAAATCCCAGCTCCAGATATAACATGTCCTAGAAACTGTATCTGTTGTAGCCAAAACTCGCACTTTGAGAACTTGGCGTACAAACTTTCTTTTCTTAACAACTCCAACAGTTCTCTCAGATGTTCAGCATGTTCTGCTTCAGACTTAAAATATACCAGTATATCATCAATAAACACTATCACCGACTTATCCAACATCGGTCTACAAATCCTATTCATCAAGTCCATAAAGACAGCCGGGGCATTGGTTAACCCAAAAGGCATAACCAAGAACTCGTAATGCCCATAACGTGTCCTAAATGCTGTCTTAGGCACATCCTCTTCTCGAACTTTCAGTTGATGGTACCCCGATCTCAGATCAATCTTAGAAAATACACAAGCGCCATGTAACTGATCAAACAAGTCGTCTATCCTTGGCAGAGGATACTTGTTCTTAATCGTCAATTTATTCAGCTCCCGGTAATCTATGCACATCCTCATCGTGCCATCTTTCTTCTTTACAAACAGTACCGGAGCTCCCCACGGTGATGAACTCGGCCGAATAAAGCCCTTGTCCAATAACTCCTGAAGTTGTGTCATCATTTCTTTCATCTCGGTTGGGGCAAGACGATAAGGAGAACGAGCTACCGGTGCAGCTCCGGGGATCAGATCAATTCGAAACTCAACTTGTCTCTCAGGCGGCACGCCAGACAAGTCTTCCGGAAACACATCCGGGAATTGTGAAACAACCGGCACATCGGCCAACGTTCTCTTCTCTGCCTTAGCATCAATCGCATATGCTAAATAGGCATCACATCCCTTTGCAACAAGCTTTCGAGCTTTTGCAATAGTAAGCAAACACAGATCCCCGCTTCTCCTATCCCCATATATACATATCTCACGCCCCTCCGGGGTAGTTATCTTTATCATTCGGCTCTTACACACTATGTGGGCTTCATTCTCGATCAACCAGTCCATCCCGACTATGACATCAAACTCACTGAATTCTATCGGTATCAAGTCCAAATGGAAGACTACATCTTCAATTACTAACGTGCAGTTACGGTAGACATGATCTACTTTTACTAGAGTGTTGCTAGCAGTTTCTATATCAAGAACAGCAGATAATCTAGATAGTGGCATGGCAAGTCTTTGTGCAAACATAGTAGAAACAAACGATCTATTGGCACCCGAATCAAATAAAACTCGTGCTGGCATAGAATTAACTATGAACGTACCCGTGACGACCTCCGGATTTTCCCTTGCCTCCTCTGCAGTTATCTGGAAAGCACGAGCAGGTGCCCTTTGAGACTGACCCCGGCGGTTAACTGAACCACCACTCGAACCTCCAGACGAGCGTGTTGATGATGGGACAGCAGCCGTTGGAGCATTCTTTCTACAATTCCTGCTATAGTTACCCCACACCCCACACTTATAGCAAGCATCACCCTTCCTTGGGCAGTCATTCTGAAAATGTCCCAGCTCCCCACAGCAAAAACAAGCACGTCCGTTAGGGCATTTGCCAAAATGCTCCTGATGACATTTATTGCAATATTGCGGCTCAGTGTTGATGGAGTATGCACGCGCACGATCGTGATCAGATGAACCAGATTGTCGGCGATACGACTGTTGAGGTGAGTACTGTGAAGACCGGGAAGAACCAGAATATCCTCCCTCCCTTTGGCGCTTCGGCGGTGACGGCTGTGTCGGATTGGTGGAAGCAGCAGCAGACCCAACAGAGTAGCCTGACATAATCAAAATCTGTTCTACATTTCTGGCAGCCTCAAGTAAGCCAGCAAATGTAGGGTAACGTACATTGCTCATGACCCTCCTAATCTCAATGTCAAGACCAGCCTCGAACCTGGTCACTTTCCTTTCTTCGGTGTCCACCTGATGAGGTGCGAACAGACTTAACCTCGTGAACTCCACAGCATATTGGGACACCGTCTTCGTCCCCTGTACCAGCGCCATAAACCTTGCCTCTAATCTCCGACGCTCATCAATCGGACAGTACTGCTGAGTGAATAAGTCCTTAAACTCAGCCCAGGTCATAACAGAAATCTTCTCCAATGTCAAAGCGTTTACCATGGCATTCCACCACATGATTGCATCATTCGTGAACATAGCAGTTGCATAACGAACCATGTCCTTCTCAGCACAGTCGCTGATTCGGAATGTTCGCTCAGTTGCTGTTATCCATTCCAGTGCAGCAACAGCATCCCCTAAACCGTTAAAGTTAAACTCTACAGCTCCATTTCCTTTCAAATCCTTAAACCGACAAACCCCCTGGGCTATTAGATGACCCAGTGTTGTCATCTTGTTCAAATTTTCATTCCTTCTCTTTCTTTTCTTTGTTCTTCCTTTATCTTCCTGTAGTTTCGGCCTCATCTCGAGTCCCGGAAACTGCTCTTGAATATCTCTCTTTGCTCAGCCATCATGGCTAGATCATTTCTCTCGTCTTTCAGGGTCATTCCTCCTCCAAGACCTGTTCGAAACTACGGAAAACATATAACTTATTTAGCAAAACAGTCATAAATTTAAAAGACACCATCATTTGTCCCGTTATACTAGTCAATCCCTATAATTACTAGATCGTCAACCTATCTTAGTTCAGATCATACTTAAACACTACCTATCATTACCTACTGTTTGAGATCAGACTCACGACACTTGAATCTCCACCCAACTGTCTGATACCATCTAGTGTGACACCCTTGCACAACAACCACCAATACAATACACCCAGGATTAATCATCAACATGCAATAACATAATGATCTTATAACCTAAATTTTAAGTGCGGCAAGCATTAAAACATAAATAAAGTGGTGCAACAAGTGTTAAACACCTACGGTTGCTATCAGGACCAAGTCTAGTTCTACACACCCTACCTTTATTACAATCATCCAGAATATATTACAACATTTGTCCCAACCATACTTACCGATTACATAGCCGCTCTCTCCCAAATCTTCCAAATCGACCTAACTAGCAGGTCCCGCAGTAGCTTTCCCCTTTTCCTGTAAAAATACAAACAACTAATAACAGTAAGCTAATGCTTATTGCATTAACATTAGCTTGCGCTATTATACATATTTATGAAGCCCAAGAGTACCCGACGACAAAGTCGTATACTCTCTTCGTACACCAAGTACGGGCCCAGACGGCCGCAGCCCCTTGCGCCCACAGCTCGGCATTTACACATACCATCTGAGGACAAACGAACGACGGGGATGCCCTACTGCCTACCGGACCTGGAGGGATCAGCTCCAGCGTCATATAGCCAGTCACATCAGAGTTAACGATGCCGAACCCACCGGTCCATCAATAGATGCACAAACAACGCACGTGATCATTGCAACAAGTAAGAATGTGCCATCTAAATCTAGCACGTTCGTCGAAATCCAACCAAACAAGTGAAACAACCAAGGTCTCAGCAGGCAAAGCTTAACATAAATCGATTAATCTCCCGAAATCTACGTACTCACCAGGGGTGCGTATTATCTTTAAACCGATATTATTTCTCTTCGGGCTTTCAACCGGATTCCACCAAGTACCCACTGTGTGGGTTAAAACCACACCACAAGGGACCTGTTATATCAATTACAACAAAATTCCTATTCATTATCCGTTTAATTCATAAAAATCAAGTCTCGTAGTTTTGCAACGTTTTCCCCCATTTCGGGTCTACATTCAAATTTAACCTTAAACTAAATTTGAAACCCATTTCAAGTTCACAACCTTGTCCCTTTGAATAATTCTTGCCATTTTATGTGTTGTTTATAAGTCCCTCAATTTATACAAGTTTGTAGAGGTATATCTCAATTTAGGCATTAAACCGAATTAATGGGTTAGCTTCGATAATTACTCATCAGATTCGAACCTCATGGTCAGATTCGAACCCTTCTTCGAATCTATGGGTAGATTCGAACTCATACCCTTCGAGTCTATCATCAGATTCGAACCCCCCCTTAGAATCTGATGGTACACCTTCGAATCTAGCACCAAACTCGAGTTTGTTCTTACATTTCGACTCAAATCCTTCATTTCTAAGGCCTAAAATCAGTGTTATATCATGTATGATGCATATATTCGATTCTACTATGCATATAGTATCATAATCCAGCAACATTTCAAGCAAAACAAACTTAAATATGCATAAAATGATAGATTCGAGATTCTTGTTCTTCAAAACCGAAACCATAACTTAAAAAGGATCGATTCTTACCTCAATTCGCACGAAATCTGAAATCCGTTTGTAGATTACTGTTGTACTCCTCGATACCTTTCCGATGACGTATAATTCTCGAAAATCCAACGGTCGGTTTGTGATTTATCTTAGAGAGATGTAGAGAGAAAATCTCTAGAGAGATAGAGTAGAGAGAGAGTGTAAACTAGAAAATGAAGCCTATTGCCCTTTATATACTACTTTCGTCATTTTGCACATTTCATCACCCGACTTAACCGGTTCCATAAAATACCGATTTAATCTTAAATTTATCATAAATAACTTTTAAATTTATAATAATCCACAAAATTGATTCTGAGTTCAATTTTCTTAAAAATAACAACAAACTTTGCTAAATATCCAAATACATAATAATCACCCAAATTCAACTTTAAATATAAATTTTCCACTTAATTAGTCAAAATACATCAAATTGAATCCGTGGATGTTACAACACTAGACGAAATTTGTTCGTCAGAATTTTCCAAAATAACAGAAATCACCGCCGTCTTCATCCTCATCCTCCCCCAATAATAACACCCGGAGTTTGCCCTCTGGGTATTTATGTGTCGGACCATATTGCTGCCCACAACGAAAACAAAGTCCTTTTTTTCGACGTTCTTCCCATTCTGTACGAGAGAGAGAACGGTATCCTCTATCATGTTGATTTGCCAAAGGAATTTCAGAGGTTGAAGAACTAGATTGACGAAAAGTGGAATAGAGTTTGAATACTTGAGAACGATCAGTGGTTTTAGGGGTAATTGGGCCTTTACCACTTTCAGTCCGGCCCAAAGGAAAAAAACGAGAGTCCATTTGACCTACTGGACTATACCCAGAGCCTGCCTGATATCTGAATCGCGTCTGAGACAAATTACCGGAAGACGGTCGTAACATCTCCTCAACATCCTTTGCCAAGTACATAGCATCCAGGCACGATTGAGGCCGGTGTAAACGAACCCAACGTTTCACTTCATCACGTAATCCAGCGACAAAATACCCTAACGCTTGTGATTCAGGCAATTTGGGAACCAAAGAGAGAAGATATTCGAAATCATCAATGTAATCGTAGATGGATGAAGCTTGTTTAATGGTGGCTAATTGTTCATATGGGTTCTGGATTTCTAAACCACTGAATCGTTGTAATAACTCTACCTGAAATTCTTCCCATGATAGAGATTCATGAACTTGCGTAACAATTGTGAACCAGTGCTGTGCTACTCCAGTCATACTCAACTGAGCAAGACGGAGACGGAGATGAACAGGGGTACCGTGGATTTCAAAATACAACTTGGCTTTTTGAATCCACCCTTGAGGATCAAATCCAAAAAATTCTGGTAGTTTAATCTTCTTTACAGCCATGGCAAATTTTCGGATCCATTGAGATAAAAACGATCACCTTCACCAGAACCACCGCCACTGCCGCCGCCAGAATTTGAGAAACGACCGGAAGAGAAATCACCAAAACCAGCACCAGAATTAACTTGTTTGCCCTGCTGCTTCATCCAACCCAACATAACCTTACGGAACTCCCCAGATTCCACCCTATCAGTCTCCAAAGCTTGAAGACCCAATTTGATTTCTGCAACATCAGATTGAAGACGCTGGATGTGCTCTTCATTTTGTTCAAAACGGGTTTGCACAGAACGAGTTTCCATCAGAAATACTCACCGCCAAGAAACAGAAAAAGAACGGCAGATCGAGGCAGGGTCGGACCAATGTTACGGAATTGAATACTTCAATGAACAATTGTACGTAGAACACAAGCAGAAGAAGGGAAATGGAATTGAAAGAAAGGAACGAGCAGAATTACAATAAAAAATCCAGGGACGCTCCCTCTCTCACAACAATAAAGTTGGAGCCCAAACAAACATGAATAATAATAACTGAATACTGATAATGAGATCTTCCTTCTTTTTATTCTTCTCTCTCTTCTAACTGACCTCAGCCACTTGCCTCATTCCCTTTGTTGTCATTTCCCCTTTTTACCCTTCTAGAATAAACCTTTAATATTCTAGGTTGACTTGCATTTGGCCTCAATATTTCCCCTTCCGTATCACACACACTTTAAAAACCCAGTATTAATCTCATCATCAAACTCCATTTCTGGGTTCTTATAGAAATGTTCAGGGTTTAAAAAATGTCCAGCTGCATGTAATGGACGATGTAGTTGAGAATCCCATCGAGCATCGATAATATCAAAAAGTGACTTGCATTTACTCTCATTATTTTTGAAGCCTCCCGTGATACTCTCCTTAGATGTATCCATGGCTTCAAATATATAACCCATTGAAGGCTTTTGTTCACCATCCACATGCTTAAGTACCTTCACTAATGGCCCCATGGCAATCAAAGTGTATGTCACATTTTTCAAAAAATGTGTCGAAAAAATAATCTTTGAAATTCTTTTTCCCTTTGCCTCTTTAGCCCACTTGGAAGTCTGCCATTCTCTGAGATGAACATACTTCTTAACTTATCTTTCAACTCTTTAAGTCGCTTCAGATTAAGATAACAAGTGGCAAACCTTGTTTTACCCGCTCTAACTAAATCGTTCTTATCTGTAAAGTCACGCATCATATCAAGAAGTCTGGCATGCGTATATATGTAGCTTGTTAGGCTGATTGCATTTGCCAACGTCTTTGATACTTGGGGAATCTTTCCAATGTCTTTTTACATCAGATCAATGCAATGTACGACACATGGGGTCCAAAACAAATTATGCCTCTTACCTTCCAACAACCTACCTGTAATTTGATATAATCAAAGTGTCAAATGCTATTGCTATGGTCATATCGTGTAAAATTATAATAAAAATAAGATTATCTAAAATAAATTACCTGCTTTCACATAATTCGATCCATTGTCTGTGACAATCTGGACCACATTGGCTTCTCCAATTTCCAACACGAATGCATCCAACAAATCAAACAACTTATCACCGGTATGCATGTATGAAGAAGCATCTACAGACTTGATGAACATGGTTCCGGCCGGTGAATTCACAAGAATTAATGATGCTCCTTCCTTCAGTATCTGTCCAAGCATACATTATTGAGCAGCCATGTTTTTTCCATTCCTCTCTATGATTCTGTAGCAACCCATTTGTGTAATCAATTTCCTTCTTCAAAAGTGGAACTCTAAGCTCATGGAAGGTTGGAGGTTTAAGACCAGGTCCATATCGCCCAATTGCTTCCACAACGACCTTAAATGAGTCTAAATTGGCAGCATTGAAAGCTATACCATCCTGATAAAAAAACCGTGCAATGTATTGAATCGTCTCAGCCCTCCTCTCTTTATCAAATGCATCAGCCACTTTAGTTTGCCTTAATCTTCCCTCTTTTCTTAACTGAACTACTACTTAAGGCTTGTGAAGAAAGGAATCCACTGGCCTCTTTTTCTTTTTGATTGGGCCAACGTTTACCGTAGGTTGCTTTCCATGTCGTTTCCCGTCTTTCTCCCATGATCCTCATCCTCATCCTCATCATCAATCTCCACCATGTTATCATCTCCGAGATCAAAGTCTAATCCCGAAGGCTTATCATAATTTTCTCTTTTCTTCTTCTTCTCGTCCATATAGTTTTTAATCTCATCAGTAACTTCAGGGTTCGGATTACATGGTACAGGTTGTTGATGGATTTAATTTTAGTGGCAGTAGGTTTTGGAGGTTTGGCCTGTTAAGTAATAGAGCCCATTGGGTTGATAGTAAATAGAGTTGACAGTAGTGGGCTTACAAATTCGTTGGGCTATGTCTCTTTGATCAAAAGCGGCCTCTCTGGACCTTGTCTCATTTATGAACAATGACATGCCCTTGGTGTTCATTCTATCTTCCTGAATGGCTGTAGCTGCTGCAACTTGACGTACGAGATCCAACATTTCATCGCACCCGTCAGAGTGGTGAGCCCTATACCCATCTTTTATGCCGCCTTGAAAGCCACGAAAGAATGTTCCTGTTGATTGCGCCTCTGACTGATCTTGAACAAGGACGGAGAAGGCTTCAAACCCCACATCATATTCATCGATGCTACCCTTCTGGCAGAAGAACCCTAGTGTTCCATGAGCATTACGAAACTTTGTTCCGCTAAATCGGACCATCAATTCATCTTGGAATTGAAACTTAACGGTATATGAGTATTTGATCAAGGGGAAAATATACCAAATAGGGTTGGTACACCAATACACAACTGGGAAATTTTCAATTTGTGAAGGGTTTGATTTACCTGGAAATACGGCACCACCATTGTGATCCATTCATGAAAATTGGTTCTACCAAACACTGGCTGTTTCACCTTTGGCAGTGAAAAGGGAGGGTCGCTGGAGTGATTGGTTTTAATGAAAACATGTGGGTTTTGGGTGGGGGTTTTGTCACCAAAAGTGTTCTCTTCCAACTGTGATTCAGGGTCCTTGGTTGCACGCTTCATGTTTTAGGTCACTCTTCATCATCTTCTCAAATGATTTGGTGAAGGAGGAGACGACTTCATTAAGATGGTTGCTTATGATAAAGTTACGCTCCATCATCTTCTCCATCAATTTTGGCAAATCATTTATCATTTTCTTCATGGAATTAAGTCATTAACACGGGTAGAGAGATCCTGCATCTGATAGGAGAGATCTCGGATCTTCTCATCTCGTGCATTAATACGTAACTCTAATAGGCTGATAAACTGGTTTTCCGGATCCTCCATTCAAGGTTTCTAGGGCCGGCCTTGGCTGGGGGCGAGCTGGGCCTCGGCCCAGGGCAACAAAACTTAAGGGGCAACAATTATTTAGCCCACTTCAGTATATACTAGGTCCATTTACGTCAGGTTAGGCCCAATTCCTTCTTTGCACACCACAACATCAGACAAAGTGTCGCTCTCTCTCTGGCTTTGGCACTTCTGCACCTCTGCGTCTACCAACACTCCAACAGCCCCCAAACTTCTCCTCCTTAACCGGCAAGGTCTTGCGCCCGCACCACCACCGTTGGCCACCACCAGCGTCGGCCACCCTCCCCGTGCGCTGCTCCCCTTACTCCGCCGCCATCCCCCCTGCGTCGTCCTCTTTCTCCACCGTCGTCACCCCTGTGCCTCTCTCTTTCTCTGCCGCAATGTCTAATTTCTTATTTTCTCGTAGTTGTTGTAAAGGGTAACGTGCTACTGTAGAGTGATTGCGCCTTTGTGTTTACTACTTTGAACTTACACAGAATATGTTGTCAAAAAATTTTGAATCTGATATGAATGTTTATGGTTAATATGGCTTTCTCTTTCTCACCAGCCACACAATTTTTTATTTATTAGAACAACCGAAACAGACCCCGACCCTATGGAGATGGTTAGGGGGAGGTAGGTTAGGTAGATGTTGTCAAATGGATTTTTATTGGATTTATATATATAATTGAACTGATATTTTAAAAATTATAAATTTTAGTACAGAGAACGGACTTATTAATTCAGTAATAGCGTCAATCACTTATCAAGCAACACTGCAATCAGCTTTCAGCTACATATCACTTATGTAAAAGAACAACACCTAAGTATTGTTCGTATGAGTATATTGTATGTTAAAAAAAACCGCTTAAGCTTCTGATTTTTTTTTAAAAATTACGTCATACTTGGTAAGGTTGCTAACATTCTCGCGTTCTAAAGCTTCTGATTTTTTTTTATATCCAACAATTTCTTTGAAAGAGTTGATTCAGAAAGTTTCATTGAATGAATTTGAGCATCCAAGGTTGTTATTTTTTATTTTGGTGATGCTTTTTCAGATGAGATAGTCACTACAACGTTAAAATTAGTTGTATTTTTCGCCTTAGCACTCTCAAGTTTAGCATTAAGTTCAGTTGTTTCAAAAGTGTTTTTTAGTTAAGTCCTTAACCTTTTTATTTGCCTGTTTCAAAAGACTTAAAAGTCTTCACTTTCATTTTCATGCATTTATATTGATCAATCAGAACAGTCATTGAGAGAGATGCATGAACTACCTCAGATGCAGCTTCAAAAACACAAGAATGAAGATCTTCCAATTCCTGCTTCATCATCATCAAACATAAGTCCTCTTTCTCTGTTTCCTTCTCTGTCTCTTCTACTTGTTCCTCATTCTCCACAGCTTTTTCTCCTCAGAATCCACATCTTGTTCTGCTTTCACCATCAGACACATATTTTCAATATCAACATCCTCATCTTCACACTTTGGCATCAAACAGATTGGCCCAACATCCGTTTCATCACCAAAACTATCGTTATCAGTTAAAACCAACGAATCAACATCTTCAATCAATGCAAAGTGTGCATGATTTTCTTCCTCGTCTTTGGAATCAGTCAAGATCAGCCAATGATCATCTTTTGCCATTAAACCTTTTCCAGACTCCTGCTTTGCCTACAACAACTTGTTCTTGTAATACTCAAGAGTTTTTCACCATTTTACGACAATCTTTGGGAAAATAACCAGGCTCTCCACATTTGAAACATATTTTCTTATCTTCTCCGGTCTTTTTCTTTCCATTCTTACTACTTGTATCCCCTTTTTCAAATCTGGATGGATCACATTTGTCTTTCCGAGAGCCTGAAGAATATATCTCAATTTGTTGTTAGTGGCAGGCTTATAAAACTTCTTCCTCTGGTCATAAGCCTTTGACAGAATCACCATTCCTTTCCTGACAGAATCTCCACTAGAATCAGATTCATGTACCAGTTCAATTCTCTTGTTCATCTTTTGTAATAATTTGTTGGCCATCACTGCTTGTTTCTCTGCTGTCTGAACTTGAACTTGTACTTGAAGAGCTTTGCAAACTTCTTGATTCAGATTGAGGCTCTCAAAAACCTTGTGGAAATCCATTTCTTCCAAATTCTAGTTTTGAGTGATATTAGACACATAGGTTTTCCACTTGTCACCCAGATTCATCAGAATTTTAACATGATTTTCACCTTGTCCTTCTTTACATTATTCTTATTTAACTCATTGAGAAGATTCCACAACATCAAATAGGTGTCTGCAAGCAACTCATTCTCCTTAGCTTTAAAACCCTCATAGCTCTGTAAGAGCCCTGTGACTTTCATCCTAGTTCCAAGTTCAGTGAATTGCATCAGCTTGACGATATTCTCCCACATCATCTTTGCATTCTTGCTTCTGTCAATGCTGGTCTAGATTTTATTGGTGAGAGCTTGCATCAGGAAAGAATGTGCAACTTTATCTGCCTCATATCTGAGTTTTTCCTCTGGTTCGTAAGCTAAGATATCTTTGAGTTGAACTTTGTCTGGAATTGGTGGATTGACACTTCAATGGTTTCATAAATATCCAATGGGTCCTTCTTGGATGGATAACAAGATATTCTTCCCATTAGGCTGTCTGTATATGAACATTTGAAATCCGTCTTTCCATTGTGAATATTCACCTCTGAACAAAACAAGAGGCTTAGCATCGGATCCGATAGCCATTGCTTCGCGTGAATTGCAATTTGAAATATGTAATGTGAGTTACAAGATCTGACAACAAGAAATGGACTGTATGAGACAAATAGTCAACAAAAATTACAGTCAAAATTAAACAATAAAGGTCAAATTTGAAATCCTTGGTGAAATTTCAAAATTTGAAATTTCGAGTGTACTCGAGTATGAAGAACTCGAGTTTCGAGTATGAGGAACACGAGATTAAAGTTCAGAAATAATCAAGGTTCGAGTACAAAGGACTTGAGTGTTGTGCCTTAATGTTGAAATTCAAGTGCTGGATTCAAAACAGAATCACGAGTTTCGAGTGAACTTGACTCGAGTTCGAGTGAACGTGACTCGAGTTTGAGTGTGCTCGACTCGAATTCGGGTATGAAAGGATTCAAGTTCGAGTATAATTGACTCGAGTTCGATTATAACTTCGAGTTCAATTGAAGACTTGGTTTTTTACTTGGAAAACAACTCAAACACCCTTATAGTGAATTCAAACTTCAATAATTCAATTCTGCTAACTCGAAATTTCGAGTACAATAGAGTCAAATTCGAGTATGAAGGACTCGAAAATTATACTTGAGAAAATTTCAAAATCTCTGGAATTAGGGTTTAGCTCGAATTCAAAAACACAATGATTATCAACAGTTCATTTCGCAAAAACAAAAAGGTCAACTTTCCCTCAAAATTCACTCAAAACTCTACCGAATATAACAAATTTAGACTCAAATTACTTGGAAATTGATTTCTAGTCAATTAAAAACACTTTTTTTTTTCAATTATCAACAAAACCAATTAGAAAAATTTTCAGAAACTTCAACTTCGAACAAAAATCTTCTGTAAAATCAAAATTACTCAATGTATGTTATGAATTAGAACTTGAAACTTTGCAGATCAGTTCTAAATGCAAAAAAACGTATACATGATCACAGTATTACTGCAATTAATCCACTAGAAAAATGATTTTGATCTTGAACCCGTGAAACTCAAAAATCTTGATACTTTCAGAAAAAGTTCACCAAAATGGATTCAAATCTTGTTGTTCTAGCTCTGATAACAATTGATAGTCATAGAATTGATACAAACAAGAACAATCAAAACAATATGCACAATACCAATATAAGATCACAGAGAGAAAATAGAAACTGTTTATCAAAAAACAGCTCTCAAATTACATACGAGGTTAACAAATGAACATGCATACAATGCTATTTATAGCAAAACCAGAACTTTTAAGAAATTACATTTTAGTCCCTAAACTTTTCATTTTTAATCTACCCTAACATCTTGGCTTACATATTTTTGAAGAAGACAATTAATTTTGTGTTCAACTCTTCTTTGTAAGTGTTTTTCTTTAAACTTTAGTTTAAATTTCTGTTTTTAGTGTTTAAATTTTGAATTTTTCTGTTCCTGAATCTCAAAATTTCAAAAGTTTCAGTCTAAAATATCCTGATTTTTCTTGATTTTTAGTTGTTTTTTAAAGATCTTTAGTGTTAGAGTTTTGTTTTAAAATGCAATTCCGAGTCTGGGTATGTGTTCGAAATTGAAGTTTGAGTTTGCACGAAATTTGGGTGTGGGTATGAACTGGACTTGGGAGATCATGGAAAACTTTTTCGAGTTCTTCAGACACGAAATTTTCGAGTCTATAAGACACGAAATCTCGAGCTCAGAAGGCACGGAATCTCGAGTTGTTCAAGCTTAAATGATATCGAAGTCCAATCACACTTCATATGTTCATGAACTAGGACCTAGTGGAAAAATTGAACTCAAATTCGAGTTGAATCTCGAGTTGGATTTTTGGCACTACTTAGATTGTTTCAAAGACAAATTGAACTCGAAGGTTACTTTTCATGATCAAATAACCAAAGTTTTTCATAGTTGAAGGAAGTTTAATGCTACACAAATTTTGAGTTCTTTAGACTCGAACTCGAGTACATTGAACTCGAATTTATTTTTAATTCTACATTGATTCGAGGGGGAGTGCCTTAGTGAAATTTCAATGAAGATAAACATGTTTAACATACTCTAAGTTGAGTTTATTAGACTCAAACTCGAGTCTATTAGACTCGAACTCGAGTTCAAAGGACTCGAATTTTACACTTATCATATTGTGTCATGATTACTAACATGTTTCAATTTTTTAACAGGTATGATGGATTCTAGCCCTGAATCCTCCCACCATATTTCAACTACGCCAGAACCCTTTGATGACCAAACTTCTTTTCATGAAAAACCTTCCACTTCTGATTCTGATTCTTCCCAACACGCTATGGAATCTAGACCCAAACAATCTAGTCCTGAACCCAAAAAGAGAAAAATTCTCCCAGAGTCTGCCTTATTAAATCCTTCTAAATTTCTTTCTTTGTGGGAAAATAATAACCGACTGAACCTTGATTCCACCGACTTCCTGCATCCCATTGTTTTAGATGTGTTGAGAAATCATCCATTGGGTTACCTACTCAAGTACAAACCTAAAGTTCCAATCATCTATCTTCAACAGCTATGGAACTCCATGGAATACGTACAAGAAAGAAATTTTCATTACCTGACGGCTGATATAGACGAGTTTGAACTGAAGATCACTTTTCAGAAGTTCAAGAAAGCCATCTTTGTCCCTGACGAAAGGTGCCCATTCTTTCCTGACAAGATGACGTATGATGAGTTTCCATCCGAAAGAGAGATGTGTGATGATCTTCTGACTATTGGCTATGCAAATGCCCTCCCTTCTGCTGGAGCCTTTCATAGAAGATATTTGAAGGGGGAATGGTACACCGTTTGGGGTATCCTTGTTAAATGCTTAACCTCTAAGCATACAGGATTTGATAAAGCCAGTCTGGGAAATCTGAGATTGCTACATGGATTTATCTCCAATAAACACTATGATTATCGGTTGATCTTTTGGAATGAATTGTTGGGGCTGGTGAAAGCTAAATCATCTAAGCTTGCCAGGAAGTTTGTCCCCTTTCAAAGGTTTTTACAATTAATCATTCGGGCTGCAGTAAACCAGACTGGTCAGATTCCAAAACGTTACAATTCAGATCTATGTCCAGACTGGGTAATGACACACCTACCCAATGAAGTAGAACATGTTGAAGGTATACCGAGATTATTTCCATTTTTGCTTGAGTACGCTGATTCAGAAGTGCCCCGGGTTCGAGATTACATAGAAAAAAATGCTCATATGGTTTTTGCAGCACCACAAGATCCTATTCAGGGATTCTCCCCACAGAGAGATGACCAGATAGCTGGGGCTAATGGTCAGGGTGTTGAGTTGAGAGAAATTTTTATAAGGGTTAGACAGGGGCCTTCTGTAGTTGAATCAGATCATGATGATGTTGAGGATAATGAAAAGACTGTATCCGCTGAGCACTTCAATACTCGATCTGATGATGATGATGATTTTGTTTTTACCGGTGCAGGTCTTGACGATGTCATAGAGAGAACAACTGAGAGAGCACTAAAAGAAAAAGAAAGTGATTCCCAACCAATTTTGAGCTGGGTAACCACATCTGCTGTTGACGTTGGAACATTTAGCCATCCACTGACGATTGCACACCCCACAGATCACTCGGTTCTCTCTCAACAGGGAACTGTTTCAATTTCACACGGGGTTATATCTCATAGTCTATTTCTGGCTCATTCGAAGCCAGTAGATATTGAAACAAGTCTGCCAATTAGGACACTAGAGTCTGTTACCATTGGATTGTGTGTCCCGGTTGGAACACCCGTAGTGGCACCCATTGGTGCTTCACGAGGATCGTGTGGAAGTCCTGTCATGACCACAACGGAGCCAGTCATGAGCACAGGCCACCCTGCTGGTTCGTCCGCAGAGGTGATAACGGGTAATCTATGTGATCCCGGTTATGAGTTACCGAAGTTTGTTAAAGAAGACTTCTTAATGTCTGCCATTGAACGCATTGGCATGGCTTTCGGAGAAAAGTTTTCTTCCCTTGATGAGAAGTTGGATGGTGTGATGAGGATGATGAAGGGAAAGGGTACAAAACCGGTTGCCGAGCAACAATCCATTCCCAAGCAGAGAGACCCTCAAGCTGACATGTCTGTGGATTATTTACAAAGTCTTCTGCTGGGAAAAATGATTTCTATGTCCAAGGCTCCCACGCCTGATGATATTAATTTGATAGATATTCTGAAAAGGAGAATTCAGCAACGGGCGGTTGATGAAGTTTTCTTTAGTGAAAGGATGGATAGAATGGAAGGTAAGTTTGATCGGATGGAAGGACATGTGATGACTGAGCTGGAGAGGTTGAAGGAAAGAGTTGATGCTCTTGAAGATATCTGCAAGGCTAAGTCTCTTAAACGAAGGCATGATGATCATTGTGACTCTGATGATCATCATGAGGGGGAGACAAAGAGAAGGATTGAGCCATCTGCTATTGTAGGTGATCTATCTGTAGTTGTAGAGAAAAAGAGTGAGGGAGATAAGGTTAAGAAGATTGCTGGTGGTATTACTGAGATGGAAGCTGAAACAGAACAACTTATGTTGGTCGTGACATCTTCACCTTTAAATGTCACACCACTGACAGTTGAATTTCCTATTGAACAAATAGTTGCTAGTGAAGCTGAGGAAATGGTTATAGAGTCAAGGGTTGTAAAGCCCGCGACGTCTGGTTATAAAATGACTGAGATTGTTTTGATAGATGATGAAGAAGATGATGAGGAGTTAGTTGATTACAGAAGTGAGTCTGATGTTTTTATTGATACATTTGTAAGTGACTCATCTTCATCAGAATCTGTTGAAGCTCATCCTATTAAGTCCAAATCCTGTTGATGTTCAACAAAAAAAAGGTGATATTTCTTTTGAGCCACGGAGTCATAGTAAATCATCTGATCATACATTGGAACCCTGAGGTATATTTCAAGTGAGATGAGACTGGATTTATGAGGATCATGATAGTAGAACGGTCAGCAAGCCGATGAGCCAGAAGGAAAAGAGTTACCTACTGACCAGCTTTGATTCACAAGAACAGGTTTCAGCTTCGGTCCATACGAACAGGTTTGAAACCTGATCAGCTTTGACACGAGCAGGTTGAAGCCTGATGTCCAGCCCAAAAAAGATTAGACCAAGTATGGGCTCGGATTTTTGGAGTTGCATTTGTGTCCACAGGTGCAAGCACACACGAGTTCAATGGTATTTTACTGTTTAGACCCATGAAGTAGGTCTTGAAGTAAAACCTATAAACAAGTTTGTCATGTTTGTCAATGCTCCACCTTATAAACCACTCATGGTTTGGTCTTCTTCCTATGTGGGACAAGTTCTTAACTTGTATTTTTTCATATCAAACACCAATCTTTGAGCACGATATCTTCATTCATCTTAGCTCTGTTTTGGACATTCTTTTGTATCGTTGCGAAGCTCACTTCAAGGAGCACGCAAAAACATTAAATATTAATTATATATATTACTTTCATATATAATTAAATTTTGTCCAAAACCATGGAAAATATACTTTTCACTCATTTTTCCAACAGTAATCCTGGTGCTGTTTTGTTTGTTAGTTATTTATTCTATTAGTTAAATTATCTCTCTGGCTAGAGATGAGAGTTGCATTTTATACTTTGAATGTAAAAAAAAGGTTTCGTTTGCCATTTTGGCTTAAAAGTAGTTGAGGGTTTTTAACATTTTGTTCAAGGTGACTTGCTTTGTTCATGCCAGTGGGTGTTTGTTGGACAACCTCCTATGGGGAGATATAGTGTTAATTTAGCATCATTTGAGTCTTGGCTTTGTGTGAGTAATAACTTTAAGTTTTGACTGCTCTAGGTCCAAGAATTGTTGTCGTTTGTAGGATCGTTGGTACTGTTGATCTCAATGCCAATAAAATTTGAGCTTGGTATGTTTCAAGTTTACCTATTACTTTTTCTGGCTAATTAAAAATCTAAATAAAAAGTAATCACATGAGTGGTTTCTATGGTTAGAATCTCTTATTTTCTTGTTTCAATTTTGCAGGATCAATAATTGGTCTGTTCTTTAGCTTTGTGTTTGCATTTCTACTTCAGGTCTTGCAGCTTGATTTTTCCCCCTTTTTTTGTCATAGGTTTTGTAGCAGGTTTGCCTATTCTTAGGTCATAGTATGTTTGCCTTTGATACAAATGAGGATACCACTTTATGTCTGCATAACATGCATATGGCGTAATAAATTATAATACAAATTTATTATTTGTTAGAAGGCCACATGTAATTATCCTCTTTAAAGTAGTGTCTTCTTTTATCAGAACCATGTCCCATCATTGATTTATGATAGTGTAGATAATTTAATTGTTAACATAAAGAGATACTTTTCTACACTCTGTTTCTTCGTGAATTTCAATTTGTTCATGTAACTAGTACAAAGGAAAATTTTTATAGCTAATCTTGAGAATATCATCTTGTTTAAGCAAGACACTTGATTTGTGATTTCTATTTATCTCTTTTCTACTCTACTCCATGATTCTTAGGTATCTCTATTTATTTCTTCTCAATTATTTGTAAGTTGCAAATTTGGTCTGTAACCATCATTTGGGGATTTTGGATACAAATAGCCACATTTTTTCTGTTGAGGGAGAGTAGGTGAATCTTTCTGTTATTGAATATACAAATAAATAGAGATGCTGAATTCGGTTGATTGAGAAGAATTGATGAATGGGTTCCTAACTTCCTATAGCAAGGATAGTTGTGTTTACTGAAGCATTTTCGGGTCATACACTCCTTTGCTTCTATTTTGTTTTTGGCTGTGTTTCAATCCATGTAATCTTTGATATGGGTTTGCTGACTTTGGTCTTCTTCTTTCTTTTTTTTTTGTGTGTGAAAAATGGTGGGTTGTTTTTAGTATTTTGTGGATATGTGAATGTTGGTGATGTTTTTGCAGCTACAAGAATTGCTTCGAGGTGTCAAAGAGTGCAACTTTCCTATCTCAGGTTGCTTACTTTTTCCCATTTTGTTACTTTATATTTTGTAAAGATACAATACATATGGTGCTTAATTTTAAGAACCTTTTATGCGTCCAGTGCCTAAAAGTCACAAAGATCGATTACACATCACTCTATGAGGTGAATGGGGCCGGTGTGAATTTTTCTCGGAAACTTTTAATTATATACTGCTGCTTTTGGTTTGGTGATTTTCAGAACACATGGATTCAAGTCAAACTTGGTAGAGATGTATCATGTATCTTTCTGGTTGAGTCTTGTATCTTAGCCCAGAAACCGAAATAGGACTATGCAAGAATGTTAAAATGCATGTGACACTCTGAAACTCGTAAATCAGTTGGATTTTCTGTTTTTGATTGTTTATGTATGCATTTGGGTCCAAAGCTTCTTGCACAGGCAAAGATATTACTATTTAATTTATATGTAGTCTTTAATTTTTTTTTCTTTACTGGTTCCAACTCTACGTGCATACTGCTCACTATATAGCATATTTAAGTCCTCGCGATGATAGTCTAGTGGTTGGAGACATGAAATTCATAATGAAGGATTAGGATTTAAACATTACACATGTCCTTTAAGGGTTATGTGATTTACCTCCTCCATGTTGGCCGTGGGACCGGTCGGTGGAGGCTCCGAGAGGGTGGGCTACCTTATTTTTATATTGAAAGTTTAAAATCTTAAACCATTGACCTTTGTCACAAGGAGAGACTCTGCTTGTTAAAGACTTTCACAAGATCCTTGATCAAGTGAACACCCGAGTTGGCTTAAAGACCCTTGATATGTTTGGTTTTTTGGAAATGAAAAGTAACAAGTTCAATGCCAAAGCACTTGCTATCTTCTTGCCAGAATTAGTGAATATGTGGCCGACGGTAGCGGAAGGATTTTCTTTACGGAGAAATGCGAACATTGAGGATGTGCCATTTAGATCATATGATTTATAGCAATAGATCTCATGTTATTATTTTTCGTTAGATTGTCCAATCCTTAGCTCTTTTAACAAGGAATAGCTTAAGTTGTGCTATTTAGTGAATTGTATATTAGTGTTTATTATATAAATTTACCCCACAATTTCGGTGTAGGAATATTTTGAAGCAAATGAACAAATGGCGTTGGTTTGAATTAGGGTGGAATTTTTAATCGATTTCCCAAACCGGTACCAAAATTCAATACTCGGTTCGGTATTTGGTACTAATTATATATCTCAATAAAATTTGATACCATCCTGCTCGGTACGATACTGGTACAAGATCGAAATATATTAATAATATGATGGTTTTACGTTAAAAAATATTTATACTTGTGCATGTAACAACATGAACTAAAAGTAATTATCAGTTAATATTGATAACAAGTATTATGCAACATTGACATCATCATTAAAAATGTTGGACTTTATTTATTGTAATCAAGTCTAGAGGTTTATTTGTAGCTACTTAATAGTTGATAGTTTATTTTGTACGAGTTTTAATAGTTGAGTCCATGGGCGTATCTATTAGGGCGTGTTTGGTATAGAGAATTGAGATGAGAGAAATGGAAACGAAACCATTTTCCTTGTTTGTTTAGCCATGAGAAATGAAATTTGAGATATAAAGTAATTCCTATTCTTTACTTTTATTTCTCTCCAACGTAGTGAGAAATGGGGAGAAAACGAATTGTCATTTCTCAACACAAAAAACACAGAGACTTGCATTCCTCCGCCTCTCCCCCAAACCTGCTCTCATCTCATTTGCAAAGTTCTCTCTAGAAACCTTAGCCGGCGACACCCTTCCCAAACTCTCAGCCGGAGACACCCTTCACAAAACCTCCGGCGAGTGTTGCTCTCCAGACGGTGGCCGCCCTTCGCAAACCCTAGCCGGTGACCCCCTTCCATCGGCGGTTTTCTCTAGAAACCCTGGCGGCGGCAACAAATTTTTCTAGAAATCCAGCGGCGGCGAAGGTGTCTCTCCATCAATCTTTCTCCGTCGATCAAGGTATCTCTCTCTCTCGATCATGGTATCTCCCTCTCAATTTGTCTCAGATTTACATTTCAGGACCTTGGTATGAACTTTTTGTACAGGTTAATATAGACCTTGGTATGAAGGTTTTGTTAAGTTCTTTTTTTACTTGTATATGTAGATGACAAGAACACCGTTGAGACAACGAACGTTACATAGAAAGTAAATTGTAGACATGCATTTACATCATTTCTTGGTTGACACAGGAAAAGAAGATTGGGTTAAATTATGTTGGTAATGTTTTTTTTATCAATGAAATGTTTAATTATTAGTATTTTTTTGGGTTTGAATAATAATATAGATATGAAAAAATATGATTGAGAATAATAAAATTTATTATAGATATCTTTGTTGAATTCTCTGTTGTACCAAACAAAAGACATGACTCTCTGCTGCAATTCTTCTCTGTTAAATTCTCGTTGTACCAAACAGATGAATATATTCTCTTTCTCCATACCAGTTCTCTTTCTCTACAATTTCATTCTCTGTTGTCAATTCTCTGCAATTCCATTCTATGTACCAAACGCACCCATTCTCTGCAATTCCATTCTATGTTGTCAATTCATAGTTTATCTATAAACAGGGTTGTCTATGTTTTTAGTGTGTGCAATTGAAGGGATATCAAGGTGTAAGAACGTGTGACCGTCGTGTGCTTAAAGAGTCGTGTGCTTAAAGAGAATAATCTTCGTGTTCTTCATTCAATGTTTAATCGATTCATATTAATCTTATTATTCATCTTGATACTACTACTACCACTACTACCACCACCACCACCACCAAATCGCAGTTCATTTAAGAATTTTGACTTCCCAAGTCAATTCGAAACTCTCCAATTTGGTTTGTTTATGGGTTTTAGCAACTTCGCCAATTCAATTTTACATCCACTTTTGACTTCGTGATTTTTTTTTGTCAATTTTGACTCTCCAATTTTATGTCAATTCGAACTCTCCCTCCCTTCGCAATTTTGTCTATGGTTTTTCATAAGTTGAATTTATCTCACCTTCGCAATTTCAATTTCGGAATTCATTATTTGATGATTGCCTCAACCTCTTTTATTTCGGAGTTTCAATAGTTGTCTTCGCAAGTTTCTTTTTCTTTTTTTTTTTTTTACTATTCCTAACTAGTGTAATACACGTACGGTGCACTCGATGATGTTTTTTGAATATTTAATATATGATAAAATTTAAAAGAAAGAAACATAAATAATACTCAATATTTGTATCATTTAATAGTATTGATAACAAATCTCAACCGATTTACAAGTATTGAGTAATAATTTGTATTGGTCAATACCATATAATTACTTTTAAAGCGCACGTCCAAATATCCTCAAATTGAATTTATTGTATAACAACACAATGTTAATCATAGTGACCTAATGAGAATAAATGATGTGTCATTAGGTGTCTCAATTAACAACCTGATATGCTCACATCTATCTATACTAATAAAAGAGTAAATATATTTATTTCTCATGAAGCCAAGTGTCATCACCATGAATCGACACGTGACATTTATAGTTTTAAAAAATAATAAATAAATTTAAACTATATTTATCCAAATCTAATATAATCTACTTTTAAATTCAAATCAAATCAAATTAAACAAAATCTAATACTATAATAACTTATTGAGTATAATACAATATAACAAATGTTTAAACTTTAAAAAAAATAATTATTGTATATTCATACACACACTCACAAAAAAAATTAATAGGTCATAATAAATAATAATATCATTCTTATATATTTTTGTTTTAAAAATAATATTTTATCTTACCTTTTAGTTTATTATATTTTATATATACTAAAAATATCGGCGTAATACACGAGTAATAAACTAGTGCATAGAAAAAGAGAGCAAATTTATGTATACTACACACACACACACACACTCTCTCTCTCTCTCTCTCTCTCTCTCTCTCTCTCTCTCTCTCTTTGTGTGTGAGAGAGTGTGTGTTCTCCCTTCTTGTGTTCGACAACCACCCATATACCAAAAGCTGGAAAATAAAATGAAAGTGGCAATTCATCCCAATATATGACCAACCATTAATAAATAGTGTTGAATTAAATGCTTGGTGATGCAGGTCAAAATGCAAGTAATCAAGCAAGTGACCGAATCCCTTATCCGAGCATCTGACCACTAATTAGACACATAAATATTGCTATTTGTTGCTTAGATAGTAATGGGGAAAGGAAACAGAAAACTTTACTGTGTATCAACCAAAGATTTTACAATTGTTCCAAACATGGAAGAGCTGAACCTAGCAATAAAGAGTTGACAAATGTACCCATATGCCATACAGAATCCGTATGGAATATAAAGATAGTACACATATGACAAATGGTCCTTTTACTACACTTACTCATTCTGAACATGATTGTATGTAGCCTGTTACATTTACTCCACCAACTGCAATCTCAACCTGCACCTTAAAAGCATTAACACTTAATTGCATATCATTCTCCTTGTCCTTGTTTGTTTTTCATTAAAAAGCTCTTAAATGCTTTCAAGTCTAAACTTTAGATCTAGAATAAATTAACATTGTTTGTTTTGCTTCAGAGTTAATATGTTGCATCCTTTGAATTTACCTCTTAATTTTAAAAGAGAGGCTCGACTCTAAAAAAAATTAAGAGGTCTCTTTTTTTATTTTTAGTTTACAACCCCTAAAATTATTTATCATATTATTATTACAATTCGATTAGTACATTCATTGCCCGGAATCATTTTGTCTTGTACGACTAGGTCTGATTGGAATTTGTGCATTCAAAGCCTCGCATTGTAACTTCTCTTTGATAATTCAATCATTCGGTTAGTGGTGTTGTTTAATCTTGTTGTTAATCGTTTGCTCATATTTGTGACACACGGAAGTTCTTTTTACAAGTTCAACCGTCGTGACAACTGGAAGTCTTCGTGACCCAGGAGTTAGTACATTACCCTTTATCACCGAAACAAGACTGACTGAAGCCATTGCTGGAGTTACTGATCAGATGACAAATCAATATACTAAGATGATGAATCAGATGTCAAACATTCAAAGGTTGTTAAAAGGCAAAGCTACAGCAGCAGTTGCAGAAGAAGAAGAGCCACAAATTTCAAATAATGAGTTACGTGACTATTGTTTCGAGCAGTTTGATGAGATGAGGGAGAGAATGTTGGGGTTAGAAAACACGGTTGTTAGTGCTCTTGGATCTTTATCAGAAGGATTGTCTAGTATTGAGCAAACGAGCAAGTCTCAAGCTTCAGGGACTAAAAGAAAACATGAGGATCACGATGATGACTCCGATGATGCTCCTCACGAGGGGGAGAAGAGGAGGAAACTTGGAGATGCTGAACTTCAAATGGTTGTATATAAAGAGAAAGAGACTGGAAATAAAGGTGCAGGTGAAGCGGGAGGCTCAACAGAAAAACCAGTTAATGCTTAGAGTGAGTTGGAATTGATTCTTTATGAAGATGTTCCAGTTCCTGTGAGTATTCAATCTGGAATTTACAACTTTGAAGAGCATAATGATTCAGACAATGAAGTAGAAGAAGAAGTGCTCAGAATTGAACAAGTTGAAAAAGAAATTGATGTGCCTGGAGATTAAGTATTTGAATTGTCTGATGTCACTTTGAGAGCTGAAAGGATATTAAATGAGGAGATATTGGTTGAAGAAATATTAAGAGATGAAATGTCAACACCAACGATTGAAAAGCCTGAGGTGAAGGTTCCAGTTAAGGAAGAGTATGATCCATTTCTGGTGGGTGATGTAGTTCCAGAACCAGTTAGAAGTTTGAACGAAGTTGAATTAATGGATAAATTCTTCAAGAGTTACATTTTGGCGGATGAATTTGAAAGAAAACATCACTTGAGATATGCTGTTCAAGAAGAAGTTCAGAAAGAAATCAATGATATGTTGACTTTGGTGAATGAGGATGAGATAAGAAAGAAGAATGTTAAGAAGTTAAATCTTTCTGGAAAGTTGAATGAAGACTTCATAAATAAAAGAAATAAACTTTCATTTTTGGAAGATCACTTAGAGAAGAAGATATTTTGCAAGAAACGTGCTACATGTTCATTGTTGAAGCTGTTCAGAGTAGTCGAGTCGAATATGCCAAATCTTGTGAATTATGCTCATTTCTTGCAAAATAAAACTCAGCGGATTGAAGATGTCAGAAGTGAACACAGGACTGATGAATTTGTTAGGATCGAGAAAGATAGATTTGTGAATATTTTCTATCCTACGTTCACAGTAACAAGAGCAGACGGAAAGACATATGTTTTCAGTGAAGCTGACTTGTTTAATATCAACTTGGTGGATGTAGAAGACTTGTTTGATGAGTTGTGCCGAAATAAAAGAGAAGAATATTGCAGATTTGCTCTGAAATCTCTATTCCATTTCATGCATACAAAGTTGGTACTCATGTCAATACAAGATCTGCAAATTTGAATTGAACGAGGAATGAGAAGAATAAATATCACCGCGTCAAATAGATTTATCAGACATATGGAAAGTCTGAATGAGTATCAAGTTGTTATGGCCAAGAATCCGGCGGTGATTTACAAAGACAAAGATCAAAATAAGAGAGCAATGCAGATGGTTGAATTGAATAAGTAATGTGATGGGACGCTTCAGAAACTCATGACAGGACTGAAAGGTAAACTTGCTTATGATGCAAAGCGAGGATCAAAGAACGGAGGTCTTAGTCAAGCTGATAGAAAAATGATGGTGGATTTTGTCGCAAAGATTGAGTCGAGGCTAATGAACAGAAAGAGCATCAGGAGATTCGAAATGAAGTTGGGACTTAAGGATTAAAGACTAATTATCATTCAAATCTTCTTTTTTAACACATTCTCTGATAAAGTGGTACTTGGTGTCAATGTGTTTACTTCTTCTATGAAATAATGGATTCTTAATTAGAGCTATTGCTGACTTGTTATCAACATAAATTTGATCTTTTGCTCTTCGGTATTCGTAATATTGCTGAGTAGTCTCACCATATTACTTGAGTTGTTGCTGCTGTAGCTGCAATGAACTCTGATTCACATGATGATAATGCAATTGTTCCTTGTTTCCGAGTACTCCAACTACTAGGTGAGTTTCCAAAATAGAAAACTATTCTTGTTGTACCTTTACCTTTCTTGTGTGTTAATGCCATAGCTACTGTCGCTATAACCTTCAATGTTATTTCCTTCTTGGAATCCATAAGTTATTCCATAGTCTTTAGTTCCTTTGATGTACCTTAATATCTGTTGAATTGCTTTCATATGTTGTGTCACACCCCGTTACCCCGGTTGGCAATGAAGCGTGACGTTGCGGAAGCGTAACCATAATCATAACGAACGACCACTATATGGACGTTTTTCAAAAATACATTGATTTAACTTCAAATATAAATATTGTTTTACATAACCAAAATACAGCGTAAGTAGTTCTTAAAATACCAAGATGTAGATACACAATTTAGTTTATCAGGAAAAATGCAAATGAATCTCCGAGTTTGAAAACGATGCGACTCCAAAATGTACGGAAGCCTTGGAATACTTCCGATAAATGTGCATGTCTCAAACACCTGAAATACATGCTAAAATACGTCAAAAAATTGTTGGTGAGCTCATAGGTTTACGCGAAAAGACTAGTTGTATGGACATTATCAGATGAGTTGAATTTATAAAATCATAAATTCCGTGTATGTATTACATAAACCATCATGCAACCGAAGCTTAATTAAAGATGAGTTTGCCCTGTGCAGTATTCCCATACGTAATACCGTGTGTTGAATATATATGCACTCGCTGTTAGTCGACCCGAACTAACCCGAATGGGGGACATGACTCCCAATAGATCTATCCACAATATATTCGCGCTTGCAAATAAATGCAATTAACGGTTCATGATTTGAGGGCTGATGGATCCAAACATGTAATACATATAAGAAATAAACTGTTTTGATGTCCATATGAAAACAGTGCATGTATTTCCACCCCAATAGATAGTGAAAATAGGGGCTATGAAGACTCACCGAGCTTGTGATTGCAAAATATGCGTAAAAATGCAAGTTTGTGTTGTTTGATGGGTGATGAAACCGGATGTGTTTAACCGAGTCCTAAATGATAATAAGGACTTAATTTCTCTCATATATGATAATATGTATATTTATAGATTTTTATGTCTTAAATCACCCAACATTACAAGTTTATAAATAAAACCCACTTAAAACATCAAGTTTATATATATATATATATATATATATATATATATATATATATATATATATATATATATATATATATATATATATATATATATAATTTTCCAGCTTTTTCGGAGGTTTTTCGGCCTACTTTGAGGCTGTCTTTGACCAAGCTCCAAAATGTTTTAGGATTTAGTTTTCTAGGACATTAAACTACTATATACAAAGGATTTTTAGAATCAAGAACGACCATTTTTCGAGATGTTTAGGTTGGTGAAAAAGCTCGTTATAAACCCTATGTTGGCCATTTTTGAGCTGTCAAACTTTCGGTTTCCCAAATAATTTCTGGAGGTCGTAAGCTCCAAAATAAATTATGAAAACTTCCATATCTATAGTTAAGACATAGATCTAACTTTGAGACAAGAATCAACTCATTTCGTTAAGTTATGAATTAGTTATGATTTTTCAAAGTCGATATAAATTTTCTGCCGAAAATCCGCAGTTTATAAACTTGAAATAACTCATGATTCTTGTTTTTTATTCAAAGACTACTTGTATGAAAGTTATAAAAGTTATAAAACACATATATATCACTTGTTTTCATAATATGAACACTTTTATGATTTGTTCATATATTCATAAACAGAAACAACTTAAAAACAAAAACTAGAAATTTATAAACTTGAGTTTTTATGAAACTTGTTGTTGTTGGTGATTATATATATTATGCAAGACTTATATAAACATAAATGTAAGATGAAATAAGTTAGTATTTACTTACTTTGAAGTGTTTAGAGTATGATTTTGAGTAGAAGTTGAAATCTTTGCAAGATATGCACCAAGAACACTTGAATTTCACCAAGAACACTTGAATGAAAAGGTTTGTGATGTGTGTGGGTGTGGATCCGGTTTTTAGAGAGGGAAAGAAGAGTTTTTGGTGTGGTGAAAATGAATGAAATGCCTCTCTATTTATAGAAGAGAAAAATTGATGAAATGATGAAAAAGAGATGGAGGTTGTGTGCATTTTTTTAGCAAAATGATTATGTTTAAAGTAATATTAAAAAAATAGAAGTCAACCCCTAAAAACACATGCCTATAGCTGGACATATACATGTATTGTACATGTATTTTCATTTTTTTTTTTGTATAAAAGTATTTAGAAATGTATTCTTGTATTTCCCTTTTCTTGTAATTTCATAAATACTTTTGGATGCATTCTTTTAATGAATTGTTTTAGTTTTGCATAATTAATGTTAAGTAATTGTATTAGTGTATGATTAGTGTCACTAAACATAATTTAATTATGTACTTAGTTGAATGAATCCTTCATATCGTAAATTGATCGGATTAATTGATTTCCCGATTCATCGCACCGATTAATTTGATTCTAATTGAGTTGAATTTCTTCATGAACCTTGTTAATCACTTTGATTAATTTCTAATGACCACTGATTAGGTTATAATTGGCCATTAAATACTAATTAGGTCGTAGTTGCTAACCTGGTTTAATGCCGAATGTTACAGTCTCCCCCTGTTAAGGGAATTTCGTCCCGAAATTTTATCCTGTTTCCTCAGGGGTATTGTCACTTAAGAGTAGATGAGAGTATCTTTGCTTATACTGGCCTTTGCATGCCCTAGTGAATTCTGGTTCATGTCTAGAATTCCATCTGACATTGAGGATGGGTATACAACTGTGCTTCAATCCTTTGACCTTACGGTCCATGATTTCAACCGGCTCTTTGATGAAGCGAAGTTTATCAGTTAGTTGGATCTCTTCCAAGGGGGTAACAAGTGTCTCTTCTAACAAACACTTCTTCTTATTTGATACATGGAAGGTATTGTGCATGCTGCTAAGCTCTGGTGGTAACTCTAAACGATAAGCTACGAGTCCAATTCCCTTTAAGACTTTGCATTGCCAATGTATCGTGGGTTTAAGTATCCTTGTTTCCCAAATCGTATCACGCCCTTCCATGGCGAGACTTTCATCAGTACTTGTTCTCCTATATAGAACTCAAGGGATTTTCTATTTTCATATGCATAACTTTATTACAATCGCAGGCAACTTTTAGTCAGTTTCGTATCTGTACTATCGTTTCTGTAGTTTCGTGAATGATCTTAACACCGGTGATTTTGCCATTTCCCACTTCTTCCTGATAAATCGGTGATCGACACTTTTGCCCGTAGAGGGCCTCAAACGGAGCAGCTTCAATACTTGAGTGATAGCTATTGTAGTACGATAATTCCACTAAGGTAATTGAGTATCCATTACATAGGCTCTTAATGTGTGTTCTAGGGTTTCGATCGTTCTATTATTCTGACCATCGGTCTGAGGGTGATATGTGGTACTTCATGTCTAAGTTTGTATCCAAAGCTTGCTGTAATAATTGCCAAAAACATAGATGTAACTCTGCTATTCGTATCCGAAATGATTTAAATAGGCACTCCGTGTCCGAAGACGACTTCGTTGAGGTATGTTTGGACTAGCTTATTCATCCTGTTGTTCTCCTTGATTGCGCTGATTTTGTTAGGCGGTCGACTATTACTCAAATGGTTTCTGATGTTTTATCTTAACTTTGGAGCATTTTAGGAATTTTCTGACAGATGTGGCAATGTCATTCTTCATGATAGGCCACCCGTATAGCTCCTTAAGGTCATGATACATTTTATCGGATCCGGGGTGAACGACATATCTTAATTTGTGTCCTTCATCCATAGCCAGCTTTCTTATTCCACGAAACAGAGTAATCAGATTCTATTCATGAAATATCGATTTTTATTATCCCTTATCCTAAACTATTTATCCACTTGTACTCTTAACGGCTTAGCTCATTAGTTTTCCTCAGGTGATAACGAATTTTCACGGTTGCAATTACTTATTAGTTCCATCCAACGGTAACACTTCGTATTCGACTCTTTCTGATTCAAGATGTGTTGGAGGCTCTTATGGTCTGTGAATACAATACACTTCATACCGTACAACTAATGTCTCCAAGGATAAAGACTACTGCTTTAAGATCCAGATCATGCGTTGTGTAACTCACCTAGTGAACCTTAAGTTTTCATAAAGTATAAGCTATGACCCTATCTTTCTATATCAACCCATTGTGTGAAGCGTCACAGTAATCTACAAATTTCTTGCTTCTATTGGATAAAATAAGCGTGCTGCACAGATAGTGCTTCAATAACTGATATGATGTCTCCTGATTCTTGCCCCAATCATACTTAATGTCTTTTCGGGTCAGTTTTGTTAGAGCTTCGGTGATCTTTGAGAAATTTTTGATAATTGTCTATAATAAGTGGCAAGTCTTAAGGACTGTCGTATCCCTATGGGGGTTCTAAGAGTTGACCAATTCCTGATAACCTCGATCTTTGCGGGGTCGACTTGGATCCCTTTACTATTGATTACGTGACCGAGAAATCTTACCTATCTTAGCCAAAAGTCAAACTTAGAAAGCGTGGCATATAGTTATTCGTTCTTCAACAACTCTAGAATCAGTCTTAAATGTTTGCTCGTGCTCCTCCTTGTTTCGTGAGTAAATTAAGAAGTCATTTAAGAATACAATCACGAATTTGTCTAGATAAGGTTTGCACACCTGATGAGATCCATGAGTACCGTTAGGGCACTGGTTAATCCGAACGGCATTAATAAGAATTTATGATGACCGAAACAGAATCTGAAGGCTGTCCTTGGAATATCTTTCTTGCGAACTCTAACCTGATGATAACCGGACCTTAGGTCGATCTTCGAATAGAAGCTTAATTCTTGGGGTTTGGTCAAACAAGTCATCGATCCTTGGAAGTGGGTATTGGTTCTTTTAGCTTATTTAACTCTCGGTAATTGATGCACATCCCGAAAGTTCCATCCTTCTCCTTTATGAACAAAACTGGAGCTCCTCCAAAGCGAGGAACTCGGTTTGATAAACCTTTTATCTAAGAGCTCCTACAGTTGGTTGGACGATTCTTACACTATTGATGGGGCTAATCGGCATGGTGCTCGAGCCACTGGTACCGCACCTGATAGTAGGCCGATTTTTGAATTTGACTTGCCTTGATGTTGGGAGTTCAGGTAAGTGATCTGGAAAAACTTTGGGGTAACCGTAAATAATAAGAATATTTTCGAGCTGCTTTCCCTTTGGCTCCCTCTCTATCAAGACTTTAGGGTCCTAATGCTAGAGATGATGCTTACTTTGGTATTTCTTGCTTTGCCTTGGACAGTAAGGACCTTCTTATTTGCTAAAGGTATATGAACTGTGTTCTTGTTGCATACTATTTCCACATGATTTTCGATAGTCAATCCATGCCTATGACCACGTAAACACTTCCCAGTTTGATGGGTATCATGTCTGTTTCAAAGAGTCAGCCTACTAATTCTAAGGAGCATCCTCGACTTATATTATTTGTCTTAAGCGTCTCACTGTCATCAACCTCAATAGCATAAGTAGCACTTAATGGAATTTATCTGTTTAGTGAACTTAGTGGATATAAAGCTCCTATCAGCACCAGTATCAAATAGTAGAAATGCATAAGTGGTATCTAATGGGGTAAGAGGACAAGTCTACGGGTTTGAAATTTCTTAGGCAGATAGTCACAGCTTTATCTTCTCCTACGCAGAGTTGTAGTTAAAACTTAATTCCTCATAAAAGTTATTGATACTTAATCTTTGTATATGATATGGTCAGAATTTTCTGATAAATTCTTAAGCCTTATTTACCCTAAGATATATCAGATAGTATAGCCTAGATAAATACTATAAAATGGTAGAAGGGTACTAAGTATGAGATGCCTCTGGGGTTTCCTCGTACTCCAGAGTGTTAAGTCGTTGGGTTAGTTCTATATTACGGGCTTTGCGCTCTGCTAGACGCTGTCACAATTTGTCTATTCCGTCTTGTTGAATCGCTTGGGTATTCTGGTTGTCCCAAGGTATATTGAGGGTTTGTATTGCCTCCTGCTTAATCCTTGCAAAGATCTCACCGACCTCTTGGTGGATTTTGTTGAAATTGGAGGTCGTTTCTGGCGGCCCTTGCCACTAACAGGGGCATCATTTGTTACATTGGTTTCTGGGTAAGTGTCGGCACTTGAGAGGAAGATGGTGTTCCGACTTCAAACTGGTTTTGGATCCCTTCCTCGTTTCTCCACTCTTGGAGAGTGTGAGGCATCCATCCCCACTGTCTTACGTTCGCCTATCGTTACAGTTGCGGGCTTGGCTGATGAGTAGGTACCGGGATAGACTCCCGTTGTGCTAGTCACACCCTTTTCCTAGGGGTGAACTTCCTTAATGGTCCATTGGGATGGCTTCTGAATAGGGTGTAGGGTGGCATATGTGGTGGTGATGGTGGAGCAATTTGTGTTGCAGGGCCACAATTGCCCTCCTTGTGCTTTGACGAGTCCATTACATCGTCATTGATTTAGTCTGGGTGGGTTCCCGATCCAAAGTATACCTCAGTGTCACCTTGGCTTCTATGTTCCATGGGTGAGAATTCATCCTCTGAGTCAAAGAGGATAATAACCATATTGTTTGACATGTTATTGTCATCAGGGTCCATATATGTGTTCACAGTTCTTGAAGAAAGCTTAGTTTTGTAACAGTTATAGTCTAGGTACTAATGCAACCTAGTTCACTATAACTATGGCTCTGATACCAATCAGTCACACCCCGTTACCCCGGTTGGCAATGAAGCGTGACGTCGCGGAAGCGTAACCATAATCATAACGAACGACCACTATATGGACGTTTTTAAAAAATACATTGATTTAAGTTCAAATATAAATATTGTTTTACATAACCAAAATACAGCGTAAGTAGTTCTTAAAATACCAAGATGTAGATACACAATTTAGTTTATCAGGAAAAATGCAAATGAATCTCCGAGTTTGAAAACGATGCGACTCCAAAATGTATGGAAGCCTTGGAATACTTCCGATAAATGTGCATGTCTCAAACACCTGAAAATACATGCTAAAATACGTCAACAAATTGTTGGTGAGCTCATAGGTTTACGCGAAAAGACCAGTTGTATGGACATTATCAGATGAGTTGAATTTATAAAATCATAAATTCCGTGTATGTATTACATAAACCATCATGCAACCAATGCTTAATTAAAGATGAGTTTGCCCTGCGCAGTATTCCCATACGTAATACCGTGTGTTGGATATATATGCACTCGCTGTTAGCCGACCCGAACTAACCCGAATGGGGGACATGACTTCCAATAGATCTATCCACAATATATTCACGCTTGCAAATAAATGCAATTAACGGTTCATGATTTGAGGGCTGATGCATCCAAACATGTAATACATATAAGAAATAAACTGTTTTGATGTCCATATGAAAACAGTGCATGTATTTCCACCCCAATAGATAGTGAAAATAGGGGCTATGAAGACTCACCGAGCTTGTGATGGCAAAATATGCGCAAAAATGCAAGTTTGCGTTGTTTAATGGGTGATGAAACCGGATGTGTTTAACCGAGTCCTAAATGATAATAAGGACTTAATTTCTCTCATAGATGATAATATGTATATTTATAGATTTTTATGTCTTAAATCACCCAACATTACAAGTTTATAAATAAAACCCACTTAAAACGTCAAGTTTATATATATATAATTTTCCAGCTTTTTCGGAGGTTTTTCGGCCTACTTTGAGGCTGTTTTTGACTAAGCTCCAAAATGTTTTAGGCTTTGGTTTTCTAGTACATTAAACTACTATATACAAAGGATTTTTAGAATCAAGAACGGCCATTTTTCGAGATGTTTAGGTTGGTGAAAAAGCTCGTTAAAAACCCTATGTTGGCCATTTTTGAGCTGTCAAACTTTCGGTTTCCCAAATAATTTCTGGAGGTCTTAAGCTCCAAAATAAATTATGAAACTTCCAGATCTATAGTTTAGACATAGATCTAACTTTTGAGACAAGAATCAACTCATTTCGTTAAGTTATGAATTAGTTATGATTTTTCAAAGTCGATATAAATTTTCTGCCGAAATCCGCAGTTTATAAACTTGAAATAACTCATGATTCTTGTTGTTTATTCAAAGACTACTTGTATGAAAGTTATAAAAGTTATAAAACACATATATATCACTTGTTTTCATAATATGAACACTTTTATGATGTGTTCATATATTCATAAACACATTTAAAAAAACAACTTAAAAACAAAAACTAGAAATTTATAAACTTGAGTTTTTATGAAACTTGTTGTTGTTGGTGATTATATATATTATGCAAGACTTATATAAACATAAATGTAAGATGAAATAAGTTAGTATTTACTTACTTTGAAGTGTTTAGAGTATGATTTTGAGTAGAAGTTGAAATCTTTGCAAGATATGCACCAAGAACACTTGAATTTCACCAAGAACACTTGAATGAAAAGGTTTGTGATGTGTGTGGGTGTGGATCCGGTTTTTAGAGAGGGAAAGAAGAGTTTTTGGTGTGGTGAAAATGAATGAAATGCCTCTCTATTTATAGAAGAGAAAAAGTGATGAAATGACGAAAAAGAGATGGAGGTTGTGTGCATCTTTTAGCAAAATGATTATGTTTAAAGTAATATTAAAAAAATAGAAGTCAACCCTTAAAAACACATGCCTATAGCTAGGCCATATACATGTATTATACATGTATTTTCATTTTTTTTATATAAAAGTATTTAGAAATGTATTCTTGTATTTCCATTTTCTTGTAATTTCATAAATACTTTTTGATGCATTGTTTTAATGAATTGTTTTAGTCTTGCACAATAAATGTTAAGTAATTGTATTAGTGTATGATTAGTGTCACTAAACATAATTTAATTATGTACTTAGTTGAATCAATCATTCATATCGTAAATCGATCGGATTAATTGATTTCCCGATTCATCGCACCGATGAATTTGATTCTAATTGAGTTGAATTTCATCATGAACCTTGTTAATCACTTTGATTAATTTCTAATGACCACTGATTAGGTTATAATTGGCCATTAAATACTAATTAGGTCGTAGTTGCTAACCTGGTTTAATGCCGGATGTTACATGTTGCTCCTGTGGTTCTTGCATAAAACGACTAAGTAATCCAACTGAGCAACTTAAGTCGGGTCTTGTATGCAGTAAGTATCGTAAGCAGCCAATTACGCTTCGATATTCTGTGGCATCTACATATGCTCATTCTTAAAGCTTTGTCAATTTGAGACCTGGTTCCATATGTATATTTGCATCATTGCAATCAAGAATACCTACATCTTTGAGTATTTTGTTTGCGTAGCCTGTTTGTTTTATTGAAATCTTGCCATAACTCTGCATGACTTCAATTTGGAGATTTATTGAAATCTTGATTTATTGAAATCTTGTTTAATTGACACATGTTTCCCTAGGTATCTTTGCATCATTGCTAATAAGACGAGATCATTCATCTCAAACTTATCCTTCATTTGATCCTTGAATACATCAATCTCCTGTTTTGGTGTTCCAGTTATTATCTGGTCATCTACATATACTCCTATCAAAAGTGTTGATGACTTAGTTGTTCTTGTGTACACAACTTGTTCTAGTGCACACTTGCTAAAGTCTAACTCCTTCAGAGTCTTATCTAACTTCGTGTACCATGCTCCTGGTGCTTGTCTAAGACCATATAGAGCTTTAATGAGTTTATCGACTTTTCCTTTATGTCTTGACTTTACAAATCCTTCTGGTTGTGAGACATATACTTCTTCCTTCAAACAACCTTGTAAAAATGCCGATTTCACATCTATATGGTGTACTTACCATTTATTGTAAGCTGCTAAAGCTAATATCAAGGCGTATTGTCTCAATTCTTGTTACAGGTGCAAAGACTTCATCAAAGTCTATGCCATGTTCCTGTATGTATCCTTTTGCTACTAGTCTTGCCTTGTGCTTGACTATTTCTCCATTAGCATTGAGTTTTGTCTTAAATACCCACTTTAACCTATTGCTTTATGATTCCTTGGTAAAGTGGTTAGCGTCCAAGTATTGTTCTTATTGATAGAATCTATCTCTGCCTTTATGGCTTCAATCCATTTTTCATCCATAGCTGCTTCCTTGTAGTTTCTATGTTCATCTTCATCTAATAGTAACTATTTGTATATTTCACTTAAAGATCTGTATCCTCTTCTAGGTACATGATCAATTCTAGAGTCTGATGATGAATCTGTATCTGGGCTATGTATAGGTATATTGGTTTGTTGGGGGCTGTAAGTCTCATTGTTTTATGAGTTGGTTGGTGAACCTATTTCATTGTTAGTGATATAGTCTGGTTGAGTTTCTGATTCTGTTCTACGTTGGGTTTCAACATAGAAATCACTCCACTCAGGTTCTTCTAGGTCAAACTCTTTTGTGTATTCCTCCCAATTCCATGTTTCGTCTTCATTAAACTTAACATCTCAACTTACACAAACTTTCTTCGTTTCTGGATTGAATAAGTGATATGCTTTTGATTCAGGCTCAGTGCCTAGGTATACTACTTGTATACTTCTATCATCAAATTTAGTTAAGTGTTGAGAAGGTACTTTTGCATATGCTATGCAACCAAAGATCCTAAGATGAGTTAGGTCTGGTTTCCTTCCCTTGAATGCTTCATATGGAGTAATGTCTTCTAACGGCTTAGTAGGTGTACAACTTAGTATCTGTAAGGCATGTCTAACTGCTTCTGCCCAAAAATTCTTAGGCATGTTTGTTGCTTTCATCATACATCTTGTAGTTGAGAGTATAATTCTATTTCTTCGTTCAATAACTCCATTTTGTTGAGTTGAGTATGGTGCAGTTTATCTTCACCTTGGTTCCATATTCATTTTCTACCCTTGATTTGAATTCCTTAAAGATTTCAAGTGCTTCATCCTTTGAGCTTAGAAAATATTCCCACATATATCCTGAGTAGTCTTCTACTAGTAAAAATATGTATCTCTTTCCTGATGGTGTAGTTGGTGATATAGGACCACATAAATCACCATAAACTAACTCTAATGGTATCTCTGATCTTGCATGAGTTTGTTGTGGGAATGGAGCTCTACTATGCTTCCCCTTTGAGCATATATCACATACACTTGTGGTATTTCTAATTTTGGGTATTCCTTGAACCAATTTCTTTGTTGCCATTGACTTTAGAGAGTTAAAGTTCAGGTGTTCTAATCATGCATTCCAAAGCCATACTTCATCTTGTTAGTTGCTTAATAGGCATATAGGTTCTCCTACTCTTAGGTCTGCCTTATATAGACGATTCTTTGAACGCTTTGCCCTTAGCAATGCTCTATTGCTTGAGTCATATAAGTGTAGTAAGTTTCCTTCCATTACTACTCTGCATCCGTTCTCTGTGAGTTGTCCTAAACTCAATATATTGCTAGTAAGGTTTGGTATGTAATATACTTGTGATATTACTCGTTGTTCCATATTCTTACATTCTAATAGTATAGATCATTTCCCTTTGATCTTTATGTACGACCCATCTCCAAATCGTACTTTTCCAGTAATCATTTCATTTAGTTCTTTGAAATGATTCTTAACTCCTGTCATATGGTTACTAGCTCCATTATCTAAGAACCATGTATTCTAATTGTTTATAGGTAACCTTCTTGGTTCTAAGTTGTCTTCGTTTAGTAAGACTTGCTGGTGTTCTTCTAAGGTTGCCATAAGCAATGTTGGTTCTAGGTCTTCTTCTATCAGGTGTGACTGTTCACTCTTTTCACGTGTCTGTGGACATTTGGATGCATAAGGTCCATTCTTCTTACATTTATAGCATTGAACTCGACTCATGTCTGGAGTGAGTTTCCTTGTATTTCTATTATTTTCTCTCTTGAAATTATTCTGTGAGGGTTCATGATTCTTTCTATCTAATCTGAATCGATTACTCCCTTGACCTCGTGAGTGGTTAAATATGTTACGACCACATCCTCTAAAATGTTGGCCTCTTCCTAAATGTAGTGTGAACATCTGATTCTCTCCTGACTATCCACATGTCTGTCTCTTTTGAAATTCAATCTCTCTTCAAAAGTCTATAATCTGCCAACTACTTCATGTAATTTCATTGTATCTAGGTCTGAGTATTGTTCTATAGATGCAACTATTTGTAGAAACTTGTTTAGTACTGCGTTCAATAACTTCCTAAAGAGTATTGGGTCTTCATATGTTAACCCTAGGCTTGCTGCCTTATTAGTAAGACTAATGTCTCATTTTCATTCATATATAACATCTCAAATTCCGTTTTGAGTGTTTGTAACCTAGCTTGTTGGACACGTTCTACTCCGATGTGTCTTGTCTTTAGTGTATCCCAAACTTCTTTAGCAGTCTTAAATTTTGAGATGAATCACAACTGGTCTTCTGGAAGTGCTTGATAAATATAGGTGATTGCCGTTTTATCTTTCGTAGTATCTTCCTCAGTTGTTGCTTGTGGTTCGTTTATTCATCTCCCGCAATTCATTCGCTTCTAATATCGCTTGCAGTTTAATTGCCCACATGGTATATTTTGTTGTCTTCAACAAAGGAAAGTATAATTCTATTTCTTCGTTCAATAACTCCATTTTGTTGAGCTGAGTATGGTGCAGTTAACTGTCTTAGTAGCCATTATCTTTGCAATATTTTAAGAATTCTCCCGATGTGAATTCTCCTCCTCTATCCGTTCTAAATATCTTCACCTTGGTTCCATATTCATTTTCTACCCTTGATTTGAATTCCTTAAAGATTTCAAGTGCTTCATCCTTTGAGCTTAGAAAATATTCCCACATATATCTTGAGTAGTCTTCTACTAGTAAAAATATGTATCTCTTTCCTGATGGTGTAGGTGGTGATATAGGACCACATAAATCACCATAAACTAACTCTAATGGTATCTCTGATCTTGCATGAGTTTGTTGTGGGAATGGAGCTCTACTATGCTTCCCCTTTGAGCATATATCACATACACTTGTGGTATTTCTAATATTGGGTATTCCTTGAACCAATTTCTTTGTTGCCATTGACTTTAGAGAGTTAAAGTTCAGGTGTTCTAATCTTGCTTTCCAAAGCCATGCTTCATCTTGTTAGTTGCTTAATAGGCATATAGGTTCTCCTACTCTTAGGTCTGCCTTATATAGACGATTCTTTGAACGCTTTACCCTTAGAAATGCTCTATTGCTTGCTCGTATAAGTGTAGTAAGTTTCTTTCCATTACTACTCTGCATCCGTTCTCTGTGAGTTGTCCTAAACTCAATATATTGCTAGTAAGGTTTGGTATGTAATATACTTGTGATATTACTCATTGTTCCATATTCTTACATTCTAATAGTATAGATCCTTTCCGTTTGATCTCTATGTACGACTCATCTCCAAATCGTACATTTCCAGTAATCATTTCATTTAGTTCTTTGAAATGATTCTTAACTCCTGTCATATGGTTACTAGCTCCATTATCTAAGAACCATGTATTCTAATTGTTTATAGGTAACCTTCTTGGTTCTAAGTTGTCTTCGTTTAGTAGGACTTGCTGGTGTTCTTCTAAGGTTGTCATAAGCAATATTGGTTCTAGGTCTTCTTCTATCAGTTGTGACTGTTCACTCTTTTCACGTCTCTGTGGACATTTGGATGCATAAGGTCCATTCTTCTTACATTTATAGCATTGAACTCGACTCATGTCTGGAGTGAGTTTCCTTGTATTTCTATTATTTTCTCTCTTGAAATTATTCTGTGAGGGTTCATGATTCTTTCTATCTGATCTGAATCGATTACTCCCTTGACCTCGTGAGTGGTTAAATATGTTACGACCACGTCCTCTAAAATGTTGGCCTCTTCCTACATGTAGTGTGAACATCAGATTCTCTCTTGACTATCCACATGTCTATCTATTTTGAATTTCAATCTCTCTTCAAAAGTCTTTAAAATGCCAACTGCTTCATCTGATTTCATTGTATCTAGGTCTGAGTATTGTTTAATAGATGCAACTATCTGTAGAAACTTGTTTAGTACTGCGTTCAATAACTTTCTAACGAGTATTGGGTCTTCATATGTTAACCCTAGGCTTGTTGCCTTATTAGTAAGACTAATGTTTCATTTTCTTTCATATATAACATCTCAAATTCCGTTTTGAGTGTTTGTAACCTAGCTTGTTGGACACGTTCTACTCCGATGTGTCTTGTCTTTAGTCTATCCCAAACTTCTTTAGCAGTCTTAAATTTTGAGATAAATAACAACTGGTCTTCTGGAAGTGCTTGATAAATATAGGCGATTACCGTTTTATCTTTCGTAGTATCTTCCTCAGTTGTTGCTTGTGGTTCATTCAATCATCTCCCACAATTCATTCGCTTCTAATATCGCTTGCATTTTAATTGCCCACATGGTATATTTTGTTGTCTTCAACAAAGGGCATGTAAAGTGAGATACTATCACTATCTCCTTTACATTATTCTTCTTAGGACTTCCTCCTGGTCCTCCATTCTTATCACCTATACTTTAGATTCTCACAATCAAAGTCCTACAGAACTTTATAATTCTCTATTATAAATTCCTTCACAAATAAATTAGATTCTCACAATCTAAATTTTCTGGTTTCAATTTTAGGCTTTTCTCTATATACTAAAATTATCTGACTCTTTACCTGTATTTCTTATTTTAGTTCACATTTATAAATGCCGCCGATTATAAAAATGAACTTGATTTAATTTTTGTCACAAATATAAATAAATGAGTTATTGAAGACCCGCGCGTTGCTGCCGGGTCTAAAATATTAATTACAAAAATAAATATGACAAACAAATGAATAAATACTTTTCAAACAATTCAAATAACGATACACAACTGAATCGAAACCGAAGAGTGAAATTGGAAAGCTGATATATATCAAGAAGCAAGCCAAATGATATTGTTAGTTGGTTTCTATCATTGGATTCTAGATTTTGCAATGCTAAAATTACAAACCATGCCATATTAAATCGAATCGGATCTAAATAATTAAATATTCATAACCATAATTTGAAAATTTGACATTGAATGGGTTTAATCGCGAATTTAATTTGTTGGTTTTACGATCGAATCAAATAAAGTTTTAATGGTGATGTTTCCAATACATCGATTAGAGCTTGTCAACGTTATAATAGTAATGTTCAATGTTCAACGTAATCATATTTAATAGAAAATTTTAAATATTAATTAGTTACATTTTCTTTATGAAACAATTTTATTAGAACATTGTATTGTGCATTTGAATAATAAAGTGTCTTTCATACAATTAAACATAACATAATAGTTTCTAAAGACAACTCGAAACATATGTATAATTAAAATCATAGATTTAAATATGTAAGAAAATATTATAACAATAAATGTTAAAAGATAACTAAACTAAAATTTATTAAAATAAAGGGATTAAATAAAAGATAACACTAAGATAATGATGTATTATATAAAGTTTAAATTAATATAAAAAACCAACCAATAACGGTTGGCCATGTGTCAAATTTGCAGTGGGCAAGCCCATTTGCAAATTGTATGTATATATAATGACAAAATTATCTTTTAAGAAAAACTATAAACTTCAAGCTAAGGTTTATATCAAAGAGTGGTGATACTTTTGTGCACTATTTCTAAATATCAACTATTTTAAAATTTTACAAGTTACGTTATAAAATTTTGAAACCAATAATAAATTATAAGTTACGTTATAATTTATTTTCTGAAACCTAATTTTATTATAAGTTACATTATAATAAAATTAATCCTAAGGTTCTTGCTAGTTTTATTTCTACACAAATAAATAAGGTATTCGGGTGAAAAATACCTACCCTTATACTCGGGCTGCAAAATTCGTTTTGGGCTTCTTTATATTTTCCTTGGGCTTTTTCTGATTCTGAATGGGCTCCCTTCTTCTTGGGCCCTTTATTCTTGATCCGGCTTATGTCTGCTTCTCTACGGGCCTTGCTTCTTCTTGTTTTGGGTCTGACCAAAGTCACTTCCAGTTCTTTCCACTTTACTGCTACTCACTTCACGGGCCTTGAACCCTTTATTGAAACGTTTCCCGGTAGAAACGTTGTGGTGGTTTTCTCTCTGTTCCCTTATCCACCGTTTCTCTCAAACAGTGCTTTTCCCATTCACTGTGAACCGGTGTAACTATCCCTCTCAATCACTGCCTTTCTATGAATCAATGTAACCTTATGATAAATCGATGATTTTACTTAAACCTAAAAACCCTTTGTGTTTCCTACTCCTAATCGGCGTCGCTGGTTATGGTTTCTATGGTAGCGGTGGTGGTTCTACGGTGGTGGTTGATGTTGACTGGTTGCATCCGTTGGTTCACTCCTACGGTGGTGGCACTATTTCTGTGGATTTCTCTAAGGTGGTGCCTTCTGGAATCAGGTTCTATCCTTGTGATTCTTGTTGCCTTCGATTTAGTATGATATCTATGAAATCTAAGGTATACTATATCTATTGCATGTATGCGATGGGGCTTACTGTTTTTTCTAATAAAACTTGTTGCTTTGAGTTTGTTGCCTTCGATTATGTGGGTTTGCCTATTGTTGGGTTTGCCTACTGTTGGGAATCTGATTTCAAATCCGATTGAAATCTGGGAAATAATTTGATGAATAGGTGCCGGGTGTTTGTAGAACAATTCTTATGTTGTGTATCGTCCTTGGTGTCGATGATGATTCCTCCTTGAACCACCTTCTGGTGTAATTCTTTGATTGCTTGTTAATTGGTATATGATGAAATCTGTATGGTTTGATTAAAACTTCGCCCTGATACCAAATGTTGGAAACGATCCGTATAAACACAGATAAAAACGTTGCACATAATAATCAAACTAACAATCTTTTATTAAACAACCTGAATTCACACACTTACCATGTTACAATAAGGTTCCTATATATAGTAGTCTAAGAGGTGCGAACGAAAGGTTGCAACTCTTCATGGAATCCTTTATGAAAGGTTATGTCTTTTCCGAATAGACACAACTCTTCGGTTTCAACTAAGTGCTATTTTGGTCCTTGCACTTTCTATAATTACATAATCAATACAATAACTAATCTATTTTACCTATTTAATCTAACAATCATGATTAATCCATCAATAATTAATCAAACCATACACAATTAATTCTAGGCAGCAACATATTTATACATCAAGTGTTTAAGAGTATTTTTCATACATCAGTATTTCCAATTACATTATAATGTTCAGTTTAGTAGGAGTTATTACTTATGGTGCTTATCTATAAGTTAATTTTTTTTAAAATTATTTAATATAATAAATACTATCAAGTACTTGGATTGTAGTATCAACGTTTTCCAGAACTTGAATATCCTAAAAATGAATTCTAAACAAAGAAAGATCAGAGTTGGCATGATACACAATGTTCAATCGATCATGTAGTTAGTTATAATAATAGATGCAAAAATAAAATTTTCTGGCAACATCCATACATGGACCAAAACTAAAGAACAAAAGATCTATTTACTTTAACCCAAAAAAAAGAAGAATAATTTCGATAAGTTAAGTTCAAGAGTCCCTTACTTTAAACATAAACTCCCCTCTATCGTATGGTCGATTGAAAGATTGTAAAATAATTATAGACTACATCATGTAAAAAATCACCATGAACATGGTTAAGCAAAACATAGTGAACAAAACAAAAAGATGTTGAATAGAATTGGGGTTCACTAACCTTAGAAGTTATTCATTTAACGATGATATGTTCACCTTTCCTATTTTTCGTCCTTCCCCAATTCCTAATCTGCAATTTATCAAAGAAAAAAAATTAAGAAATAAGATAAACATGTTTCGTGGCTGATGAATTTAATTTTAGGAAGAGTACAATAGACACTCAAGTTAAAATAGATTAAGACTTTTTGATGGTGGTAGGAGGTGGGAAGTTTCCATAGAGGCCTAACTTGTTTGTTTTTTGCAATAAGCTCTATTAGAGCACTTATATGTTCACGTGGAATGATATTTTGTTCTAACTGTAGACATGAAAAGGACTTCAGACATTTAATTTCTTAAAAAAATGAACAACACCTAAAAGATGGTACCCATACATAGAGGTGCACAAAGACCGGATTCAATCCGATCCGGATCGGTTTTAATCCGGTCCCATTTTTTCTGAAAAAAATCCGGTTTGTTTAAAAACTGAATCGGTTCTCAACCGGTTTTCGACCCAAACATTTAAATCCCATGTAACCGATTCCGGTTTTAAAAAACTAGATTTTTCTTAAAGAGGTTTTTAAAAAAACTGATTTTCTTTTTTTTTTTTTCAGATTTTTTGGGCTTCTTTTTTATTTCTTTTATTTAATATTTTGGGCTTAATCAAATACAAATTTATAGTTATAATTTTATATCAAACACACCATCTATTTTATAATTATAATTGTTGGTACTTATTTTTGTTGATGAAATAAATAAGCCTAGGGTATAAAATGTAAATAGTTCAAAGTTGTAATTAGAATATAAATAGTATTTTGACTTTGTAAAAATCAGATCTGACAATTTTCATTGTAATTTGCACAGAATTCATTGTGGAGCATTTAGGGCTACAGTACACATTTTCTCACAATTTCATCTCTGTAATCTTGTGATCTTAATCAAATCATTCGGTTAGTATTTCTAATCTTGTTCTTAATTGTTTGTGCTTAATTGTTGATTGAAATATTAGGAATTACAATTGGTATCAGAGCTTCTAGGGATGATTTTTTAATTGAAAAGATTCAAAACCGTAACTGTTTTATCATTTTTTTTTCGGAAAAATTGAAAAATCAACTAGGGTTTTGATTCTGTTACTTGTTGTTTTTGATTCTTGGATCGAAGGAAGGTTACTAGAAATCGATTGCATTGATTATAAACTTGATCTGAAATTCCAAACACAGAAAAAGATCCTTTGCTTTTTCAAAAAAAAAAATCGAAAAAATAAACACTTGTTCTTCACTATTTTATTGAAAAACAAAGGTTTTAATCTGGTTTTAAACTAGGTTCCTTTAGAAAAAGTGTTTGAAATAAAAAACCTCACCTTCGATATCAAGAAGGAATCAATTGAAGCAATTTTGATATTTTAATTGGATTCCAGACTTGAAATTTTTGAAAAACTCTGAAAACTCGAATATAAAGGTGTTCTTGTTGCAATCGAGTTGGCAATAAGTTAAAATCGAGTTGAACAAAGAGGCAATCGAGTTGAACATTAGGTTCAATCGAGTTGATCACTGAATTAGTCGAGTTGACTTGAAATTTCATTCGAGTTGACTTGAAGCTTATTCGAGTTGACTTGAAGCTTATTCGAGTTGACTTGAAGCTTAATCGAGTTGACTTGAACCTTCAATCGAGTTTACTTGAAGTTTCAGTCGAGTTGACACAAACTCAAATCGAGTTGGAAACAAGTTTCAATCGAGTATTAGAAAACAAGTGTGAATTTTTCAATCTTAATTCGAGCTTACACTTACATTCTTTCGAGTTTATTGACATATGATTCTAGTGTATTGATATTTTATTCGAGTTAACTCCTTTTTTATCCAAGTTGACTATTGTGTGAATCCAGTTGAATCCCATTTGATTCGAGTTGTACAGAAGACCAATTCGAGTTGCATTATTCTTCTAACTGAGTTGATTTTTTTAGATTCGGGTTGAGTACTTCATTGTTCGAGTTTGTTACACTCTTTGTTCGAGTTTTGCACATTCATAGTTCGAGTTGATCAGTTCAATATTCTAGTTTTTCATCTTCATTAATCGAGTTTCATACTCATTCAAGTTTGATCAATTTTCTTTTGATTGATCAAATTTTCATATTCAATCAAAATATCATTTGATCTTGGAAGATTCCTATCAGTCAGTCAACATGTCTAAAGACGCACTTGCAATGGGGTCGGAAACAAAACCTCCAATTCTCTACCGGGGAGAATATGTACAATGGAGGGAAAGATTTCTGGAGTTCATCAGTTTCCATGACCTATCAGAAGAAATGTTAAAATCACTAACTGACGGACCAGCTGTGTTCCTGGAAACAATTCCTTCTGTACCCAACGGCAACCCTCCAATACCAGAAAGAACTATTGAGGTAACTAACCTAACAGAGGCACAAAAGCGGAGAAAATTGGGGGATAAGACAGCGAGAAAATTGTTGCTGATATCCATTCCAAATGACATATACACATGCCTGACAAACACTAAAACAACCAAATCCATCTGGGATGAGGTGTGTAAGCTGATGAGGGGATCAGACAGGACACTACAAACAGAGCAAGGAACAGCTTAATGAAATTCGAAAATTTCAGAGCAAGAGAGGGGAAATTGCTAGAGAACACGTACTTGAGGTTGTCAGCTTAGTAAGTGAGATGAAGAGGAACGGTGTCACTAAGTCCAACTTAGACATCAACGTGAAATTTCTGAACGTACTTAACCCAGAATGGGAAAAGTACGCAATGATCATTCAACAGACAAAAGACATAGAGGACATGGATTTCCATATGGTCTTTGAAAACCTTAACAACTACCAGGAAGTTGCTTTAAGGAAAATGTCTGGAAAGAAGAAAGCAGAAAAAGATACCGTTGACCCTTTAGCATTATTGGCAGATAAGAAATACAAGTATAAGCTGAAGAAGGAAAAACAGGTAGTCATAAGCAGTAGCTCTTCTGAATCAGACTCATCAGATTCCTCAGCTGATTCTGAAATAGAGGAAATGAAGAAGCAAATGGCCTTACTCACTAAGGCATTTCAGAAGAAGTTTTTACCGAAAACCCACCAATAACAAGATGAGATACAAGACTGGCTCACGAAAGTTTGATAAGAAGGAGAAATATGACAAGTCAAGTGATAGCAGTGGAAAGAAAGCCGATAAATGTGACAAATCAGAAAAGTCAGCTAAGAAAGATACAGAGCAAAAATGCTACAACTGTGGCAATCCAGGACATTATGCCCGAGAATGCAGCATGCCTGTAGTAAAAAACTCAGAATACTACACAAGAAAGGCACTCCTAGCAAAAGAAAAAGAAGTTGGCAAAGCTCTAATGGCTGAAGGTGATCATTGGCTGCAACTATCTGAGGATGAAGACATCTTAGATGAAGATGCACATATCTGCTAAAAGTCGGAGGTTTTTAATGAATCAGAACTGAGTGAGTCAGCAATGGTTGCAGAAGATGAAGTATGGGTAGGGTTGACGGATGAGGGGAATGAAGAAAAGGAAGAGTCTGATGAGGAACTGACTGAAGAAATGACAATGATGGCAACAGGAGATGCTGCCTGTAGCAAAGAAAGAGAAAGTGATGAATCAGATTCAGAGAAATCAGAGAGATCGGAGACACCTGAGGTACAATCTAACTCTGAATCTGAAAATGATGATTCCTGTTTGCTTGAACAAAAACTAACGCAAATGGCTTTCATGCTAAAGAAATTTGAAAAATCTTTAATATCCGAAAAGAAAAATGCTCATTCCTCGGAAAACAAGCTAAATCAAGAACATGCGTTAGTGTTGGATTTTTCCAAGGATAAGGCATTAGCACTATGAGCTGTATCAGATTTACAAGATCAAAAAATGATCTTCAATGTATAATCCAAGAACTGAGTAACAATATATCTGACTTAAAATAAAAACTGAATTTGGCTGAATTAGAGGCTTCAAGTTATTCTGTAAAATATCATGCCATTTTTGAAGAAAGAACAAAACTTTACGAGAAAATAAAAACATAGGATGATGAGTTTATCAAAAGAGGTCAAACAGATGAAACAATATATTTAAATCAACCTAAAGATACCGAATTTTATAATTCTAAATCTGGTATAGGTTGGAATAATCCTAAATATCTGACAAAGGCTATTTCAAATTCACCTACCTTATATGATGGCAGATACATGAATTTAGGATTACAAATGACATTTATGAAAGCATCAGATGAAATAGAATCAAGTGCAGATTCAAAAATACTAAGATCTGATAAAATGCAAAATTCTGTTGATTATAAAAGAATCAATGAATCTAATCAAAATTCTTGCATTAAAGAAGAGTATATTCAGACATATTCTGACAAGGATTTATCTAAAACTACTACTCATTCTCAAAAGCTATATTTACCAGCTTTAATTCTTGAAAAGATAAACTCTGATCTTGAATTGAAAATCAAAACTTTTGAGATAGAAAATCAAAATCTTAAGGCTGAACTTAAATCTTTGGAACAAAAGTTGCAACAACAGCCTGAAAGCAAATCAAAATCAGATCAACCACCTTCAATTTAACTTGATTCTATTAATTCTGAAAAAGATTTTGATCTGTACATGAACTCAGACTTTAACTCATTGGAAGAAATGTTTGTTAAAATAGATGAGTTTGTAAAACCATTACATGACAAACAACTTGATAAACCTAAAGAACCTGTTAGAATTCTGCAAAGAATATCTACAGATTCAAAGGAATCATGAGAACATTCACCAAGTTTACAACTGAAAAAGGAGAAAACAAAAGTTACTTTTGTGACTCGTACTTATGAAAAAGGTGAATCATCTTCCACAAAGGACTCTATTGCACTCAAGGTCCAAAATTAAAAAGGTAAGAGACCTTTATAGAAGAAACAAATTTCTAAAATCACTAATTCTCGTGTTTCTTGTATGTCAGATAATATTGTGAAAGGTTCTCGGAAGCAAGAATGGAGAAAGAATCAGAAAGAAAAGAAAAACAAGAGTGGAGAGTGAAGGATACTATTGTTACAGATAGGAATAGACAATTTGAAAAATCTGTCTGTAAAAATAAATTTACTGATAAATCTTGTACTAAATACTCTCGGACTGCTTTAATTGCTTTAAATTCTGCTTCTTGTAAATCAATGTATGCTAAATCTGATAAAACTGTATGGCTAACAAAGGAAAAGGATCCATCTTTTAAACAGAAAAAGGTTCCAAAGCAGCACCTTTCAAAATCAGTTCCACATCGAACTGTACAAAAATGGGTACCGAAAAGAACTGTTAAAAAGTGGGTACCTAAAATAAAAGAAATATCTGATGAGAAAGAGAATATCAAACCACATGATTTACCAAAGTCAAAAGTACCCAACTATAAGTGGGTACCTCACGTTTTATTTCGTCTTATAGGTAAATCATGTGTGGTACCTTGACTCCGGCTGCTCAAAGCACATGACCGGACAGAAAGAAACCCTCACTAACTTTGTTGATAAGTTCTGTGGGACGGTCCGATTCGGGAATGATCAATTCTCTCCAATCAAAGGATATGGGAGTCTTGCGTACGATAAGATAACAATTCAGAAAGTCTTCTACATTGACAGTCTTGGTCACAACTTGTTCAGCATTGGACAACTCTGCGACAAAGGATTAGAGGTCAACTTCAAAGCAAATTGGCGCAACATAAGATCTGGAGAAGGAAAAGAAATCCTTGCAGGGAACAGGAAAACTAATCTGTACTCAATAGACCTAGCCTCAATCAATCTGAAGAAGGATGTGTGCTTAATGTCAAAAGAAACATCTAAAATTTCTTGGCTATGGCATCGTTGTCTTTCTCATCTAAATTTCAAAGAATTAACCAACCTTGCAAAAGGTGGGTTAGTTAAAGGGCTACCAACTCTCAGGTTTCAAAAAGAGCAGTTGTGCGCAGCTTGTGAAAAAGGAAAGATGGTTAGAACATCTCACAAGTCCAAAACTGAACACTCATCAACGAGAGTATTGGAACTGCTACATATGGACTTGTGTGGACCAATGAGAGTACAGAGTATAAACAAGAAATGATATGTGTTGGTAATAGTCGATGACTACTCCAGATACACATGGGTACTCTTCATGCGTTCCAAATATGATGCTACTGAGATAATAATAGACTTCATCCGTAGAATTCAAGTCAAGTTGCAGCTCTCAGTTCAAACCATCAGATCAGATAAGGGGACAGAATTTAAGAACAAATCTCTCGAATCGTTTCTGAATGATGTGGGAATAACACATCAATTCTCAGCAGCTCGTACTCCACAGCAAAATGGTGTCGTTGAAAGAAGAAATCGCACACTAGTGCAAGAACAATGCTGGCATATTCCAATCTTCCATTATTCCTTTGGGCTGAAGCTGTAGCAACAGCTTGTTTCACGCAGAACAGATCAATAATCAACAAAAGATTCGGAAAGACTCCGTACGAATTAATAAACAAACGTGTACCTAATGTCAAGTTTTTCCATGTTTTTGGATGCATGTGCTTCATATTAAATGACAAAGACAATTAGTGAAAATTTAGTCAAAAAGTTGATGAAGGCATCTTCGTTGGTTATTCGAAGGAGTCTGTAGCCTTCCGAGTCTACAATAAGCGGACCAAGACAATCAATGAAAGCATAAATGTCAAATTTGATGAAGGCGTTGTAATGGCATCTGAACATACCAGTTCAGGACCCGATCATAACAAGCTGACTTCTATGAAGTCATTTGAACAGAGTGCAGATAATTCAGATTTAAATAAACTGTTCGATAATTTCTATGATGACTACTTTGAAAAGCCCAAAACTAATGTTTCAAATTTGGTGCCTGACAGGACAACTGAAGATCCAGTCGCACTCTCAGACTATTCTCATCAACCCATTTCAGAAGAAACTGGAGAGGCTTCAACAACAGACGTGCACTTACCTGCTGATAGTGTACAACCCATTCAACCTCCAGTATCTTTTGAAACCCCCTTACCATCTGAAAACTCAGAAACCCCTATCTCAGATAATATACCATCAACATCAGAAGCTAACCCCCGGATTCCCTATTTAGACTTAAACCCCAATCAATACCAAATTCAACCTTATCCACATACCTTTTTAAGTGGACAAGAAATCACCCAACTGAAAATATCATAGGTGATCCTTCTGCATCAATCCAAACCAGAAGAGCAACCATAAACGAATGTTTAATTTCAAACCACCTGAGCAAAATTGAGCCAAAGAATATTAAAGAAGCTCTTCTGGATGCTGATTGGATTGTGGTAATGCAAGAAGAGTTGAATCAATTTTAAAGGTTGAAGGCCTGGAGATTGGTGGAGCGACCAAAAGATAAATCAATCATTGGCACGAATTGGATTTTCAAGAATAAGAAGGATGAACATGGTGTCATCATTCGTAACAAGGCTTGCCTTATCGCCAAAGGATATAGTAAACAAAAAGAGATTGATTACGATGACCCTTTCGCTCCAGTTGCCAGAATAGAAGCAATTAGGATGTTTTTTGGCTTTTGCAGCTCATAAAAACTTTACAGTTTATCAAATGGATGTAAAAACTGCCTTTTTAAATGGGGAACTAACAGATGAAGTGTATACATATCAGCACGAAGGGTTTACTGATCATTCGAAACCTGATCATGTATATATTTTAGATAAATCCCTGTATGGCCTTAAACAAGCACCTCGTGCCTGGTATGATGCACTTTCAACATACTTGTTGAAATATGGATTCAACAAAGGTGCAGTGGATACTACCTGTTTATAAAACGTCAGGGGCCAGATATTATAGTAATTCAAATATATGTAGATGATATAATATTTGGGTCTAATAATCCTGAATTTTGCAAGAAATTCGCTTTCTTAATGTCCCAGAAATTTGAAATGAGCATGATGGGAGAAATAAAGTTTTTCTTAGGTTTACAAGTAAAACAACTGTTTCGTCAATCAGTCTAAATATATTCAGGACATGCTAAAAAAATTTAGCATGGTCAATAGTACTCCTATGAAAACTCCCATGGCTCCGGATTCCAAATCCAAACTCGATGAGGACATTTCAGGGAAACCTGTAGATGTAACCTATTATCAAGGAATTATTGGGTCATTAATGTATTTAACTGCAAGTAGACCTGATATTATGTTGCTACATGTGTTTCTGCTAGATATTAGTCTAATCCAAAAGAATCACATTTGGCTGCTGCCAAAAGAATACTAAGATATCTAAAGGGAACACCAAACCTTTGTTTGTGGTATCCCCGGGAATCTTCATTCAAGTTGGCTGCCTATTCTGATTCTGATCACGCAGGTGATAAAATGGACAGAAAAAGCACGTCAGGAGCAGTTCAATTTTTAGGTGATAAACCTGTCTGCTGGTCATCCAAGAAACAACACTGTGTTTCACTGTCTACAGCTGAAGCAGAATATGTTGTTGTATCATCGTGCTGTTCTCAAGTATTGTGGATGAAGAGCCAACTAAGAGACTACGGGTTTACACCACAGAAGATTCCAATATATTGCGATTCTCAAAGTATAATAGCCATAGCATCTAATCCAGTGCCACACTCTAAAACCAAACACATCGACATCCGGTATCATTTTATTAAGGATCATGTAGAAAATGGTAATATTGAATTATATTTTGTTCCTACTGAATATCAATTAGCTGACTTGTTTACCAAAACATTAGATGAAAAATGGTTTAATTTTTTGGTATACAAATTAGGTATGTTGAATCGTTAGATTTAAACATTCAGTAGTTACAAATTATAATTTTAGATTTACATTTTTTATTTTGATTTACATTTGATGTTAAATTCATGTGTTTTAAAGTTTAAATTTGTCAGAGTTTAACATATTTGGATTGTCATGTGCAGGGGGAGCAGAAAGTTATTTTTTCTGATTTTGAGAAAATCTGATAAATTTTATCTGGTTTTTGTAGGGGGATCAGACATTTATAATGCTATATACATCCGGGGGGAGCTCAATTGCAAACATCAAGGGGGAGCAATTTGTTTTTGTTATTAAGTTTTTTTTTGGTGTGTTGATCATTTTTTATTTTCATTTTTTCTTGTTAAAAATTTTTTTTTGGTTTTGTTGTTTTGTTAAGTTTTTTTGTTGTTGTTCAAATTTTTTTTGTAGTTAAAATTTTTTTTTGGTGGTGTTAATGTTTTTTTTTACTTTTAGTTGTGTATTAATATTTTTTTAGAATTTAAATTTTTGAAAGGTGATTTTTTTAGGTGAAATGGGCTTGAAAGAAAACAAATAATTTTGAGAAAATGGGCCGGGTTTGAATAATATGTGAATTTGAAAATTTCAACTATAAAGTTGAAATTCAAATTTCAAAATCACTTTTTCGAAATACTTGATCAGTATTCACCGGCTCTTTCAACTTCCTTCCTTCATTACGAAGAAACCTATAGAAATCAAAGAAATCAGATTTTTCAACATTTGAGTTTCAAATTGTAAGTTCATTTCATAGTTTTGTGTATTTTTTTTCAGTATTATATGTTCTATTTTTAGTTTCTGTACGTGCATAGTGAGAAATGTGTGTTCGTATGAACATCAAGGTGTGTTCGTGGGTTTTAATAATTTGTTGTTCAAAATCTGAAATTAAATGTGTGTTTGTCAGTGGATTAACATCTTGAACTTGAATCTCAAATTTCAAGTATCAATTTCAAACACACAAAAGAAATTTGAAATTTTTGGTTAAAACCTTTCGAGTTCATTAAAACACTGAAAATTGGATTTTTTGCACAGAAATTGTTGTTTGTGAACAAAGTTCAGTAAACAAAAGTTATTTGAAATCAATTTTCGAGTGGGACTCAAGTTTTTAATAAGTAAAAAAGTCACTCGATTGAAATCTTTGAAAATTGTAGTGAATGGGACTTAGAAATAATTTTCAACAGTTTCTCGATTATAACTATAGTCGAGAATGATTTCAGCTTCATGCGAGTTGAGTGAAACATCACTCGAGAAAATGTTTGTTTCATTCGAGTTGGTTGTTTATTTAGTTCGAGAAATAGTCATATGTTATCCGAGTTGGGTTCTTTTCAAGACTAGAAAATTTTTTCAGAACCTCTCGATACAACAGTCATTCGAGTTCTTTTCAAGTTTATTTCGAGTTGAACTCATGCATTATTTGAGTCCTTCAAGCTTCATTCGAGTTGAGTCAAGTCAAGGAAAGAATATTTTCTTTCATTCGAGTCCACTCATGTGTCAATCGAGTTGACCATACAGTTAGTCCGAGAAACTCTTTCTGATGATCGAGTTGTCTAAGTGAAAAGGACTTAGATTTTTTTCATTCAAGGTCTCGATATTCATCTTCATTCGAGACAACATTCAGATTCATTCGAGTTGAGTTGCATATTCTTCGAGAAAACATCATTGTTAATCGAGTTGGTCTTAAGTAGTATTCGAGTTGGTACTTAGATGCATTCGAGAACATTCTTCAACATTCGAGTTCTATACTTATGTATATCGAGTTGGGTCATTCATTATCCGAGACTCTTTTCGTTTCAATCGAGTTTTATACTTCAATTTTGTGAAAAAGTTTCTAAGTGTTGGGAATTTAAATTTTTAAGAAAAATTTCACATTAGCCAGATTGAGGCCTAATCTATTTCAAGGTTACCATCGATCAGTTCAAAACCAAAATAACCTTAGCCAGATTGAGGCATAATCTATTTCTGCCTCGTCAAATCGATACAGTGAATTTCCCAGAGTTAGCTGACTTTGAAGATTTCGTGTCGGATGAGGAATTGGTTCATGATTTAATATGTCTGGGATATTCAAACCCACTACCAAAGAGTTCAAAGTTCCACAGAAATGGGCTCAATGGCGAATGGTACACTCTTTTTGGCATCATCAACCGGTGCATGACGTCAAAGCACACGGGGATTGACAGGTGTAGCATACATTGTCTAAGGATATTTCATGGAATTGCGTTCAACAAGCATTACGACTTTGCGCAATGTATCTGGGAGGACCTAAAGGAAGTCGTGCTAGCAAAGACGACGAATAGATCAAGGAAATTTATCCCTCTTCAACGTTTCATCCAAATTCTTATCAGAGGCATTCTAAGGGGCAATGAAAATATTCCGAAACGATCCAGTTCTCAACAATGTCCAGATTATGTAATGATGAGCTTGCATGAGGTCCCTGATTCACCGAATGCGAATATAATGCCAATTCCAGAAGCGTTATTGAAAGATGCTGATCAAGAGAGTGAAAATGTAAGGTTGTACCATATAGATCATGCTTCCATAGAGACCCAAGAGCCAGATTCTCTTAACCAGGGAGTTGTAGGAGAGGAGGAACTTCAGCATGGGGCTGAAGTTCAGGGTAGCCAATTAGTGACTGAGGGAGAAGCAGTTCAAGTGAGGGGGTGGTGAGGGAGAAGCTAGAAGCTCTGATTCAGAATGAACTTTGTAAAATATTCATGAGGGAGTTACAGAAGGAGAGGATGATGATGATGATGATGAAGGAGGAAATGATCATAATGAGGGAGGTGCAATGTTGATTGATATAGTAGATATTGCTAGGCAAAGTGTGATGGATGTTCCAACCCCAGAAAGCCGGGATAGAACCACATTTGCTGTTAGCTCCCAACAGAGAGTTAGCATTGAAGAAGTCAGTATCCCACTGACGACTGCACACCCTACCGGCCACTCAGTATCCTCTCAACAGGAGACTGTTTCATTTGTTCACCGGGATGAAGTTCATATGCTATCCGAAAATCCTTTGGATTTGATGGATATTGAAACAAGTACACATCTGCCCGGGTGTACGACTTCGTTTGATGCACAAAGTTTAGAACGTATACACATTAGGACACTTGAGTCTACTTCATGTGTTAAAGTAAGTACAGTTGAACTCTGTGTCACTGCCGGAACATCCTCAGTAACGGAAGCATTTGTTGCTCCGTCACTTGAAGAGGCTGGAAGTCAAGTCAGAGCTACATATATGCCAACACTGAGCACTGGCCACGCAGATGTTCTTTATACAAGTTCAACTGTCGTGTCAACTAGAAGTCTACGTGACCCAGTAGTGACTCTTTCCCCTTTTGTTACCGAATCATCGTTAAATCAAGCGTTGAATGCCGTAGTTGCAGGAGTAAATAGTCATTTGACGGCTCAACTATTCGAGGTCCTGTCTCAGATGACAAATATCCACAAGTTCTTAAAAGGCCGGTAAGTCTGTAGCTGAAGAAACAGTGTAGCAAAAAGATCTAAATGCAGCCATTGAAGAGCTACGAAACTTTGTGTTTGGATAGTTTGATGAGATGAGAGAACGCATGATGGGGTTGGAGAGTACAGTGATCACAGCATTGGGAAATTTGTCTGAACAAGTTTCAGCCGTTGAACAAACGTGTAAGGCTCAAGCTTCAGCTCCGAAGCGTAAGCATGACGAGCATGACGATGACTCCGATGATGCTCCTCATGAGGGGGAGAAGAGGAGGAAGCTTGATGAGCCAACAACCGGTTTATTACTGATCACGTATCCGGAGAAAGAGGATGAAGCTCAAGAGAAAGGATAAGCCGAAAGCTCTAAGGAACCTGCTGATACTCAAGGTGGACAGGAATTGATTCTTTATGAACATGTTCCTGTTCCATTGAGCATTCAGTCAGAGTTTTATAATTTTGATGAATATGAAGATTCAGAAGATGAAGTTCATGATCAAATTCTAATGATTGAGGATGCAGAGAAAGTGGTGGAAATTGAAGAGTTTGATGATGATGATGTCTTTGATTTGACTGATATTGCAGTAAGAGCTGAAAGGATAGAAGAATAAGAAGTTTTGGTTCAGGAAATACTAAAAGATGATATACCTGTACCGACGGTTGATAGCCTGAGGTTATGGTACAAGTGAAAGAAGAAGATTTTGATCCATTTCATGTGGAGAGTTCAATTACTCCGTTTTTTAAAGAAATCAATGAATTTGAGATAATGGAGAGGTTCTTTAATGAATATGTCTTAGCGGATGAATTGCAAAGATAACATCAATTAAGGTTTGAAGCTCAAAGGATTGTACAAAGGGAGATTAATGACATGCTGTTTATTCTGAATGAGGAAGAAGTGAGAAATAAAAAGAAAAAGGGATTAGAGCTATCATCGAAGAAATCAGCTGAGTATACTAGAAAAAGGAACAAATTGCCATATCTCGAAGATTATCTTGAAAAGAAGATCTTTTGTAAAAAACAAGCTTCATGCACTTTTCTGAAGCTACTCAGAGTTTTAGAGCCAAATTGACCAAATTTAGCTAACTATGCAAGTTTTCTTCAGAATAAACCTCAAAGTGCTGAAAAGGTCAGAAGTGAATTTCCGATTGTTGATCTGATCAAGATAGAAAAGGATCATTTTAAAGATATTTTATCCTACTTTCACGGTAACAAGATCAGATGGAAATACTTACACGTTTACTGAAGTCGACATGTTTTGGATGCACTTGGTTGATATTGAAGACTTGTTTGATGAACTATGTCGAAATAAACGGAATGAACACTGTAGGTTTGCTCTAAAGACATTGTTTCACTTTATGCACATTAAACTCGTTCTTATGTCAGTGCAAGACCTTCAGATAGGTGTTGAAAGAGGCATGTGAAAAATCAATGTCACTCCACCGAATTGAGAAATCAAGTTTGCTGGGGAGTTAAAAGAATATCAAGTGATAATGGTGAAGCGTCCAGCTGTTATGTACAGAGATAAAGACCGAAAGCTGAGGGCAATGAGAAGTATTGAACTTAACAAGTTTTGCGATGGAACCCTTCAGAAGGTTATGAGTTGGTTGAAAGGCAAATTGGCTGCTGATTAAAAGAGGAAAACAAAGAGAGGAGCTCTCAGTGCTTATGATAAGAGGCTCATGGTAGAGTTCATTTCAAAGATAAATTGGAGACTGTCCAACAGGAAAAGCGTGAGAAATTTTGAGATGAAGTTGGGGCTGACAAAATAAAGACTTAGTTTATTTCATCAAAGGGGGAGAATGTTTGAACTTATTTTTGTTGATGAAATAAATAAGTCTAGGGTATAAAATGTAAATAGGTCAAAGTTGTAATTAGAATATAAATAGTATTTTGACTTTGTAAAAATCAGATCTGACAACTTTCATTGTAATTTGCACGGATTTAATTGTGGAGCATTTAGGGCTACAGTGCACATTTTCTCACAATTTCATCTCTGTAATCTTGTGATCTTAATCAAATTATTCGGTTAGTATTTCTAATCTTGTTCTTAATTGTTTGTGCTTAATTGTTGATTGAAATATTAGGAATTACAATAATTACAAATATATAATTATAAATTAAGTTAAACACTTATTTTACTCCAATCAAATATATTTTTATATTATATTTGATTATAAATACATAAAAAGTTTATAACCACTAAAATTCAAATTACAACAACTAACAATTCAAACTACGAAAAGCAAACGCAATTGTAATTAAAATTCCGAAAATCAAAAATTCAAATTACGTTCTTCGGGTTCAAAATGTTGTGTTTTCTTTTCTTTTAATCACCCAATTTTTTGTATTTGGGTTCACAATCATCATCATATTCGATATCTTCTTCGTTTGGAGGTGATATTCCAAGTTCAACTTTCGATTAATGTTTTCACGCCACCGACATTTACCGTCGGCGACACAAGTAAAAACCGGTGCGATTTCCTTAAAATATTTTAAAAGTTTTCTTTCATTGCTTACCAGTAAGCTGGAGTACTTGGCTTTGAAATTCAAAATCATTTAGCTTGGAAGCCGACAAAAAACTTTGATTTAGAACCAAAGGGCTAGTAGGGTAAAATACACCGGATAAAAAAGTTGTTGCGTCATTAAAAACCTTTAACAAATCGGTTAATTTCGTAATCATTCCCAATTCGAACGCGCATAAACGTTTGGGACATGGCCCTTCTCGTATAGGTGATTGTGAAACGGTTGCAACGTTTCGCTTTGCCACGTGGAGTGCATCATCGTCCATGTCGAGTTCCAACGAATTGGACAATCTAAATTGGCACTCAAAGCTTTTGTATTAACCGATTTACAATAACGTCTATAAGCATTTTGTCTTTGGCTGTTGTAACAAAGAACTGATTTGATCATCGTTTTAAATTCTAATCTATTCGGTTCAATTACTTCCAACCTGGCTTACACGGATAAATTTATAATGTGTGCAACACAACGAGTATGAAAAAATACCTCATCTAAAATAGGATTCTATAATAATTTTAATCTTTGAATCGCGTTTGTATTATTCGACGCATTATCAAAAGACATAGAAAAAAATTTGCCTTCTAATTTAAAAAGACAAATCACACGTTTCAAAAGTGCAAATAAATTTGCACCGGTATGTGGTTCGCCAAATAATTCAAACGCGATCAAATGTTTATCATTTGCCAATTTTGAGAATCCAACCAATGTGTCGTAACGGCTAAAAAAGAATTTCCGGTGTTGTGATGAGAACTCCAAACGTCGCAAGTTAGCGAAACACAATAATTATGTTCTTGAAAACACAAAATCATTTTTTTCCTCGCAACACGCCACGTTTTTAACGTATCACGACGAAGGGTAGTACGACTTACTTGAGTATAACAAGGTTGCATCAATTGTTGAATTATTGTTGTGAAAGATTCATCGTCAAAGTGATCGAACGACAATGATTTTGTAATCACGAACTTTGTAAATGCTTCCCGTAATTTGTCGTTGTCGTAAATGAAAATGCCACCTTGCGGGGTAACGATTTGTAACATCCTCAAATTATTATATTGTAATTGGGCTAATTAAGTGGAAAAATTACAATTAAGTTAAATTATGAACAATTATCATGTATTTGGGATATTTAGAAAGTTTGTTGTTATTTTAAGGAAATTTGAACTCGGAATCATTATTAAGGAGTATTATGAATGATAAAAGTTAATAATGATAAATTTAAGAATAAATCAGTATTTTATGAAACCGGTTAAGTTGAGGGGAGAAATGTGCAAAATGGTGAAAATGGAATAAAAAAAGGGTAAAAGAATTCATTTCATCATTATTACTCTCTCACTACTCTCTCTCTCTAGAAGTTCTCTCTACATCTCTCTAAGATATCTCACAAACCGACCGTCGGATTTTCGAGAATTATACGTCAACGGAAAGATCTCGTGGAGTACAACAACAATCTACAAACGGATTTTTGATTTCATACGAATTGAGGTAAGAACCGACACTTTTAAGTTTGTTGTTTCGGTTTTGAAGAACTAGAATTTCGAATCTGTCATTTTATGTAAATTGGAGCTTGTTTTGCTTGAAATATCGCTGGAATGTGATAGTATATGCATAGTAGAATCGAATCTAGGTATCACACATGATATATCAGTGATTTTAGGCCTTAGAATGATAGATTTAAGCTGAAATGATGAACAGACTCGAATATACCAAGAACAGAGTCGAAATGCAAGAACAAACTCGAGTTTGGTGCTAGATTCGAGTGTGTACCATTAGATTCTAAGGGGGGGTTCGAATCTATGCCTAGATTCGAAGTGAGGTTCGAATCTATGCCATAGGGTTCGAATCTATGCCATATGGTTCGAATCTAGTGATTAGATTCGAAGGTAATCCCCTTAAATTCGAGTTTAATGCCTAAAATTGAGAAATCTACTCTCTAAACTCGTGTAATTTAAATGGAACTCATAAACAACACATAAAATGATAAGGGTTACTCAAAGGACAAGATGTAAACTTGAAATGGGTTCAAACTTAGTTGTAGTTCGAATTTGGACATAGACCCGAAATGGGGAAAAATGTTGCAAAACTTACGAAATTTGGTTTTATGATTTAAACGATTATTGATACGAAGTATTGTTGTAATTAATATAACAGGTCCCTTGTGGTGTTGTTTAACCCACAGTGGGGTACTTGGTGGATCCGGTTGAAAGCCCGTGGAGAAATAAAAATTTGGTTAAAAGTTTAATTACGCACCCACTGTGAGTACCTTTGATTTTAGCATGTTTACATCTGCTTTATGTTTGCTAGGCCTGCTGAGGCATGTTGTTTCACTTTCGTTTGACACTCTACTAACTTGCGTATATATAATGATGCACATTCACATTTGCTGCATATCCTTTCTTTTGTTGTGCATCCTGTTGATGTCGATGGACCTGAGTGGTCGCATCTGTACTCTGATGTTACTGTGCTATATGAGCCAAGAGTTTGACACCTCTATGGCCAGGATAGACAGTATGACATCCCCGATGGTATGTTTGCCTCAGTTTGGTGGGTTTTTCTTAATGCCGAGTGTGTCAGCTCGAAGGGGCTGCGGGCTCAGTTTTGCGTACCTTGGGTGCGTGTGGAGTATACGGTATGTGTTACCGCGGTTACTCTGGGTGGCATCATAAAGATTTGTTGAATGCGTAAAATCATATGGTATTCACTAAGCAATCGCTTACCCTTTTAGTTGTTGAATTTTTGTAGGAAAAGGGAAGTCTACTGTTGGACCTTCTCGTTAGGCCATTTGAGAAGATTTGGAAGAAATCTGTTACTTAATCGGTACTTATGTTGTGGAACAAATGTTATAATATGTTTGGGATGATTGTAATAATTGTATTTGGATATGTAGACTTAGATATGGTACCTTGTAGCACCATAGGGTGTTTGACACGTTTGCACTACTTTTATTCCATGTTTTTTTAATGCTTCCGCACTAAAATCTAGGTTATCAGATCATTATGTATTGTATGATGGTGATTAAATCCTGGGAGTTTGTAATTGGTGGTTGTTGTGGCAAGGGTGTCACACGAGATGGTATCAGAGCAGTAGTTTGAGATTCAAGTGTCCGTGAGGTCTTGATCTCAAACATTAAGTGATGATATGTAGTGAATTTAGGAAATGATCTGAACTAAGATAGGCTATGATCTAGTATTCATAAGAGACTGACTATCATACGGGACAATTAGGTGGTGTCTTTAAATAAATGACATGTTACTAAACAAGTTATATGTTTTGTATTTCAGAACATGTCTGGAGGAGGAATGACACCAGAAGAGACGAGAGAAATGATGCTAGCCATGATGGCTGAGCAAAATCGGATGATACAAGACCAGTTTCGGGCTCGAGATGAGGCCGAAGCTAAACGAAGAGAAGATAAGAGGAAGAATAAGGAAAGAGAGAGAAACAATGACGAACAAGATGACAATATTGGTTCATCTAATAAGCCCAGAAGTTGTCGATTTAAGGATTTTAAGGGAAATGGAGCAGTTGAGTTTAATGGACTGGGTGATGCTGTTGCTGCTCTGGAATAAATAACAGCCACAGAACGGACATTCCGAATCAGCGATTGTGCTGAGAAGGACATGGTCCGTTTCGCTACTGCCATGTTCACCAAAGACGCAATAATGTGGTGGAACTCGATGGTGAATGCATTAACAATGGAGAAGGTTGCTGTAATGACATGGGCTGAGTTTACCGAAATCTTCACTCAGCAATACTGCCCGGCCGATGAACGCCGAAGACTAGAAGCTAAGTTCATGACACTAATCCAAGGGACTAAGTCTGTGTCTCAATACGCGGTAGAGTTCACGAGACTAAGTTTATTTGCACCTCATCAGGTGATACAGAAGAAAGAAAAGTGACCCGATTCGAGGTAGGTCTTGATTTGGAAATCCGAAGAGTGATGAGCAACGTACGCTACCCCACATTTGCTGGTTTACTGGAAGCCGCCAGAAATGTGGAACAGATTCTAAGTATGTCTGGATATGTGATGGGGTCTGCTGCTGCTTCAGCTAACCCAACTCAACCCTCACCACCGAAACGTCAGCGTGAAGGAGGCTACTCTGGTTCTTCACGATCATCGCAGTACTCGCCGCAACAGTCCTTCCGTCGACAGTCTAATTCTTCTGGTCGTGCACGTGCGTACTCCATCAACACTGAGCCACAGTATTGTAATAAGTGTCATCTGGAACACTTCGGCAAGTGCACAAACGGGCGTGCATGTTTTTGCTGTGGAGAATTGGGTCACTACCAAAATGAATGCCCAAGGAAGGGAGATGCTTGCCATAAGTGTGGTGTATGGGGACACTACAATAGGAATTGCAGAAGGAACGATCCAGCTGCTGCTGCTCCATCTACAACACGATCATCGGGAGGTTCAAGTGGTGGTTCAGTCAACCGCCGGAACCAGTCACAAAGGGGACAGGTTAGTGCATTTCAGATTACCGCGGAAGAAGCTAGGGAAAACCCGGAGATGGATGCGGGTACGTTTATAAGTTAAATTTTTGCTTGCATTAGTAATGTTTAATTCTGATGTCAATAGGTCTTTTGTGTCTACTGTTTTGTACAACGAATAGTCATGACACTGTTTAAGTTACTTGCTATAATTGACATAGAAACTACTAGTAACACTCTAGCCGAATTAGATTACTTATATCGTAACTGCACTTTAGAAATTGAAGATGTAGTCTTCGATTTGGATCATACTCCGATAGCATTTAGTGAATGTAACATGATAAATGTAGAAGATGTCGACATTATGAATAAGAATGACAAATGTCAAAGAAGAACTGGTTTGTTATAATTGTGGAAAAATGGGTCATTTTAAAAGAGTACTTTAAGATGCTATACGTAACCTCATTAAAGTTTTTATGATTCTAAAGATAACATGAACATGAGTATTAGGAAAAGTTGTTACTATTGTAAGTAAGATGATGATTGTGAATAAGAATACTTTAATGTAAGAATAGGCATTAGATGAATAAGCTAAAATGGATTTTGAAATTCTGAATTGGAAAAGATGTTTTGAATATCGTGAGAATATTTTGTAATGAGAATCAAGGAACTTGTTTCAATATTGATATATATATACGAACATTATATGAGGAAATTAGTCTAGAAATTTTGGGGAAAGTATACGAGGGTATAATAATACAAGACTGGTGTTCATATGATATGAGATTTGGAATATACAATGTGAAATATAAGTAAAATATGTATGTGAGTTGTAATCATTTAGAAAGGAAATATGATGATACATGAGGATAGTATATTTATTGATATGGTAATTGATCAATAAGAAGGTTAAAGAGACTTTGGATAATAATGAAAATTTGCTTATACAGTAAAGAAAGGTCTAATACTACGATTCGGAATCTAAGGGAGATTCGGAGGTGGTCATGAGTTTTGTTTAAATTTTTGGTGTCGATTAATTCAATTGTAACTACTGCATTGGTGCAATCAATGTTAGTGCTTTAGTCTAAGTTGTTGGTTGTAATAAGTGTTGAAATTGCTTAGTAACACATTAGCTAAAGTAAATCATGTGTATCATGATTGTACTTTAGGGGTCGAAGAAGTAAGTTTATATTCTGGGGTTTTTCCCAATAACTTACTGTTCATATCGTCATGCATATAAAAAAATATAAGTGAGATGCGGCACAAACATGAATACGAGTAAAACTTGTCGGCAACCGATAGAAAATCAGAATGAATGGACTATTTTCATATTGGTATATATGACAATATAATGTATTTTGGATTTAAGTAAAAGTTGAAAAGATCAATGGATTAGGTAGGAATATCATATAACACTAGTTATCATGATAAAGTAAAGAAGACGATGTTTAAAGTTTCGCACGCAAAGAAAAGTAGAAGTCCTACATGTTGGAAAGAAATCAAAGGAAACATTGATGGTTATGTCCGTAATATCACAAAAGATGTTACTATGATAATAGTTATAAACCGATCAGTTATAAGACAAATAATTGAGTGTAGTTGAAAGTATCATCGATGAGGATTGAAAACCGGATCTGTAAAAAGGTACAAGTTGACACGGAATGTGTTGGCACAACTAGAATAATAGAAAAGTTAGGAATCGGTCGAGTCATTTGGAATTTTTCCTAAGGAAGTATTAAATTAACACATGGTGTTTCATGTGGAAAGCTGTATAAAAACCTTCACAACTGGTGATGAAAATTGGCTGATTATATCAAATTAGAATTCAAGAAAGATTAGTATATGTTGAGAAACATGTATGTGTTTTGAATACTAACATCAGAAGTTAAGGATCAAAAAGATTAAACTAGGGTTAATACGTTGGAAGCATCACAAAGGAGTAAACTACGTTTGGGAGATAAAAGCCGATATGTTGAATAAGTAAACGAATCTGTTCAAATACCAGTAATTTCGAGGACGAAGTTGAGCGTGGTGGAGCCCATGCTGTAACATCCTCAAATTATTTTATTGTAATTGGGCTAATTAAGTGGAAAAATTACAATTAAGTTGAATTATGAACAATTATCATGTATTTGGGATATTTAGAAAGTTTGTTGTTATTTTAAGGAAATTTGAACTCGGAATCATTATTAAGGAGTATTATGAATGATAAAAATTAATAATGATAAATTTAAGAATAAATCAGTATTTTATGAAACCGGTTAAGTTGAGGGGAGAAATGTGCAAAATGGTGAAAATGGAATAAAAAAGGGTAAAAGAATTCATTTCATCATTATTACTCTCTCACTACTCTCTCTCTCTAGAAGTTCTCTCTACATCTCTCTAAGATATCTCACAAACCGACCGTCGGATTTTCGAGAATTATACGTCAACGGAAAGATCTCGTGGAGTACAACAACAATCTACAAACGGATTTTTGATTTCATACGAATTGAGGTAAGAACCGACACTTTTAAGTTTGTTGTTTCGGTTTTGAAGAACTAGAATTTCGAATCTGTCATTTTATGTAAATTGGAGCTTGTTTTGCTTGAAATATTGCTGGTATGTGATAGTATATGCATAGTAGAATCGAATCTAGGTATCACACATGATATATCAGTGATTTTAGGCCTTAGAATGATGGATTTAAGCTGAAATGATGAACAGACTCGAATATACCAAGAACAGAGTCGAAATGCAAGAAAAAACTCGAGTTTGGTGCTAGATTTGAGTGTGTACCATTAGATTCTAAGGGGGGGTTCGAATCTATGCCTAGATTCGAAGTGAGGTTCGAATCTATGCCATAGGGTTCGAATCTATGCCATATGGTTCGAATCTAGTGATTAGATTCGAAGGTAATCCCCTTAAATTCGAGTTTAATGCCTAAAATTGAGAAATCTACTCTCTAAACTCGTGTAATTTAAATGGAACTCATAAACAACACATAAAATGATAAGGGTTACTCAAAGGACAAGATGTAAACTTGAAATGGGTTCAAACTTAGTTGTAGTTCGAATTTGGACATAGACCCGAAATGGGGAAAAATGTTGCAAAACTTACGAAATTTGGTTTTATGATTTAAACGATTATTGATACGAAGTATTGTTGTAATTAATATAACAGGTCCCTTGTGGTGTTGTTTAACCCACAGTGGGGTACTTGGTGGATCCGGTTGAAAGCCCGTGGAGAAATAAAAATTTGGTTAAAAGTTTAATTACGCACCCACTGTGAGTACCTTTGATTTTAGCATGTTTACATCTGCTTTATGTTTGCTAGGCCTGCTGAGGCATGTTGTTTCACTTTCGTTTGACACTCTACTAACTTGCGTATATATAATGATGCACATTCACATTTGCTGCATATCCTTTCTTTTGTTGTGCATCCTGTTGATGTCGATGGACCTGAGTGGTCGCATCTGTACTCTAATGTTACTGTGCTATATGAGCCAAGAGTTTGACACCTCTATGGCCAGGATAGACAGTATGACATCCCCGATGGTATGTTTGCCTCAGTTTGGTGGGTTTTTCTTAATGCCGAGTGTGTCAGCTCGAAGGGGCTGCGGGCTCAGGTTTGCGTACCTTGGGTGCGTGTGGAGTATACGATATGTGTTACCGCGGTTACTCTGGGTGGCATCATAAAGATTTGTTGAATGCGTAAAATCATATGGTATTCACTAAGCAATCGCTTACCCTTTTAGTTGTTGAATTTTTGCAGGAAAAGGGAAGTCTACTGTTGGACCTTCTCGTTAGGCCATTTGAGAAGATTTGGAAGAAATCTGTTACTTAATCGGTACTTATGTTGTGGAACAAATGTTATAATATGTTTGGGATGATTGTAATAATTGTATTTGGATATGTAGACTTAGATATGGTACCTTGTAGCACCATAGGGTGTTTGACACGTTTGCACTACTTTTATTCCATGTTTTTTTAATGCTTCCGCACTAAAATCTAGGTTATCAGATCATTATGTATTGTATGATGGTGATTAAATCCTGGGAGTTTGTAATTGGTGGTTGTTGTGGCAAGGGTGTCACACGATTGGTTGACTCGATCAGATCTCATGCAAAGTGCTTTCCATGATTTCGTAATATGGTTTTTCAACGTTGTGTTTCCTTCGGGTGCAAAGAACTTTTGACAAAGTTTGCAACACGCTTTTTCGACCCGTTCGACATTTTACATAAATCGTAATGCTCCCAAATATCTTTGTTTCGTTTATTTTCGAGCACTCTCACGACTTCGAGATTTCTCTCGACAGAAGATTGCCCAAGTAGTATCTTGAGTATTAGCCATGAGAAAGAAATGATGAAAGACCAAAAGTCAATTTTTTGAGATTACGAGAGTTGAAAAATACTGAAATTATCGAAAGAGAGAGTTTAGAATTATATGTATACAATCTAAAACACCTCCTACCTATTTATACAAACATTGGATGGCAGAAATGTAATATTTTTGCAAAAAGGGTCAAAAAAGCCCCAACGTTCACAAAAAACGACTATTTTTTTGAACCTCGAAAATCGGATAAAATCGGTTTTAAAACCGGAAAAGAAATCCGGTACACAATCCGATTTTGAGTTTAAAAACCGGGTAAAATAAAATCCGGACCGGTTTCACTATAACCAGTTTCGGATCAAAATCGAATATTCAGATTTTTTTGCACATCTACCATACAGATCCACTGGTAGCAAGTAGTTAAATATGAGCTCCAAAATATACATAAAATAAAGCCATGTTTTTGTCCAATCCTAGACAGATTGAATTCAACTACAAAATTATTAAGTTACCATAGATCAACCTGCCAATTTAAGAAATCTCACCATTATAAAAAATGAATCAATCATAAAAATAATATGCCAAATTTATAATATACAAAACTGAAACTGACAATATTTTGATTCTCCTTTTAACTTCAAATCAAGGAGAGCAAAAAACCTCAAAATATGCAGCTTAGAATTACATCCCCTGTTGTCTCTTAATCGGTTGATTACAAAGAACAAAAAGGTATACTGAAATAGAAATCGTATTATTAATTGGAATATTTACAAGATACTTCTAATTTATTACATGAATCTTCTATTTATAGACAATGAACCATCACGACCTTTCAATGAACCATCGCGACCTTTCAACGAAAAGTCATGGGCGTTCGTTTTGTGACTGTTACAAATAGTGACACCTATTCGACAGACCCTTTTGGTATAACTAACTTTAACCGACATTAACTTCCTATAAGTATAAATATTTATAGTAATAATATCTAAGTGATGAACGAGATTAGGTTCAAATTCTCCCCCTTAATCTCGATCATTGATTTGTCCTAGATCTTGAACTCCGAGCATCTGCCGCATAGTGACAAACTTCAGCCTTGGCAAGGCTTTAGTTAATATATCTGTCCTTTGTAATTCGCCACTAACGTGTTCCACATTGATGTGTCCATTCTCTACACATTCACGAATGAAATGGTAACAGATGTTGATATGCTTACTTATTCCATGAAAAATTGGGTTCTTGACGAGTGCATTTGCTGAAATGTTATCAACCTTTAGTGTTACTTTTTCCTCCTTCCAACCCATTATTTCATTAAGTAAACATTTAAACTATAGAGCCTGACATGCTGCTCAAGTAGCTGCCATGAATTCTAATTCACATTATGAGAGTGCTACTGTTGGTTGCTTCTGAGTGCACAAGGTGATTCTCCAAAATAGAATACTATTCCAGTATTTCCTTTTCCTTGATCAATATTGATCCCATAACTACTATCGCTATAACCTGTAATCTTGCAACCGTCATCTCTTTTGTATATAATACCATGCTCGTTAGTTCCTTTGATATACAAGATTACTTGTTTATCACCTTTAAATGGTGATCCTTTGGTTCTTGCATGAATCTAATAAGTAATCCAAGTGAGTAACTTAGATCTAGTCTAGTGTGTAGTAGATATCTGAGACATCCAATTAAACTTCTGTAATAAGTTGCATCTACTGGATTTCCGTCTTTTGTCTTGACCAACTTTGTTCCCGGGTCCATAGGTATCTTTGTGTCATTACTTTCCATCATATTTGCATCTTTCAAGATCCTGTTGATGTAACCTATTTGCTTGATTGTAATCTCACCTCGTGTTTGAGTAAGTTCTATCCCAAGGTATTAAGCCAACAATCCTATATCGCTCATTTCAAAATTGTTTTCCGTTTGGGATTTGAAGAAGTCTATTTCCTTCATTAAAGTGCCTGTGACTATCAAGTCATCCACATAAATTCCAACTATTAGTGTGAAATTCTTACTTCTCTTTGTGTAGATTGCTTGTTCGAGATTACATTTTTTAAAGTCCAGTGACTTTAAGCTTTGATCAAGTTTCACATTCCAAGCTCGCGGTGCCTGCCTTAAACCATATAAAGCCTTTGAGAGCTTGCAAACTTTCGCTGAACTTCGTGGTTGTATACAACCTTCAAGTTGTGCAACGTAGACATCTTCCTTTAATTCCCCATGTAAAAATGCTGATTTGACATCCAAATGCTGTACTTGCCATCCATGGTATGTAGCCAGTGCTAAAATCAGACGAATTGTCTCAATGCGTGCAACTGGTGCAAATACTTCATCGAAGTCTATTCCTTGTTCCTGCACATATCCTTTTGCTACTAGCGTTGCATTGTATTTGATGATTTTTCCTTCTGCATCCCTCTTGGTTTTAAAGACCCACTTGAGTCCTATTGCCTTATGATTTTTAGGCAAAGTAGTAAGAGTCCATGTGTTGTTCCTGTTAATTGAATCCAGTTCAGCTTCCATGGCCTCGATCCATTCCTTATCTGTTGATGCGTCCTTGTAGTTACATGGTTCTTTTTCTGTAAGTAGCAGGCTTTCAGTTTCAACTACTTGTGCTCTTTCGTATATCTCACTCAAGTCTCTGAACCCTCGTATTGGTGTATCATCAAATATTCCTGTTGAGTTTCTTAATGAACTAACAATCGCTTCTTCCTCCTCTGAGTTTGGATTATGAGTGTAAGTCTATGGGGTAACTAGAGTGTCTGGAGCAGTAAGTTGTTCCTGTTCCTGGTAAGCATCTTCGTTGCTTTCTGAGTTGATTAATGTAGTACTTCTATCATCAATTCCTCTAACCACAAAACTTGTCCATTCTGATCTTGTCTACTTGTTTCGTCCCTTTTGTTATCCCATTTCCATGGTTTGGTTTCCATAAACTTAACATCTATGCTTACAAGTATCCTGTTCTTTTCTGGATCATATAACATGTATGCCTTTGATCCTTCCTCTACTCTTAAGTGAATCATGGGAACACTTCTATTATCAAGTTTTTGCAAATGAGGTATTGTTACCTTGGCATAAGTTGTGCACCCAAATATTGTTAGTTGTTCTAGATTTGGTTTTCTGTTGTAGAGTGCCTCATATGGAGTTTTATCCACTAGGGCTCTTGTCGATACCCTGTTCAGTATGTATATGGCGTGTTTGACTGCTTCCGCCCAGAAGTTCTGTGGGAACTTCATTGCTTTCATCAAACTTCTCATAGTATATAACACTGTTTTGTTTCTTCTTTCCACGACTCCGTTTTATTGGGGTGAGTAAGGTGCTGTTAAATGTCGTGTCATTCCATTTTCCTTATAGTATTTCGTGAATTCATTTGATGTTGAAGGGTATAAACATATTTTTCACAAACTTTTAGCGCAACGGAACAATAAAACCTTTTAAACCATCCCGGACCGTCTCGTATTAACATAAAACATAATCAAACATAGAGGGTTTAGTAATCATACCAGATTGCACCATTGCAATGAGATTAGCACCTGGAAAAGCTTTAGGTGATCCAGACACGCTTCACCGTTGAACCGCGACGCTAGATATCGCAATGATACGATCGAAAACCGAAACCCCGTGAGGGTTGCTATGTTCGGCCGAGAGAGAGAGCAAGGAAAAGGGGGGCGATTTTTTCCACACCAAAAAACCCTCCTACGGTTTAGCCCTTAAACCCCTATTACCCATATTTATAAACCCTTAGGTTATAGATAATTCCTAATATTAACTAAATAAATAATTCTGATAATTATCTATTAGTTTATTAGCATTTATCTATAAAGGAAAAATTATAAATATTATCTAATAACATTTATAATTATCCTATAAATATATCCTTTCATAAAATCAAATATTACTAATCGGTCCCTCGACTTTCGATCGACTTAATCATCCATTAAGCAATAAATGGTTCGGTGGTGCACGAATGTGTGACCCTATAGTGACCTATGACACTGGATATGAATTTAATTGATATCGAGCACACACAAAACCTTTCAGTCTCCCACTTGTGCAAGATAACAATTTATATTTATTGGCCCAAGGAGGTCCCTAGCCAGACACTTAGGATAACCAGATCATAAGCGCTCTTATATTCCGAGCGATATTCTCACAAAACGAACGTTCTAAGGAGAATACATGGCTTAGTCCTTTTGCAACGCGATATTTCAATTAAGCATGTGGCATGGAGCAAAATCAGTCTCACCACACTTAGATTCCTTTTCTCGACCTATTTCGACTGATCTTCAACAGATATAGCTTGAACACATCACTGCTTATCCGAGCGTGGCCACACGTTTATATCAGTTTCAATCGCCGAGGGGCCCAGAAATATCTCTTTCTACTTAAAGAAAGGTGCAAATCCCATCTTGACTACTTTCACCCTGTGTCATACCTCCCACTGAACTTACCACGAACCGTTATGACTGACCAGTTACGACCAGCGTTAAGTTAGGCCTAGGCGAGAACATTAAGTATACCGGGTAGCTCAAGTATCTCAGGTAGTGAGGACAATCCTAATTGAGATGACTCATGACTAAGCTCCATGAAGTGATCTTAATGCAGGTCTTCCAATAATTTTTCGCAACAATTACTCGTGGATATTTGGTCTCAACTGCTCTGACATGTCAATTTCGCATCGACATCACCAATGCTTCACGATAACGTTAAAACCTTATTGTGGTTCCCACAACAATAAGTAGTTATGAATGTTTTAGAATGAAACCAAAACATTCATGGATTACTAAATCATGCAAAGTAGAACAACATTAAATAATTTATGCGATCAAATCATCTCCCATAATATATCTCATAAAACTACATATTTAATGCTAATGTTCTTTAATTTGAATCAAATACTACTACAAACCACTAATCTATTGATTTTAATCCCATAGATCTACCATGACGTTCGTGCTTGATCTAGGAAAGTGGTTTGGTTAGTGGATCAGCCACATTATCGTCAGTTGGATTTTTCATAATCCTAATATCATTTCTCCCACTGATATCACGGACCACATGATATTTTCGGAGAATGTGTCTAGTCCTCTGATGTGCTCTTGGTTCCTTAGCTTGCGTAATGGATCTCGAGTTGTCACAGTGTACTTCTACAGGCTCAGAGATACTGGTCACAACTCTTAAGTCTATAATGAATTTCTTTAACCAAACTGCTTCCTTTGCTGCATCTGATGCTGCAATGTATTCTGCTTCTGTAGTCGAGTCAGCAATAGTGTCTTGTTTTTTGCTTTCCCAGCTCACTGCACCGCTGTTCAAAGTGAATACATAGCCTGACTGTGACTTGGAGTCATCTCTATCTGTCTGGAAGCTTGCATCAGTGTAACCCTTTACACGGAGTTCACTATCCACAATCAAAAGAAATTTCTTTGGTTCTTCTCAAGTACCTAAGAATGTTTTTGACATCCATCCAGTGATTGTCACCTGGATTCTTTTGATATCGGCTTGTGACACTTATAGCGTAAGCAACATCAGGTCTAGTGCAAAGCATGGCATACATGATAGATCCAACAGCTAAACTGTATGGTATCTTATTCATCTGTTCTATATCTTTCTTCACAGTAGGACACTGTGATCTAGATAGAACTATGCCACATGACATTGGAACAAACCCTTTCTTGGCTTCCCCTAGTTTCCTTAGGGTATCCCACAAATATGCACTTATCAGATTTATGATTTAGTTTGTCTAATATAATTATTTTGACAAACACTTCACATCCCCAGATCTTCATGAAAGACACTATGGGACTCTTCCCAGTCCATATCTCATACGGTGTCTTTTCTACCGCTTTGGTCAGTACCCTGTTCGCAGTAAACGCTGATATCTCAAGAGCGTGACCACAGAATGAAAGTGGCAGGTTTGTACGAAGCATCATCGATCTCACCATATCTAATAGTGTTCGATTTCTTCTCTCAGATACACCATTCCATTGAGGAGCGTACGGAGGTGTGAGTTGTGAAATGATTCCACAATTCCTTAGATGATTGTCAAACTCTTGGCTTAAATACTCTCTACCTCGATCTGATCGAAGTATTTTTATTGTTTTGCCAAGTTGATTTTGTACTTCATTCTGAAATTCTTTGATCTTTTTGAATGTCTCAGACTTACGTCTCATCAGATACACATAGCCATAACGACTAAAGTCATCTGTAAATGTAATGAAGTATCGGTATACACCTATGGCTTCATGACTAAAAGGTCCACATACATCACTATGTATGATCCCTCGTAAGTCATGTGCCCTTTCATTTCCCTTAACGAAAGGTTTCTTGGTCATTTTACCATATAAACAAGATTCACAGGTTTGATAAGAATCTTCATCGAAAGAATCAATAATTCCACTCTTATGAAGTTCTGCAATCCTTTTCTTGTTTACATGACCAAGACGGCAGTGCCCCATGTAAGTTTGGTTCAATTCAGATTTGGACTTTTTACTTACATTATAGATTGCTTCATTGCTTGGATTCAATAGATTCAACATATATAGACCATTTAGTGATTTAGCTTCAAAATAAAATAGTCTTTACGATAAGCACAAATCACTCTTTTATTATGAGAATAATTAAATCCCTGGTCTATTAAAGAATCATATGAAATAATGTTCTTAATTAGTTAGGTACATAATAACAATTATCTAGTACTAAGACTAATCCAGAAGGTAACAATAACTCGTAGATTCCCAAAGCTTCGGCACCAACACTTGATCCGTCACCAACCCGCAAGTTAATGTCATCCTTTCCGAGCACTTTACTCCTTCGAAACCCCTGTAAGTGGTTACAAATATGATTACCACATCAAGTATCCAATACCCAGGAGTTATAAGAATTGTGTAAACAATCTATCATATAGATACCTGGTTCATTGACTAAATCGTTTTCCATTTCGTCCACTTTTAGTTCACAGCACACGGATCAAAACATCCGCAGTATGGACAATCATAATCCCCGAGCTCGTTAATCCAGTGATCTTCTCTGACTTATAGAAAGTCTCCGATCATACTGTCTTCAGTTGCCTTGAGCATCTCATGCATCTCGTCAATGTTGACAGTGTTGTTCTGTACACTCTCATTTACGACACCCTTGTAAAAGTCAGTTAATGTGTCAAGAACCATGAGTTTAATCTCATATGGATCAACGATTCCATTAGCAAGCTTCAATTTACTGATGATTCTTTTAATCTTGAACATGTGTTCATTAACTGTTTGACCATCTAGCATCTTACATGTCATTAACTCGTGCTTGCAATAATAGGGCATAGAGCGTTTGCAGAATTGTTCCAGCTTTATCAAGGCTTCATAGGCACAATTATCTCTAAACCTTTCTGATAATTCAGGTATGGCTGAGATGACCACGACACCCATTACATCAGATTCATCCTTTAGATACTTCCTATAAGCATCTTTCTCTGTTTGAAATGCACTTAATGCAGGTTCAGTAGGAATGGGAGAGTTAATGATGTATAGCTGTTCATCAGCATCTAGAACAGTTCTAATGTGATAAAACCATTCTACGAATTAGGGACACAACGTCTCATGATTTGATCTGTCCTATTTTAAATAAATCAGGCTCATCCCAAATGTATTGCCTTGCTTAAACATAGAAGTATTTTCTCTGTTGTGAGTTCCAGTGCTCTGGCAATCTTCCTGATACGAAATAATTAACTAAATTCGCAAACCAGGGAATTTTAGATATAGATAATAGTTGTTCATCAGGGAAGGAGTCCCTAATTTGATCAGTTGAGTTTGTTGGGATTAAATGAAGCCTTGATAAATGATCAGCAACAACATTTTCTGTGGCTTTCTTATCCTTAATTTCTAAGTCAAATTCTTGCAATAGAAGGATCCACCGAATTAATCGAGGCTTGGCATCCTTCTTTGCCAACAAATGTCTTAAAGCACTATGGTCTGAGTATACAATTATCTTTGCCCCACAAATATAGGATCTGAATTTATCTAGGGCAAACACTATGGCTAATAACTCCTTTTCTATAGTGGTGTAATTGATTTGTGCCTCATTAATGGTTTTACTTGCATAGTAAATAACCATTTGTTTTTTTTTCTCAAATCTCTGACCTAATACAACACCAACTGCATAATCACTAGCATCACACATGATCTCAAAAGGTTGAGACCAATCTAGAGATTGCAGAATTGGCGCTTCCGTTAATTTTGATTTAAGCTTTTCAAATGCTTTCATACAAGCCTCATCAAAATTAAACTCGACATCTTTTGATAGAAGATGGCATAATGACCTTGAGATTTCACTGAAGTCTTTAATTAATCGCTGATAAAAACCAGCGTGGCCTAGGAATGATCTTATTCCTATAACGTTGGTGGGGGTGGAAGTGAAGAAATTAATTGAACTTTTGCTCAGTCTACCTCCATGCCTCTTTCGGACACAATGTGACCTATGACTACCCCTTCTTTTACCATAAAGTGGCTTTTCTCCCAACTTAGCACTAAGTTGGTTTCAGTGCATCTCTTTAGGATTCTCTCTAAATGTCCTAGACAATTTTCGAATGTTTTATCAAATATGGAGAAATCGTCCATAAATATCTCAAGAGAACCACCCACCATATCTGAAAAGATAGCCATCATACAGCGCTGGAATGTGGCGGGTGCATTACATAGTCTTAACGGCATCCTTCGTTAGGCAAAGGTGCCATATGGACAAGTAAATGTAGTTTTCTCTGGATCCTCTAGATGGATTGGAATCTGATTGTAACCAGAATATCCATCAAGGAAACAGTAAAACTTCTGTCCTGCTAATTTTTCCACAATTGGATCTATAAATGGTAATGGAAAATGATCTTTAGAAGTAGCAGAATTGTGTTTTCTGTAATCAATACATACTCTCCACCCTGTTACAGGGTGAATACTTATCTTATCTCCTTCTTCAGTGTCAAATACTGTAATTCTCGATTTCTTGGGTACAGTTTGGGTTGGACTTACCCATTTGCTATCGAATATGGGATTTATGATCCCAGCGTCCAATCATTTCAATACTTCCTTTTTAACTACTTTTCTTAAAGTAGGATTCTATCTCCTTTGTGCATCCCGTGCTGGTTTAGCTTCTGGATTAATAATAATTTGGTGCATACACAAAGTGGGACTGATTCCTTTTAAATCAGCTATAGTCCATCCTACTGCTTCTTTATATTTGACTAATACTTGCAGTAAAGCTTTTTCTTGCACTTCAGTGATGAAAATTATGACAGGCAAAGTCATTATGACCTAAGAAAGGTGGTTGTTTCGATTCTAATGTGGATTGTTCTATTGAGCTGGCAACTCCTTCAATTCTAGAAACACGTGGTTGTTCTATTGAAGGTTTGGCTGACTGAGGCAAATCAGTAGGTAGTTTTTCAGTCCTATGGGTCCACGGTGGTTGTTTTGATTCTAATGTGGATTCCATGACTACCTCTAACTTATCATACTCAGTAGAATTCAACTCAGCTAATTTATGCTCAGCAAAGAATAACTCAGTAGTATCTTTGGTGTTGATTAACGAACTATGCTACTGCGCAAGTTCATCCACCATATCTATCAGATAACAGTCTGAATCGATTGCAGCGATATTTGAAGCATTAAACACATTCAATCTCAATTTTCGATTACCACAGGCAATATCCAATACTCCTGTCCAATAATTAATTTGAGCATTAATCGTGGCTAAGAAAGGTCTGCCTAAGATAATAGCCGGTTGATTATCTCCTATTGAACTTTTGGTGTCCAGTACTAGAAAATCAACTAGATAGTAAAAGTCTTCAACTTTTACTATGACATCAGATAGAATACATCTTGGGCATTTGGTTGACCGATCTGCCAGCTGTCCTAGATCATGTTTGTCAAACAAGTTTCCAGGTAAAATATTAACACTATCTCCAAGAATAAGCAATGCATTTTTAATTTGACATTACCAATCGTCACTAGAATCAATGGTGATCCAGGGTCTTTCAAATTAGGAGGTAGAGAACTAGAAACTACCACACTTAACCGTTCAGTTAAATTGATCTGTTTAGGGAGCGAGATCTTATACTTTCTCTTTTGTGCAGAGATCTTTTAAAAATTTGGCATAAGAGGGAACTTGCTGAATAGCCTTGATCAAAGGAATATTGATCTTTACTTGATTGAACAAATCCCACAGATCCTCTGGTTGTGAGCCTCTTTTGCCATAAGGGGAAGATTATGGATTTTCTAAAGCAACAGGATAAGGAGGTGGAACTGAAGTGTCCTGATTCTTAACCGCCTCCCCAACTTTGGTAGTTAGGGTATCTGCCTTAATTGGTTCCTTGAAAGAAACCTTGTTTGGAATCTCCTTTTTTGGATCCTCTTTCACCTCATACACGACTTCAGTGTCGGTATCTTCTTCTGCCTCTTGCTCTTTAGGCATTTCAATCTTATTATCTACCTCTTTACCACTTCTCAACGTGGTTATCTTAGATACTTCATTTACTTCGTTTATCTCATGTTTTTTTTATCTTTATTATGATGAGCATGTGAAGGATTGGGAATAGTATTGTTAGGAAGTTTTCCCTCTTCACGTCTAGTAAGCGACTCAGCTATCTGACCCATCTGGCGACTCAACATCTCCATGGTCTTAGTACTGATAGCTGACTGTTGCTTCATAAATTCAGCGAATTTCGAGAATTGCAAAGACGTCATATTCGTTTCCACTTGGAATTGAGGTTGATCACGTTGGTTTGACTTATAATATCGCTCATCTTTAGCTGCAAAAGTAGAACCATATTGATACTCTCTTTTTGGTGGTTCATATCTAGGTTTAGATTGATGATCAGAAGGCTAATCATTCTTCCACCGGAAGTTAGGATGATTTCTCCACCCCGGATTGTAGGTCTCCGAGAATGGATTATCCCTCTCCCTATGAGCTCTAAAACCGTAAAATTCATTAGCAAATTACTCAGTGGATTGCACTTGAGGACATGCTTCGGAATGATGCGATGGATCATCGCATGTGACACAGTTAATTGATGCATTAGGGTGTGAAAGACCCTTCATCAATTGATCCGTTTTCTTACCCGGTTCTGATATTTCACTATTAACTTCATGTTTCCAGGCATTATCTATGCCCATAACTTGAACTCCTATGCTGTTTTCAGAACCAGCTTGAACCTTGAGACCTTTACCGAGTTGATTTAGCAACTCCCAAACCTCATCGTCTTCTTTCGCTAAAAATGTGCCTCCGGTGGCAACAATCATATTACGACTCTCTTGACTCACACCATCAAAAATTGTTTTAATAAGCATCCATTTGGGTACTTCGTGGTGAGGACATGCTCTTAATAGCTCATTCATACAATCAAAAGCTTCGTAGAATTGTTCACCGGGTTTTTGTTTAAATCCGGTAATTTCCTTTCTTTTCTCGGTTGTTTTACTAATGGGATAATATTCATTAAGAAATTCTCTCTTCATTTGATCCCATGTCGTAATGCTATTGGTTAGTAATGATAAGAACCAATTTTTCGCTTTCTCTTTCAACGAGAAAGGAAATAATTGAAAATCTAAACAGTCGGTGGTTATACCTCGAACATGGTTAACGTTACTAATAGCTGTAAACTTAGCTAGATATTCGTAGGGTTCCTCACTTGACATCCCTCGGAAGATCGGAAGAATTTGAAATAATTGAGGACTAACTTCAGGTTCGTTCTCATTTTCAGGATAACAGATCGGAGATGGGTCGGTCACATCACCAGGGCGATAATGTGACTCAACCATACGTCTTGCTTGCTCACCCATCCTAGCAGCTACACGCTCAGGTTCTTCTTGTTCACGATTTTGTGGCGGAATCAGAGGATCTTCTAAATTAGGAATTTCTAAATTCGGAATTTCTTCCTCTTGTTCGTTTGAGTTCTCCATGATTGATTCTTGTTGTTTTTGAATCCTGACAGTCTCGGTTAGATTTAGCTACTTTTTCGATTTCGGGTTCGAATTGTAGTGGCAATCCTCTAGCCAATCGACCTGTGTGCATAAATTAATAAAATACTCAAATTAATTACCTAATTAAACTAATTTTATTTATGGTGGTAAAGTAGAGGACTACAATTACCTTTTTGAATTTTTAAATTTTTTATGTGATTTTAATAATAGGAAATTAAAGAATAAAAATAACTGAAAATAAAGTACTTAAAAAATTAAAACTTAAAACTAAGGCAAAAAAAACTAACTTCTAGCCCTAACTAACGTTACCATTCCCCAGCAACAGCGCCAAAATCTGACAGGCCGTCGTTGTGATCCGCAAAAATAATCCTTAAATCTACTATTTAGCTCAGAGAAGTAAGGGTCGAATCCATAGGGAGTGCGTATGTAATTAGGGTTAATCGGCTAGCTTTGTGAGTTTTATTGAAAGCACTTTAAATTGTGAATCGAGTGAATTGGATGATTTGTTTGGATTAGTGACTTACGACTAAATTGTGACTAAAATTAACGGCAAACAACTAACGAAGTAAATTTAACAATCAGATTGAAGATAACCATTCACGGAATCACTACGGCATAAGTATTACCCACTCGAATTTCAGGCAACAATCACATAGACATAATTAATTGGGCGGTTAAATTAATCATAAACGTTTTAACCAATAACTCTCGACATAGCGCATGCAATATTCATTACTTGTTTTAATCCCTAAGCTAATGGACTCGGCACAAATAATAATACCACTATGAACTATCTTACTTTTATCAATCAAAACATACAATCATAATCATAACCGAATGCTTATCATTTAAATACACATAGAGTATTTCAATCAATGCAAATACATCAAAACATATATTGAAATTCAAGTAAGTAAACACTTAGCCGTAGATCCTCCGCAAACGGCTATGGTGTGAAGACGCTCCTCGTATGCTCTTCAATGATGTTGATCGGAGACATAGTTGTAAGCTTGCGAACCACCGTCTTCGTACTTGCATTGTGAATCCACTCGGGCAGGGCTTCGCCACTCTCTTTAACACTTTCAGGGCCTCCTCAAATGATCACCATCGACCTCTATTTATAGAGGAAGTGGATTTAGGGTTTCTTGGGTTGAAAACGTGTTTTTGCGCCGACCCAGCGTAGGGCAGGCGTAGGTCTGCGCCCCCCTGCGCCTGGGGTACGGCCAGGGCTGCGCTGGAGTGCTCTCTAACTCTCAATCTTTCTGTTTTGCAGCGTAGGGTGGCGCATGCCTGCGCCCCCTCCGGCTCGGTTCGCGCTGAATTTTCTCGAGCTGCTTTCATTTGACCTCTTGACCCTGAAACATAATTTTGGATTAATAATATGGAAGTTACGAAGTATCGGTGCTTAAAATGTGCATAAAATGACTCCGAAACACATAAAATTATAGTCATATCAAGCGGTAAAAGCATCCAACATATCGTCCTCTCTCATTTGGAGTGTTTGAAATCCACTCATCAATGATTGTAGACGTTCCTTTTGTACATTATCTACTCCGACGAGTCTCTTTTTTAACGCCTCCCAGATTTCTTTTGCACTGTTACATCCTGCGACTTATAATATTACGTCTTTGGTCAATGCTTGATATAGATAGGCAACCGTTGCCTTATCCTTTTTCACATATGGTTCCACATCGTCTTTTGGTTCTATCATCTCCCATAACCCATTTGCTTCAAGTATAATTTTAATTTGAATGACTCATACGGTATAATTTGTAGGTTTTAAAATAGGGCACTGATAAAACTAGGGTGTTTTCAATATTTTCACCCGGCATGGTTTCTATTCGTATAATCTTCACTTTTTATAATTTAGGCTTTCCTAATAGTATAGAAAATAAAATTTATACTACTAGTATACTAGAAATCATAAATAATTTAGATTTCAAACATGAACATGGTCAGTACCCAACTTTGTATAAAGTATTTCTTTTTAAAACAATCGTTTTCCAAGTAGAAGCGTCCTCCTCTTGTCGATTTAATAAAAGTGTTTTAAGCCTCAAATTTAAAATGTGTTGTAATAATTTTTTAAAATAGAAACCAAAATAATTTTGAACCAAAAAATTGCAACAACAAAAAGCCTTTTCCCACTTTTTTTTTAAAAAAAACTTAAATTATTGTTTTTTTATTGTGTTGTATGCAACCAGAAAAAAGTCAAAATCAAATTTGTTGTTTTTGTTGTGTACCGGTATTATCCAAAAGACGTCGTCTCCGTCAAGAAGAAAAATCAGATCCCTCCTTTTTCCTTCAACCGATGGTTTTTCGTTCAACTGATGCTTCTTCCTGCAATCGATGCTCCTTCTAATTGATTCTTCTCCCTCAACCCAATTGCTTCTTCTCCTTCAACCGATGCTTCTTCGGTTCTTTGCGATTCCTAACCCTTCAATCATTTAACTCCTTCTTCAAGAGTGTGATCAAAGTCTCTAATTCCTTCAATCGATTAATTCCTCTTTCAAGAGTGTGATCGAAGTGTGACCGAAGAGTATGATTGAAGTCCGGTCTTTTTATAATAGCCCGAATTTTAAATAACAATTTAATAAATAAAAATACAAATAATAATATTAACTTAATAACTTTTATTAAACATTAATAAGCAGTATATTGTTTAATTAAATAAAATAAAGGGACCTAGATGAACATTTATACAATATCAGTTAATATAATTAAACTAAATGGGCTTAACCTATTTAATAACCTAAATATGTTTAATCAAGCCCAAACCCAAATATTAAATCTTTATAAACCTGATAATAAACCCTAACCAGATTGTAAACTCAGAAAAACGCAGAAACCCTAAATTGCCATTCAAGTACTGTTCAAGAAAATCAGTAGGGAAGCAAGCAACAATTCACGTTTCTTCATAGCAAGGTATTCTAAACTCATTATTTAAATTGCGTACTGATTTTTTAAACGGTTTTATTTGGGAAATCAGAAACCGAAGCCAGATCTAAATATAAAACACAAGATAATAAACCAACCTAATAGTTGGGTTTTGAGCGGCGGCAATGGTGTGAGTTCTGGTGGCGGGCCGCTAGGGACGACCACAGTGGTCCTGGTCAGCGGCGGCCATTGAGGGGAGAGTGTGTGAGCCGAGAGATTGAGCGGGTGAGCGTGAGTGTGGGAGACCGAGTGGTGGCGATGATGAAGCTATAGCGGCGGCGGCGGCTACGACGGCGACGTTAGGGTTGTCTGCGAGAACGAGAGAGGCGGAGTGAGCGAGGTGAAAGAGAGGAGAGCATAGAGGAGTCGATGTTACTGGTCGTTGTGGTGGTGGCCGGAGAAACAGAGGGGCAGAAAGCAGATAATAGAGAGCGAAAGAAGAGAGAGGGTGAATGTGTGTTTGTGTGTGCGTGGGTGTGTGAGTCCGAGAAAGGGGGGGAAAGGGAATGGGTACTGGGTCATGGATCCGATGCGACCCGCAACCTAAATAATTAAATAAATGCTTGTAATATTAAACGAATATTAATTTGCTTTTATATTTTAATTATTGTTAATCAATATTCTATAGTAATCAATAATTAGTTTTAAGTCTATTTAATAAACCTAATATATTTTGGAACTCACTCTAAATAAATTAATTAACGGGTAACCAATTAATTAGTTATTCACATTTATATATACGATTAATATCAATTATATGTCATTACTAGTTATTAAAGGATTAATTAAAAACCATACCCTAAAATGGATTAAATATATATAAACGACTTAATATTTAATCAAGGTTCACTTATAAGTTAATTTAAATATTCATTGAGATTAAAATAAATACACTAAAATTATATGTAGTTGACTACCGATTAAAGTACATAAATTACATAATTAATTATTGGAACACCGATTCGATGAATAATGATTAACGAAACATTTTAAGTTGAACAAACAATAATTGCAAACCAAACTTAATAAGTATTAAGTTTAAAAGTATGTTTTAAGATAGTGGGATTGGGTAGCTAGAAGACCAATATAGCTAAGTTCTATCGAATTCCTAATTTAAGTTCGTTCTTATAGTTCGAATCGCTTCGTAGAGGATTCAGTCTGTTGTCGTGATTTTGCTGAGCTACTATTAAGGTACGGACTTCGTACTTCTTTCAGCGTTACTCTTGAGTTGTTCATTGTGTGACTTGCATGCTAATATTGACATTCGAATTTTGATGTCTCTGTAGGTCCCGAAAGGTTCCCAAAGTATATAGTTATAAGCTGTAGAGGGGGGGTGAATACAGCACTTTAAAAACTACACTCTCTTTTTCTCAATGTTTGTATGTATTATCAACAATTGTTAATTACAAACAAGCTTGAATGCGGAATAGTTCAAGCTGAGATGACAGAATACAACAGTATGCTTACTAGCCTAAGACAGACTCAAACTAGATTACAATGAACACACTCACTAAGATGCACTCACTATGTTTTACAAGACTCAAGGAACAGCTTAGGTAAATCAGCTTAGACACACAGATGCTGGTTTACAGAAGACTTGCATGCATGAAAATCACACTTGCACGTTCACTCTTGGTTTAAGCACTTAGCTATCTTCGCACTTCTTTCTGACCTTGGAAGCTTCCTTTTATACTCACTTAGAGGATCTAAGAGAAACATCTTCATTGGACGGAATGAAAAAGGAGAAGTCTTGTTTGAAAAGACGATATAACTTTTCTGCACTTTTCTGAAAAGCAGACGTGCAGAACTTTTGTCTTTTTACTTTGTCTACTGTTTCATTGCCTTTAACTAATTTAGGAATGTCAACTTTGCGTCTTTCTTCCTTGTAAAGGCCTATTTTGATATAAGAAAAAGGTCTGTCACCCTTTTTCAAATAACCTTTTGTCTTCATGTGACAGAACAGCTTGGGCAGGCTGAGCGGTTCTGCTTTCCACTTTGTCTTCGACTTGTAAACTGATCTTGTAGTCAAAAACAATACATGATGACTTGGAAACAAATTCCATAAAGTGTTTAGCCTGTTCACTAAGAACAGGTTCTGTTCACAAAGAACAGAACACTTTAAAAATGCCCAAGCTGCTCAACAGTGTAGAGCAGCGTAGACAGTTTATGTCCAGCCTGATCAGCAGACTGAGCAGCTTGGACAAACTGTCTTGGTTGCAACACATGCAACATATAGAACAGCTTTAGACTGATATTGCAAATCATTTTCAGGTTTCAATAAGGCATATAACAGGCCTTAAATTCAACCTTCAAATGTATCAACAGGTTTGATTATAAAATCTCCCCCTCAGATATAGAACAGGTTTGACTGAGGCCTTTTTGTGCCTAACAATCTCCCCCTATTTGCAATAACCAGTCCAAGCTGGTTTTGTCAAAAATCACTATATATTTTTACAGTACATTTGCTGAAATAAAATTACAACATTACAGTAAAGTAAAAGATCAGTTTATATATACACTGATTCTTGACTATACTAGAACAACATATGTTCTTACAAAAGTACAACTAATATACTAATGTATTTTACAACTAATGTAAAAACAGAAATTACAACTTATGTAATAATGTACAACTAATGTACAGAATGTACAACTAATGTACAAAATGTTTGGACTGTTTGATTTGGGAGCAGATAATGGTAAGCCTGTCCAACTGATGGACAGCTTCCATTCTTCACCTACCCAGATGGCAGGTGGACTTCATTCGACAGGAGGTGGTATCCCTTCTTTGAATCTCTTTACAAGTTCTTCCCTTGTTTCTTCGTGTTCTTCAATTTCAGCTGTAAGAAACATAAAGTTAGAACTTTGAAGTTCACCTCTGTCATAAAAACCTTTCAGCTCTTCCCAGATAGCTGCTCTCCATAGGCTGGACTGATTGAAGGAGGTGGCAATTCTGAAGGCTGCAAGCTGCTTAAGACCAACTTTGTGTAGGTCTGAAGCTCTTTGAAAACATTTCTTCTGAGATAGGGGATCTACAAAAAATGCCCCTAACTCAGGCTCTTCAATCACTTTGCCATCTTCAAATTCAACTCCTTCAGGCAGGCTGTGGTCAACTCCTTTAATTTCCACAGCATAATCTCCTTGTTCAATCATCATAAGGAGTTCTTCCAGCTCTGTATCCCTCTTTGTTCTCCTGGCCTTTATCTTTGGATGTGTCACAGAGACACCTTCACTTATTTCTTTTGGAATCAGGCCCAGCTCCTTTACTCTTTCCATCAGCTTCTTGATGTATGCCCTGATAGTCTTAGCCGTTTCTGACTTAGACTGGCTCAGGGCAACTGCCAGTTCCACCCATTCCCTGTAACCCATTTGAGCAACATCAGTGTGATCATATGATTCCATTTCAGGGCCTGTTGCACCCATCCTGGTGATCTGAAGTTTCCACTGTGTGCCTTTCCTTGAAATGGGAACAGCTTTGACAATCGCCTCCTTGGCCAGCCTTCTAGTAGCAACATCATGAAATTTCTTTCTGGCCAAGTTGTCAAAGTGGAATTTGGCTCTGGCAGAAGGTACTGTTGATTTGGTCACAGAGACCTGAGTACCCTTTTCTCCTTCCTTCTCTTTCTCTTCTGCTGATTTCCTGGCAGCTTCCATTATTTTCTTTTGCACCTCCAAGGTAGACATTTTTATTTTCTTTGCTTCTTGGAGGGCAAGAGACTTAGCAGCTTTGGCAGATTCTTCTTCTTTTCTTAACTCTTCCAGAGCCTTAAGCTGTTCTTCCCTAAACTCAAAGTACTTGTGCATAGGGAGTCCCATCTCTTTGGCTCTGGCTTTGTGAAACTGTGTATCTGCCTGTTTCTGCTCAATAGGATCCTCAGCTGCCTTTTCTTTGCCTTTAGCTGCTGCTTTAGTGACAGCAGCTTCAGAAGTTTCTTCTTCTTCTTCTTCTTCTAGGATAAGGTGCCTCCTTTTGCTGCTAGGCCTGTCCTCAGGAATGACTTCCTCCCCCTTAGACTGAGCAGGGTTTGGAGAGCCAGCCTGAGTAGGCATAGCAGCTTGAGAAACACCTTCAGCTGCACCTGTTTCTGCTGGTTGATCAGTTTGGGTTGCAGACACTGGTATCTCCTTAGGAGAAGGAATCTTCTCCCCCTTAGACTTAGTCTTCGAGGCAGATGATTTCTCCCCCTTTGAAGGAGATGAGGCAGCGACTTCAACCCCTGGTCTGCCTGAAGACACAAAGTCAGCAGGCTTGCCAGCAGGTTTGGAAGGTTTAGGACCAACAAGGCTGTTCACTAAGTAAGCCAAGTTATCCTTCACCTCACCAAGTTGGGAAAGACAGTTTTGAAGAGAAGAAGCTTGGGAATCAGCAAAAGTGGTCAGCTTAACAATGTTGTCTCTATCAGAAGCTGTGAACAACAAACTTTGGAGCTGTGCAAGATGAAGTTCAAGAGAATCTTGCACATCAGCAAGGTTTGATGACACAGAATTTGATAGAGAACCCATAAGAGTGTTCAGGCTGGCCAATGTTGAAGGAAGAGTAGTATTGCAAGAAGTGAGAAGAGAGGACAGCTGTTGAGAAATGGCTGTCATAGAGGACACAGAGTCCTGCTGTAAGGAGAGGATAGAGGAGAGAGAGTTGGATACATTTTGCAGCTGTGCAGTGAGTGCAAGCAGCTGTGGAGAGTGGTCAGTTTGGGGAGTGACTGGGAAGGATTCTTTGAACATATCAAAGAAGCCTTTGAGCTGCTCAGACACAGAGTCTGAGATGATGGATGGTAGGGAGTGCATGGTATTTTCCAAAGAACCAACTTTGTTGGTCAGCAATGAAAGCTGATCCTTCAAAGGCAGGTCTTTGGGAGATGGAGGTGTATGGGTAGACTGTTTGGAGTGAGTGGATGGAGAAGATGATGATGAGGCTGGTGTTTGAGGATGTGATGGAGAAGGGAGAGAAACTTTGGACAGTAGTTCCATAGCCTGGGCAAAAGTAAGATGGCCCAGGTTAGAGGGATCAAGGGGTCCTTCAGCAGCGGCTGTAGCTGCATCATTAGGAGAAGGGGATGATGTTTGGGGCCTCTCAGATGCTGCTTGTGTTGCAGCACCCTCATGAAGACCAGTGGTGGTTCCCTCTGCAGTGCCTTGGTCTAAAGGCACCTCATCATGGGGAGATGGGATATGCATTTCAACATCAGCAGTGGTAAAACCTGCTGATGGAATTTGCATTGAGGGAGCAGCCTCACTAGAGGGATGGTATGATCCCTGAGGTTCATCAGCTTGGGATATTGGTCCCTCAGCAGCTGTTTGGTGTAGAACAGCTGAATCATGGGGAACAGAAGGTTGAGGCTGAGCTGCTGATTGGTCTATATCAGCAGCGTGGGCACCTCGTGCAGACTCAGAGTGTAAGGGGATATGAGTGGGGGACAGTGTGGACTCAGTGTGGAGTGGAGAGGACTCCTGTCTTTCAATATCCTCAGCCTGTTGGGAGACTGGGATAGTTGATGTGGGTATCTCCATTTGTACAACTGGTTCCTGTTGGGAGGAACCAGAGGGTCTAGGCTGACTCAAAGGTGACTCAGGCTGGAGTGAAGCAGGCTCCAAATGAGCTGAACCTTCTCCCAAAATAGGAGAGGCAGCTGGGGATGCTTTTTTTTTACAACTGAACCCTGTTGAGAGGGAACAGAGGAGGTGGTTTTCTGGGCTGTTTTCTTTTTGGCTATTGATTTTCTTTGGTAATGGATGGATGATGTGGGTGATTGTGGAGAGGAGAGAGGATCTGTTTGGACTGGATGTGAGACTGGGTCAGGAACAGTGGGGCTGGACTGTTCCATAGTCTCTTGTGCCACAGAGGCACCAGCCACAAAGGCTTCAGGCTCAACAGATGAGCCAGGGTGAGGAATCTGCTCTTCCTCAGCCACAGAGGCTAAGGGAGCAGACTCAGCCTGAGCTGTTTTGGCCTTCTTTTTAGCAGGCCCAGCTTCAGCTGCCATGGTCCTTTTCACAAGCTTGGACCTGGCTTTGGATTTTCCAGTGGGAGCAGCAGTGACTGGATCCACCCTCACAGCAGAGGGTCCTTCCACTAAACCCAACAGCCTCCTCATAGGTGTTGATAGAGGAGGCTCATTTGCCAGTACAGGAGTATGAAAAACTCTATTCCCTATGACAGGGAAGGCAGCAGTTTTAAGTAGAGGTTGAGTATGATATAGATGCTCACCACAGACATGGCAGAAGATGAGACTCAGGAACCTGGGATATCGGACAGCAGCTGGTCTTGTCTCTTGCTGCACCAGGTTTCTCATGTTCAAGAAGATCCATTTGGCCATGTCAAGTGTAGTCCCATCCACCAGCTGAAGGACTACAGGCACTTCATCTCTACTTAGTTGGTCAAAGGAACCAACCTTGCTGCTGAATGACATTACCACAGAGGCAAATAAGAAGCTGTAAGTGGGTGACAGCTCCTTCCTTTACAGAGTAGCTCCAACCTTGGGTTCTGCCACACCACAGAAGCGTAGCAGATTGCCCATTTGCTCATTTTCAGGGTGAGGGAGATCATAGTTCTCAGCAACTGGAAGATGAAGAACCTCCCTCAGAAGATCGACTGTAATCTCAATGGTTTGAGTCCCATTGAGAATAGTACCCTTGATAACCTGAGTGTTTGGATTGTAGGAGCAGGTATACCAGAACTCGTATACCATCTCCTGGTACAGGACACCAGGAGATGCAGTCAGTGCATAGTTCAACGGATGAACTTGCAGAAATTCCACCATTCGGTCGTAACCCTTCCCCACATAGTTTTTGGGGATAGTGAGGTTTGCAATGTAGTTGGTGGGCTTGAGGGTCAGCATCGTGGTGACAGATGGATGTTTAACAACATCCTCACCAACGAAGACTGGTAGAAAGGGATTAGGTCTGTGAGCCATTTGGGAATTTTGAAGGTTTGGGGAAGCAAAAGACACTTAGTCGATTTTAGGGTTCTTGAGGATTTCTGGAAATGATGAGGAAGACGAAGATGAAACAGTATGTTGGTATTTATAGGATTTGAATGTTCGTGTGTATGAGAGAGAAAAGGTTTGGGCGGTTTGATTTGAAATGTTAGTTGACGGAAAAACGGAACGGTTGTCCATGTCAGAAACATTTGTCAGACCACTTGACCTTTTTAATCACTAACACACGTAACAAACATTATCCGCAGTAATTAAGTTAAATAAAACATAATTTAAGAAACTTAATTATGAAGAAAGGTAATTAAACTGCTGGTCTACGCTGATGGTCAAACCTGTGATGATCAGGGTCAACAAGGTTCTCAGTCTTCAAGCTGTTCTTCCCTTCAAACTGTGCCTTCAGCCTGCTCTCTTTTGTGAGAACAGGTTGTGTCCAATAGATGAACAGGTTTCAGTATGAAGAAGTGAACAGGTTGAAGACTGAACCATCAGAGCAGGCTGGACGAATAAACAGGTTAAACTGTTTTTGTTCAGCCTGTTGTATGCTCAAGCTGTTCAAGTTTTTCAGACAAATGACTAAGTACAGAACATGTATAACCTGTTCTGTCTAAGCTGTTCAGAGAAACTTGAGCAGTGTGAAACATACAAATTATTAGACCTTTGAGAGACACTTAGTCACTCTTGTTTAACATGCCCAGCTTGCTGACAAGGTAATTAAACCTTGTTTCATCCAGAGGTTTGGTGAAAATGTCTGCAAGCTGTTCATTTGTGGAAATAAAACTTACCTCCACATTACCTTTTTGAATGTGATCCCTGATGAAGTGATGTCTGACTTCAATATGCTTTGTTCTTGAGTGAAATACTGGATTGTTGGAGATGGCTATGGCACTTGTGTTATCACAAAGAATAGGAGTTTTCCTATACACAAGCCCATAGTCTTCAAGCTGATGCTGCATCCACAGAATCTGCCCACAGCAGCTTCCAGCAGCAATGTATTCAGCTTCAGCAGTAGAAGTGGACACTGAGTTCTGCTTCTTGCTATTCCAACTGATCAACTTTCCACCAAGGAGTTGACATCCACCTGTTGTGCTTTTCCTATCTAACCTGCAGCCTGCAAAATCAGAATCTGAATAGCCTGTTAGTTCAAGACTTGAGTCTTTGGGATACCAAAGACCCAAACCTGGAGTACCCTTCAGGTATCTGAAGATTCTTTTAACAGCTGCTAGATGTGATTCCTTTGGATCAGCTTGGAACCTAGCACATAAACAGGTGGCAAACATAATATCCGGTCTACTAGCAGTTAAGTATAGCAAGCTCCCAATCATGCCTCTGTAAGCTGTTACTGAAACAGCTTTGCCACTGGCATCAACATCCAATTTCACATTGGTTGCCATTGGGGTTTTAATAGGAGAACTTTGATCAAATTTGAACTTTTTCAATAGATCTAAAGTGTACTTTCTTTGATTTATAAAAATTCCAGTTGAGGTTTGTTTAACTTGTAATCCTAAAAAGAAAGTTAGTTCTCCCATCATACTCATTTCATACTTAGATTTCATGAGTAATGAAAAATTCTTGCATAGTTGCTCATTAGTAGAACCAAATATTATGTCATCCACATAGATTTGAACAAGCATAATATCAGACTTCACCTTCTTTATGAACAATGTGGTATCCACTTTACCTCTGGAGTACCCATTGCTCATAAGGAATTCAGTAAGGGTGTCATACCAGGCTCTAGGGGCTTGTTTGAGACCATAGAGAGCTTTGTCCAACTTATAGACAAAACCTGGGTGTTGTTCATTTTCAAAACCTGGAGGCTGCTTGACATATACTTCTTCTTGCAGCTTCCCATTCAAAAATGCACTCTTCACATCCATTTGAAATACCTTTATGCTCTTATGAGCAGCGTAGGCTAGATACAGACGAATTGCTTCTAGCCTGGCCACAGGAGCAAATGTTTCATCATAGTCAATGCCTTCCTCCTGTCTGTAGCCCTGAGCAACCAGTCTTGCCTTATTTCTAATGACATGACCTTGCTCGTCCATCTTGTTCCTGAAAACCCATTTTGTGCCAATTATAGTTTTTCCTTTAGGAGCAGGGACCAGCTTCCATACTTTGTTTCTTTCAAACTGATTGAGTTCTTCTTGCATGGCAGTGATCCAATTGGCATCTTTTAGTGCTTCATCCACCTTCTTTGGCTCCATCAGTGAAACAAAGCTAGAGAACATACAAAAGTTCCCTAAGCTGTCCCACCGAGTTTGTATCCCTTTATTGATGTCACCAATTATTTGATCATTGGGGTGACACCTGATCCACTTAGGATCATTTTTCAATGATGATTTACCTGAGTTGTTAGCATCTTCAGCAGGTCCTGTTGAACAGCTCTCAAGATTTTCAGACACACTGTTGTCTTGAGCCTGTTCATTTGTTGAACATGTCTGACCACTGTTGAACATATCAGCAGAGAAACTGGGAAAATCAGCATTGATAGGTTCTGGACATGCAGTTGTAATTAAGTCAGTACATTTATTCACACAGGGTGTATTGACATAATCATCATCATGTCCATCATGATTAGCAGGTTCCACACTGGGTGTAATGGAAGCTTTTGAGTCCTCTTCATTGATTGAATGCATCAGATCATCAAAGTTGAGGTCTCCTGAAACTGATTCAGGAACAGCTTTGGTGGAGGAATTCTTGGACTCTTCAAAGGTGACATTGATAGATTCATCTATCACCTTTCTTTTGTTGTTGTATACTCTGTAGGCTTTGGAGATAGAAGAGTAGCCAACAAACACACCTTCATCAGCTTTGGGTTCAAATTTCGACAGCTGGTCCCTTTGATTCAGAATGAAACAGGGACATCCAAACACATGGAAGTAACTGACATTTGGTTTTCTCCCTTTGAGCAGCTCATAGGGAGTTTTGTTGAACCTTTTCACCACTAAGGATCTGTTTTGAGTGAAGCAGGCAGTGTTAACAGCTTCAGCCCAAAATGATGAAGGCAAACCTGATGCACACAGCATGGTTCTGGCAGCTTCAATGAGAGTTCGGTTTCTCCTTTCAGCAACTCCATTTTGTTGAGGAGTTCTTACTGCTGAAAAGTTTTGACTGATACCTTTCTCTTCACAGAAGTCTTCAAGAGTACTGTTTCTGAATTCAGTACCATGATCACTTCTAAGCTGCTTTACTTTGGCAGAGTTCAGCATTTCCATCTTTTTAACAAATCCAATAATTTCTCTCGCAGCCTCTCCTTTGCTCTTCAGAAAGATCACCCATGTGTACCTGGAGAACTCATCAACCATTACAAGAGTGTATCTTCTTCCTCCTAGACTTGGGACATTAACAGGTCCAAACAAGTCCATATGGATTAAGAAGAGTGGAGTATCAATAGAGAAATTGTGTTTGGATTTAAAAGATGTTTTTCTCTGCTTGCCTTTCTCACAAGCTGTGCATAATCTATCTTTGGCAAAAGTCATAGAAGGCAAACCTGTCACCAACTCTTTCTTACAGAGTTTGTTGATGTTCTTGAAGTTCAGATGTGACAGTCTTCTGTGCCATAACCAGTTTAGATCAGCATTTGTTCTTGTGAGAAAACAGGTTTCAGTTGTGGGGTCAGCAGAATGCATATCCACAACATATACACCTTTCTTTCGTTGAGCACACAGCACAACTTTGCCTTGGGAATCCAATATGTAACCCAGGTGCTCATCAAAGTTAACCTTGTAGCCAGCATCACACAGTTGGCTTATGCTAACAAGGTTATGTTTTAGCCCAACCACATAGGCTACCCTTTTGAACACTGCAGCACCAGCTTTAAGAGTTCCATATCCCTAGATAGAGATCTGCAATTGTCACCCAATAAGGTGAACTTTTGGCCCTTTTTCAGGCCTGAAGATAATTCAGCAGTTCTTTACACCTGTATGTGCCTGAGCAGCCACGTCCAGTTAAAACCTGGGAAGGTTGTTTTTCCTGCAGAGTGGGAGAGAATTATTATTTTTTTAGGGGACTCATCAAAACAGATGGTTATCTCCTACTTCATCAACATTTGTTTGATGGAATTTTGAATGTCCACACTAATATTCCCTATTTGAATGGTATCAGTTTGAATACATCCTCAGTGACTATGTCATTTCCACCACTGCTTGTAACAGCTGTGAGGGAAACAGCAGAGCCAACAGGCCTCATGTCCTCAGATTCAGGACAGTCCTTGGCCAGATGTGTCTTCTTCCCACACTTGTAGCATTTTCTCTTTTTAGTACTTTTGGAAGAAGGACCTTCAGAAACACATTCTGAGCTGTTTTTGTTGATTCTTTCAGGTTTAGCATTTTTTGTAAAATCAACAGCTTGTGTGGTAAGTTCAAAGGCCACAGCTTTGACTGTCTCTTCTTTCCTCTTTTTGGGAGGACAGATGTCAAAGACAGGAAGCTTGATTGGCTTTTGAGCTTCCACAGGTTTGGGAAACTTATTCCCAGTTGTCTCCGTTTGAGCAATGGCTTTGCCTTTGCCCCTACTGAGTTGTGATTTATGCTGCCTATCAGCATACTCACTGTGTTTGGTTTTGAAAAACTTATTTTCATTTAAAACCAACTTACCACCATGATTTGAAAACTTATTTGAAATCACAGCAGTTTTGTTTTCAACCTGAGACTTACCTTTGTTGAAAACAGGCTGCTTACTTTTTGAAAACTTATTTTCAAAATGTTTAGCATCAAAAGGATTAACATGCTTTTTACCAACAGCTTTGGACTCTGAACCTGTTTTGTCAACAGGCTTAGCATCCACAACTTCAGTTTGAGCATGTTTTCCTTTCTTCTGCTTGTGTGAGCTAGCAGAGCACTTAGCAGGCTGTTTTGGAGAACAAACTCCAACATCAGCTTTTGAGTTGAGTTCACACAGGCTGTCAGTATTTTGAGGCCTGACAAACCTGTTTGTTGAAATAAGTTTACCATTCACATTTTGGATGAATGTATTTGGAAGTTCACCAAGAGTGGACAAGTCTTCTTTCAAATTACTTATTTCAACAATGGAAGCTGCTGTGTCAAGATCCCCTCCAAGATAGGCTTGGATTTGAGCAGGAATCTGTTGACTGATACAATGGCTGACTTTTTGTGCAGATTGGCACCAAGAGTCAACTATCTTTTGAAGCTTAGCATGCCTTATATCTGTTTCTCTCTTTTCTTCCAGTAAAATGGAGTTGATGTGTTTTAATTCATCAAGCTCAGTTTCCAACTTATGGAAACTGTCCAGTTTACTGGATTTAGTTTTAAGATCAGCTTTAAGCTTGGAGATCTCAGATAATAAAACATCATGCTTCTCAACAGCAGCTTTCAGATCAACAAGCATATATTCAAACATTTTAACTTTTTCTTCAGAACTGTAAGCCATAAAATTTTGTACCTTATACATCATTTTAGGATTCCAGTTCTCCAAGCTGCTGAAGGCTTCAGCTTCAGCCATGTCCTGTTTGAAACTGCTTGTTGATGGAACATCAGAGTTGGCCATCAGACACTGATTATCTTCTTCATCAGATGATGAATCAGATTCCTCCCAGTCACATGTCTCAGCCATGAGTCCCTTCTGGCGATTGGAAGACACAGAGTTTTCCAATTTCCTCAGCTTAGCCATGGCCATAAGGTACTTAACCCTATAGCCATCATCCCTGTTAGTCTTGATAGGTTTGGATTACTGACCAACAGCTTTTGACACACAGTCAGCAGCTATATGGCCAGTTTTGCCACACTTGAAGCACTCAGCCTTGGATTTGTCAAATGCTTTCTTTTTGCCAGCACTTGCACCTCCTTGTAGCATACTTCTTCCAAATCTTCTCTTGCTGAACTTTTTGACAAGCATAGCTATCATTTGCTCATCATCTTGTTCAGTAAGATCTGCAGCCTCTTCTTCTTCAGACACCTCCTCCTTATCATCATCCTGTTGATCAGGTTGAGTGAACACATCACTCACCTGATTAACAGACTGTCTCACATTAGCCACAAAGGCAGTACCTCTTCTGGACATTTCCAACGCATTCCTCTTTTGCTGCCTTGATTGTTCATCATTCAGTAAGGATCCATACAGATTGACCAGATCCATACTTCTGATAGTACCTGAGTTTCTTAGGATGGTTGAGAAATAGTTCCACTCCTCAGGTAAAATGTCCAGAAACTTGTTCACCAAAGTAAGACTGTCCTTAGTGATCCCAACAGCTTTGAGATCATTCACCAGAGCAGTGAACCTGGTGTAGGTTTCTGTGAGAGACTCCTTTGGTTTGGCAAAGAAGAGTTCATACTGTCTAACAAGATTGTTAATCCTGTTGTCCAGTGTGATTGTGGGTCCATCATAGACGGTACACAGAGTATCCCACATCTCCTTTGCAGTCTTCATCTTCTCAACCTGCTTGAACACATCATCAGGAAGAGAAATGACCAGGTTGTTTCTGGCTTTTGCATCCAGAGCTACCATTCTCTTGTCTTCATCAGACCATTGAGCTTTTGCTTTCTCAAAGGTCCTGATTTCAGGAGCAGCTCCTTCAACCGCTGGAGTTATTGTAGTAACAGAGGTTGGCACATAGGGACCCTCCATCACTATCTCTGGCAGTTGTACATCCAGATTCTCTAGATAGAGCATCATTCTGCACTTCCAACCAGAGAAGTTTTGATGATTAAATTTTGGAGGCTTGCCCATAGAACCATTGTCATAGTAAGAAGAGTTTGCAGCACTGTTGTCCATGGAAACTTGGGATTATGAGAGATCTAGAATGACACACACTCTAAACTGCTCTGATACCAGTTGTAGGTCCCGAAAGGTTCCCAAAGTATATAGTAATAAACTGTAGAGGGGGGTGAATACAGTATTTAAAAACTACACACTCTTTTTCTCAATGTTTGTATGTATTATCAACAAATGTTAATTACAAACAAGCTTGACTGCGGAATTGTTCAAGCTGAGATGACAGAATACAAAAGTATGGTTTCTAGTCTAAGACACACTCAAACTAGATTACAATGAACACACTCACTAAGATGCACTCACTGTATTTTACAAGACTTTAAGGAACAGCTTTGGTAAACAGCTTAGACACACAGAAGCTTGTTTACAGAAGATTTGCATGCATGAATATCACACTTGCACGTTCACTCTTGGTTTAAGCACTTAGCTTTCTTCACATTCTTTCTGACCTTAGAAGCTTCCTTTTATACTCACTTAGAGGATCTAAGAGAAACATCTTCATTGGGCAGAATGAAAAAGGAGAAGTCTTGTTTGAAAAGACAATATAACTTTTCTGCACTTTTCTGAAAAGCAGACTTGCCTTCTCTTGTGCAGAACTTTTGTCTTTTTACTTTCTACTGTTGCATTGCCTTTAACCATTTTAGGAATGTCAACTTTGCGTCTTTCTTCCTTGTAAAGGCCTATTTTGATATAAGAAAAAGGTCTGTCACCCTTTTTCAAATATCCGTTTGTCTTCATGTAACAGAACAGCTTGGGCAGGCTGAGCGGTTCTGCTTTCCACTTTGTCTTCAACTGTGTAAACTGATCTGGTAGTTAAAAACAATACATGATGACTTGGAAACAAATTCCATAAAGTGTTTAGCCTGTTCACAAAGAACAGGTTCTGTTCACAAAGAACAGAACACTTTAAAAATGCCCAAGCTGCTCAACAGTGTAGAGCAGCGTAGACAGTTTATGTCCAGCCTGATCAGCAGACTGATCAGCTTGGACAAACTGTCTTGGTTGCAACACATGCAACGTATAGAACAGCTTTAGACTGATATTGCAAATCATTTTCAGGTTTCAATAAGGCATATAACAGGCCTTAAATTCAACCTTCAAATGTATCAACAGGTTTGATAAAATCTCCCCCTCAGATGTAGAGCAGGTTTGACTGAGGCCTTTTTGTGCCTAACAATAGGGTTGAGATCATTGCATAACCTTAATTTAGTGCAGAACTATAGAACCAATCTAAACCATTGGATTATTATATAACACTAGGGATAAGATGGTAATTATGCAATTAACATTGAATTAATAGTAGTCTACCAAGTTTGACTGCCCACTTTGATCATTTTTTACTCTTTTAATATCGAAGGTACATGCAGTGTTGAATGTGTGATATAAACTGTAATTCGACATTGAATGATCTGTATATAATATATTGAATGGAGGTCTAAGTAAAAAAAAAATTTACGAAAAATAAACACGTAAAATTTTTTTGAAAAAAATATATCATTACTATTCTCATTAAATCAACCAACTTTTGACTACAAATTTTGACCATGATTTTGGTTCTGTTAATTTTGAATGTACATGCAGTGTTGCATCGACGTTGGATAAACGGCATCAAGTGTTCATTCGACATTGAATTATATCGGTCATGCTACATTGCATGGTGGTCTGGGTAATTTTTTTTTTACGATAAATAAACACGTGAAATTTTTTCGAAAAAAATATGTCATTACTGTTCTCATTAAATCAACCAACTTTTGACTACTAATTTTGACTATTATTTTGGTTCTGTTAATTTTGAATCTACATGCAGTGTTGCATCGACGTTGAATATACGATATCAAGTGGTCATTCGACATTGAATGATACCGGTCATTCTACATTGCATGGTGGTCTTGCTATTTTTTTTTTTTACGAAAAATAAACACGTAAAATTTTTTCGAAAAAAATATATCATGACAGGTCTCGTTTTAAAAAGTATAAAATTCTCGTTTTTATGGTATAATTTTTTTGATTTAACAATTAATCATACTAATGTTATTTTAATTTAAAGAAAAATGATATTTATTTTACTAATGGCAATCGTTTTGCTATTTCCAATCTATTCCTTTTTTACCCCTGAAAGAATTAGAAAATCACTAATGCCAATCTTTTTTTCACTAATTCCAAACTTTATGATTTTAATCAAGACCATTAGATTAATCTAATCTATGGACGATATTGGTTCTACGGTTCTACACTAAATGTAGGTTCTGCAATTATCTCATCTATATATATATATATATATATATATATATATATATATATATATATATATATATATATATATATATATTAAAAATAAAAAAATAAAATTAAAGCTATATGAGTATGATATTATAGGTACGTGGATTTAAATAACACATAACGAGAGTTTCAAATAACCAAGGCATATCTATCTATTCTATTATATGAGTAACTAGATGTCACATGACATCTAGATACAACACCAACTGGCTTAACATGGGATTGCCACGTGTACCTAACAATTTCCTATTAATTTGTTTCTAATTTTTTTTTTCAATCTATCTATAATAAATAATTTAAATAATATCTAATCAAATATAAATCTTATCTAATATAAAACTCAAATTTGAATTTGAATGATAACTTTTCTTTTTTATATATTTATATTTATATTTATTGTATTATATAAATAGATATTATAAATTTGATAAAATATATTTAAAAATTATCCTACAAGATTAATGAAATTAAATTTTTAAATGTATACACATGTTATACATGGGTAGAGATGGCAAAAAACCTTGAACCCGATGGGGAACCTGACATCCGAACCCGTTTTGACCGGGTAATCCCCAAGTTGACCGGGGATGGAGACGGGGACGGGTAATACCCGAATTCTAAAATCGGGGACGGTGGCGGGGATGGGATTACCCATCGGGTACCCGTACCCGTACCCAACCCTGTACCCGAAACATAATATAAATATGAATAATATATATATTATATATAAATACTTAAATATTGCATATGAATATCATAGTTAAATACATATATGAGTAGTTAAATGCTTAAATACCATACATATGAATCATATATTATATGCATAGTATATAAAAATGTTTGAATACACACACACATATATACATACATCACACGTGCATTTCTTGTTGTATCATCTAAATAAGATTAAGTATATTTTTGAAGTTAAATTTGTATTGAAGTGTTAAGTTTCACAATTCATTATAATTACAAATAATACACATCTAATATACGTAGGAAAGTCGTATTAATATACTAATTAATTTAATGTTATTTAATTTGATTCTTTTATAGGAACTTTATTACATCAATAATATTTGGAGTTTTATGTTTCCTTTTTGACATTGTAATTAGATTTAATTTTATATAGAAATATTGCATCATAACAATTTTTATTAGGTGATTGATCAATTATATTTTTTTGTGTTGAGTTATTAATCTAATGTTATATTAATTAAATATAAAAATATAATATTTTATGTCCAAATTTTCTATTTCATAAACATTAATTATAAAATACATAATGTAAAATTTAACGGGTAAAAATCCCCGAGTACCCGTCGGGGATCCCCGTTACCCGTCGGGGATGGGGATGGGGATGCAAAGTAAATACCCGTCGGGGACGGGGTCGGGAATGGAGACGGGTTTTTAAAGTCGGGGTCGGGGACGGGAAAAGGGGTCCCCGGTAATACCCGTACCCGTTACCATCTCTATATATGGGTTTATAAACTAGTATTTATTGTAATAATATATATAAATATTTATACACAAAATATGGTTCAAGAGACACAGAGTACTCAAAAGTACCATTTTAAAAAAGAATTAATTTTTTTTTCATAAAAATATTTTAATTAATATTATAATCATGTATCTTGTACTAAATTTTTCTTTTTTAAGTTTAAAAAAAAAAAATAGTTAATCGTCGTCTTTGTTTCTTGTGATATCATAAATTGATAGGATCATAAATAATTGATCGATGCAACCCGACGAAATGTGTCATGTGTGCGTGTGCAGCCAACCACAAATTGCATGGCCATAGCCCATAGCACGTAGAAATTTCCCCTCTCTGTTGGCGCAACTACCACGTACCCTAACAAACTGGTCAAACCCGTGTGCTACCCAAGCCAACCCAAACCAAACCACTGTCACCACCCCTTGTTTCACTCGTTTTTTATTTATATATATATAAAAAGTAAATCCTTCCTCATCATTTCCGCCATTAATTAACAATCAAACATGTGTCGTGGATTCCAACAAAACGAGAGAGATGAGAATCGTCTCTTAAAAATCAAAGCTCTTTATCTCTCACTATCCCTCTCGAAAACTCCAAATCGCTTACCTGATTCACTAACTCTACATTACCTTTCCCGAATTAATGGCAGCCCATTAGAGATTAATGGGTCTGTCATAAAACCCGATGCATCGGCGTTTGTCACCCTTTATCGGGTTGTTTCCGATGAGGGTAAAGGTTCAGTTACGTATGGGAGCAGGGAAAGGGTTAAGGTTAGTGAAGGGGTGAGATTTGAGGTTTATTTGAGGGAAGAGAAGGTGGTGAAAGGTAATTTTAGAAAAGATGAAGGGGGTGAATGGAAGATGGAGTGTAAGTGTGGGTTAGAGGAGGAGGAGGAGGTGGTGGAGGTGAACGGCGTGGAGGTTTGTGTGGCGGTGGAAGGTGAGGTGGAGGTGATGAAGGAGAAAGTGGAGATGGTGGCAAAGAGGAGGAGAAAATGGAGGTGTTTTGTGGGGTTGGAGGAGATACCGGAGCAGCAGAGTGAAGGGGAGGAATATTGTTGTTGTTGTTGTGATTGCAGCGGAGAAGAAGAGGCGGAGGATGACGACGGTGGTGAGGTGGAGGTGGATGTGGATGGGGTGAAATGGGCGGTGGATGTTGGGATATGGGTGATGTGTGTGGGTGTTGGTGTGGGTTATTTGGTTTCAAAGGCTTCGTCAAAGAGTCTACGAAGGAGGATATTGTTGTAATTATGGATTTCAATTTTTTTTTTTTTTTTTTTTTTGGTTCTCATAAACTATACTATATGTAACATATGTATGCAAAATACAATTTATACTCTGATTTATGAACACATTTACTAATAAAAATTCTAGCTTTAACAATAAACATTGATTCCAGCTAGTTTTTATCAAACAAACAATCGTGTAACGCGCAGTAGATTGTTTGTTCATACAACTTACGATGTGTCAACAACACCCAAAGGACGTTAGTTTGTAGATTTTATTTATCTGAAATTTACATTCTGTCAAAGAATTTGCATTATGTAGGTTTTGTTAAAAAATTTGCGTTAATATTTAGGAAAACTTTTTAATCTGAAGAATGCAATGCAACTGGAATTTAAAATTCTAGGGGAGAGACTCAGTTTTCAAATAAGAGTTAATTGCGTCAAAAGGTAACCTACTGTCACATTTTTTTTCAATTTTGGTAACATACTATTTTTTTCTATTTAAGGTGACATACTTTTCGAATCAAGTCAATCAAGGTGACTATATCGGATTAAAAGGTAAAAAATTATTGTCGTGACATTTTCTTTGTCCATTCAGCAATTTTTACCGAAATAACAGTTTAATTTATTATATGGTGTGCATTATTTTGTGCAATTTAAAAAGATTTTTTGATAATATATTGTTATTTTGAGCAAATTTAAAAATAAAAAAGCAATATTGAAAATTAGAAAAAAAACTGATAACCAGATAAAAAACTGTCATATCAGTGATTTTTACCATTCAATTCGATAAGATTACCTTGATTAAATTGATTTGGAAAATATGTTACATTAAATAAAAAATTAGTTTATTACCTAAATGAAAGAGTTATAGAAATTATGAAAATTCATGAGATTTTAAATCCTTACTAAATCTGTAAATCAAGCACATGATTTCAAATGCAAATGGCCCATTAGATCTTCACGGCACCTCCTCCGCCATAGTGTGAGCTGGGGCAGCTCCGAAAAGCGAGGCCTACTTAAATAAGGAGACTTCTTTTTATTTTTGGCCCATTTGCTTGCTTTGAAAATGTAAGGCCCAAATAAACCTACAATAA